>JANPWX010000391.1:3948222-4245480 GCA_024734555.1 Trochalopteron elliotii
TCGGGGCAGCCCGAGGAGGCGGCCAGCCCGCTGTCCCCCCCGCCGCTGGACGAGGAGGCCGGGTACCGCTCGCCCGGGCTGCGGAGGGGGCCCAAGAACCACCGGGCCAGCGAGGAGACGGTGGTGCCCCTGGAGCAGGCGGAGCACCAGTGGCTGGTGCTGGCGGCCGACGGGCAGTGGACACAGCAGATGCACGGGCTGCTGCTGGGCGACGCCAGCCTGGCGGCTCGCAGGGACTTCATCTCCGGCTTCACCGCCTTGCACTGGGCCGCCAAGAGCGGCAACTGCGACATGGTGACCAACATCATCCGAGCGGCCGAGAAGGGCGGGTCCCGCGTCAATGTGGATGCCAGGTCGCACGGTGGCTACACGGCACTGCACCTGGCTGCCATACACGGCCAGGAGAAGATCATCACCATGCTCGTCTACAGCTACCATGCCAAGATTGACGTGAGGGACTACAGTGGGAAGAAGCCGCACCAGTACTTAAAGGAAGGGACGTCCCTTAGGATCAGGCGCTTGCTGGGGGACCCCAGCCTTTCCCAAAACATGGAGCACTCCATGCCCATCAAGAAATCGACAAAGCTTGCGGCTTCAATCTTGAGCTCCACCAGCACGTTCCTGGGAGTCATATCCGATGACATGGCTTTCTATGATCTCACCAAAGGTTTAAGAAAACCTTCGACTTTAAACAAGCTTCTGACTGCCACTACGGGCCCGAGGAGAAAGCCAAAGATCAGAGGGGGCTTCCCTTCGTATTCCTCACTCTCTGAGGTAGCAGAGGAGGAGGAAGAGGTGGTTGTGAAACGCAGACCCGTTTCTGAGCTGTTCTTTGGCCACTAGCCTCTGCCTTACTGTGATCAAAATGGTTTAATAGCATGGCTGGTGTTTCAGCTTTCTCTTGCAGAAGCAGTTTGGACTTTTTCTCTCCATGTCTGTCTTTTTGGATGTTTAACTGAATCAGCGATAGGGTCTACATCCAAAGCCCACAGCATGAAACCCAGCCCCAGGTGCCTGTGGAAAGGGAGCTGCCAGTAAGTGCTATCCATGCTGTGTGTACCATCGTGCTGATTTGGTGGAGATCACAAACTTTATACTTAATGACTGAAAAACTAAAACAGCTTCTGTGTGTGCGGACAGGTCAAAATGCCTGAGGTACAGCCTTCTTGATCTGTGTTCTTCAGCTGGAGAGCAGAAGCAAGGTGAAGGATTGCATATTTTACACTGTGAACAGCAAGCTGGTAGCTGGCTACTTTATAACAAGGCTTGTTATCTAACAGGATAAAATTTTCAGAGGAAAGATGCATAGTTTTCTATGATGTTTCTGATTATTTTGGTAGCAGAAGAAGGATATTTCTATTTACAAAAATTGTATACTTTTTCAAAACAAAGTTTGTCACGTCGAGAGTTTCTCACTCATTCAGTATTTCACATCAGAAATACTAACACAGCATTTTCAGTTGTTGCCTGGTGCATTTTATTAGATGAATTACTTAAAAAAATAAGACCCTGACCTTCAGCACTCAAATCACTATGACTTGTCTACCTCAGTTTGAAAGCTTGGCTAGTGGTTTAAGTTTTTCTCTCTTCCTGAAAGACTTTTTGACCAGGTGGTACTTACCACATGTCTTGATGATACTGTGAACATTTAAACTTGACTGTAGTTCAGTCAGCTTAAGCTGAATGAAAAACCTTGTTGACAGTGAAAAATTGAACTGAAAAACTGAGATTTGGATCTGTCAGAGTTTCTGAGTAGCCAACTGGAAACAAAGTTAGGCTTGTATGTCTGATTCTTTTTGTTTAAAACTTGGCCCTTTGTGACCTATTTACAATAAATATTTATAAACATTGAGCTTTATGTAATGTTAGGTGTTTCATGACAGAACTTCTGCATGACCATGATAAGCAGTGTTTATCCTAACAGCATGAATCATTGACCTAAGACAGACTCTTCTTTTATATGATAAACATAATTGTTCTATATATAGAACTACACATAGCTCAAAAAGCATGCTAACTACATGTTAGGTTTGCAGTAAGATTATTATTTTTTTAATTACTGCTTGGTTAAAGTTAATGAAAAGAGGCAGAGCTATGAACACTGTCCAACTTCTGGGGCAAGTCTGCTAAACCAGCATGTTTTCTCTAAAACTGTGACTAGAAACCTCTGTCATTGAGAGGTGCTGAAGGTGAGAGCAGTGCTGCACTGGCTCTGTTTGGGTTTCTGCATTGAAACACTAGTTTGCATGCTTTGCCTTTCCTTCCAAGTCAGTGACTTCAGGAATGTTTTGGTTTCCTGCCTTGCATTAAACCTAGTACTTGTAATTGGTTCTAATTGGCTTGTCCCAAACACTCACAAGGAATGCTGTAGGACTGGGGATGGAGGCACTGCCCTCTTTACTTCAAAACACTCTCCCTGAAGTTCCTGGAGTTGATGACATTCGTTGGGAGTGTGATCAGAGGCTGCAGCCAGGTCTGATGCACCTGTTCTAGGAAGAGACTGGATTACTCTGCACCGGTCTGCTTCTGGATTGAACTAATTAAGTTGTTAAGCAAAGGTTAATGATCAAGCACCTCATGACTTCTATATCTGGAGTAGGGTTTAAAAAAAATAAAATCCAATTTGCTCTCTGGCTGTTGATGTAACCATTGACCAGTGTGGTCCTTTGAAGCCTTGATTTGTGCTGCACCCTGTCAGCTTGCAGAGTTCTGGGGAAAACAGGGCTCTGTTTTAAACTGTCTTTCCAAGTGTATGGACATAGAATTATTTAGTTGTTGTTTTTTTTTTTCCCTGAAACCACAGAAGTGTGTGTGTGCATTCATGTTATCTCTGGGGCGCTGACACTGCCTGGTGAAAGCGTTCTGTTTCTGTGGGAATTGCAAACACTTCAGTTTGGCTTGGCCTTATTGAGAAGTTTGTTCAATAATTATGGGTATAGGCTTGATACCTGTTCAAACAACGTTGCTGAACTTGAGTGCTCATTCAGAGTCAAGCCTACATGAGCCAGAGGCAGGGTTCAAGTATGGAGTGTTCTGTGTGTAAAAACTCCACCTGACTAATCTGGAGAGCATGTGGTTGTGATTTCACCCCTGGGAAAGTAGGGTGAAGGTTTCATTGCTTCTCTATTGTTCTGTCAAAGAAGTCACAGCTGAGATAAGACTTCATTGCAACACATACCAAAAAGATTCTGCTCTGCTTCCTCAGAGGCATTGAAGCAATTAGCTGGTGTGATAGAGAAATGCCCAGCAGCAAGAGCCCTCTTCCAGCATTCCCCAGGGAGTGCTGGAGGCTTGGCAGGAGGTCACAAAGGTGCTCTGGGTGGGGTAGGCCGGGCCAGGCTCTGCTGTGCAGTGACTCAGCTCATTCCTCCTCCTTGTTGAGCTGATGAAGGAAAAGATAATGTTTAGGGAGGCTGGGATGAGTACATGGAGTGCAGTACGACTTCAGGTGCAGATGAATATTGAGAGGTATTGAGAATGCACTGCTGTAATCTTACAGGTATATACAGTGCCTTTAGTTTGAAGTCAAACCAGTCTGTCAGCCTGGCTGGGTTTTGGGTTCCAATGTCACCCTTTAAACTGTGGGAAGGGACACTGTAGGGCGATGAGTGATCATGAGAGTGTTTTCCTGCAAGAGGCTAAAGCAGGACTGTTTTATGAATCCCTCAGCTTGACTGATTCTCCCTGATTCTCATTTTCAAGCCCAAATCTGGCTGAATGCAGTAGTATTTTCACCTGAACAAATGACAGCTGTGAAGTTTAGCCAGGATATTTTCACAGGAACAGCTGAGAGCAGGACTGGGCTCTCTCAGCACACTGGCCTGGGGCAAGGGCTGTGCCACGGGCTGGGCATGCAGCCTTTGCATCCCTGCCCCAGCACGGAGCTGGGAGCTGCCCAAAGCACCATCAAAGCAAATAGCAGAAAGATAAAAACCAAAAAACCTGAGAAACCCCAACCCCCCGACTCTGCTCCTGCCCCCTGGAGAGGGCTTAGGGGTGGGGAAGGCTGGAGATAGAAGGCACAGTTCAGGCACAGGAGCAGGACTCGGCAGCTGGGTGGTATTTTGCCTTGGTTACTAGCCTGCCCTCTCAGCATGTCTCAGTCTTCCTGCTATAAAATGTAGATAATCACCTTGGTCACTTCTTTAAAGCACACAGTCAGAACTGATATGCAAACTGAAATCAAGATAATGTTTTTAGACCTGTAGGCAGCATGAGCAGTGTCATTCCCCCACCCTGTGAATGTGCATTCAGTAGAGTGCCTACACAAATAAAAACTAGCTCAGATTTTAGTTCAGCAGCACTAGGGATCAGGAAAGCTACTGTTTGCCTGACCCTGGCTCAGTCTGCCTGCTAATGATAACTTGGTTTGTCTGTTCCTTGGCACTTTTTGTTCTGAGGAGTATCAGCTAAGAAACCTGCTCCGAAGAGCTCTGCAAACAAACCTTAAACCACGATTCTGCACAAAGGGACAGACTTTGTCCTCCAGGATGTGGCTGTTTGAGCAGTGTGAGGCAGTGTGGTTGTGGTCAGGCTCACAGAGGTTTTTGGCTGTCTCCATTCCCTCGTGAGTGCTGCACAGAAACATGGACTGAAAACCCAGGAAATGCCACTCCTGTACTGCAGAGGAGTCGTAATGAGATTTCAGCTTCATCACAAACCCACGGTCCAGTGGGGGAGTCACAGGAACTCCAAAAGACCAATGGGAGCTGCAGCCACCAGCTGGAGGTAGAGGAAGCATTTCTAGACCGTCCCCTAATTCCCCATTGCTCATCTCTTGCTCCCTCTCTTCATGTTTCCACCATGACCTACATTCCTTGGATGTATTTGCCTCCTGATTTGCATATTAATCTGAATAAAATGGCGACATGGCAGTTTTTGCCCTTTGCAATTGTTTGTACTATTGTGGGAGTCCCCAAATTAAGAGGTTGTTAACAGGGACTTGGCCAGCATGTAGCATGGGCACAAACAGTGTGGTGTTTGTTTCCTCAGGGGGAGAGCAGGGACACAGCAGGACAACACAGATGAAAAACTCTGCATCCTAATGAAGAATATTTCTATTCCAGTTTCAAGGTTTATTTCAGTAATTTATAAGACAAAGCAAGTCATTAAGCACATAGAGCCTTTATACTGTGCATGTAACCTGGAATCAGGCAAAATAGATCCATACTGTTAATATTAGCACAGCTTTAGTACATCTTCTTCCCTTTGTGTGACGAGAAAATAGAGATGTGCACAATAAAAATTAGGCTGGCAGTGTTCAGCTTTCTCAGTAGAACTTCTGCTCTATATTTGTCCCAGCCTCCTTTTCTTCACCTGATAGCATGAGTTCCTAGCCAAACCCAAACCACCATTTCCCAAGAAGAAAATCATCCATCCCCGTCACCCTGAGACCCTCCAGACAAGGTGAGAGACTCCAGCTGAGAAGCACAACAAGCACTGTGGAGTCACAGCTGACACAAAGCAAATAACACTCATTTCCACTGAATAGAACCTGATACCCAAATGCACAAGCCCTTGATGTGAGGTTGTGGTATTGGGGTGCCAGGCCTTCCCCAATGTCCTCACCCACAGGCTCCTGCATGAGGCAGATGGTCACACCACTAAGATTCACCAATGTGGTCACAATAACAAACTGCAGCGGTATAGATAGACTTTCTCACCATGATTTTTGTGCTGTATTTTCTTGCACTATTCTCCCATGGTAGTTTTCCCCTTTGCAACAAAGAACTACAGCTTCACTCCAGGCTGGGATCAGCTCCGGACCAGACCTCTCCAGGCAGCCACTGTGACATTGGGTGACACCGACCCTGTGCTCAGCAGGGAACACCTGAAACCCAGAACGGGGTCCTGCAGGCACCAGCCATGCCATCAGGAGCTGTCACAGGGCAGGCGTCTCTGGAGAGATTGTTTCACAAGTGGTTCCCTTTTGAGGTATTTTGGGATGTTCTTTCTCTTCCACCATGGCCTGAGTCCGTTAGAAAGACCCCTGGGTGTTTAGTCACATTTTTAGAAATGTCTCTTAATTCTCTAAATCAAGACTATCAGAGCAGCCCATATTCTCTCTCTATGGATTTATCTATGAGATGACTCAGCTTCAAGGCTCATGTGGTATTTTAATGTCTCTGATAACCTTTAATGCCTCTCTTCATTCAGCGGTGAAATTCAAGTGCTGCTTCTTGAGAGCCTTTTGTGAACCCCAGAGCCTGCATGATTCCTACAGGCTGATTATTCTTTAATGTCTATGTGGGCTCCCTCCAGGCACAAAAGATTAGTTTTGCAATGCTGCTCTGAGTTTATTTTAAAAAAATTATTCAGATGGTTGCCATGAATTCTCAAAGCAGAGAGAACATCCTTCTACTTATTAAATGCAGCTCTCACAAGCACCAAATAAATCTTTTTGCAGAGTACATTTGCATTAACTCCTGCAGTTCTCTGTTCCTTAATTAGTTCCACACACAAAAGTCCCCAGCGTAACGCCCCAATGAAGAAAATGAGGCTGGGGTTTAAAACAAAATAATTAAAATCCTTCAGTTTAGTGCTCAAAAGGCTGAACCAGCAGCTCCTGGTCCAGCAGTGACTCCCACACATTGCAGCGGATGTTAAATGAAGTTCTAAACGAGCTACTGTGTCTAAAATCTCTCAGTTGCTGCCAGGACTCTGCTGTCAGCTGCTGCTGCTCCCTCACCTGCACCACAGGCTCATCCTCTGCCTCGGGCAATACAAGTCATCCCAAAATCAGGCCCACCTCCTTCTGCCGAGCACAACAGAAGCTCGTGCAGAGTCTCCCCCCACGCCACTCGTGTGTGGGTGGCCAAGCGAGATGCAGAGATGGTTCCTGGAATGCCACCAGCCTCCCACCGCCCCACAGGGAGATCTGGGCGCTTGCATTTTGCCTCTTTCCCCTCTTCCTTCTCCTCAGCCCCGCTGTTCTGCACTCTCCTGGATGCAGCTGTCATTAATTCATGGAGACAGCTCCCCGCAGGGCTCCGATTACAATTCCCCCCGGAGCCGGGCTCACGTTGTGCTTTACCTGTGAAAGTGTCAGGCTGGCAGGCAGCCACAGGAGGCTCCCAAGGCTGGGCGGCAGCGGGGCTTTCCTGCCTGCTCTCCCACAGGGGCAGGTTCTTCATTCCTTGCATTTCCCCAACTCTCACAACCTGATTTCGTTTACACAAGAATTCTCCCAGCACTGAGGCTTGCCGAGGTGCAGAAGTCTCTCGCAGGGGCTTTCCGAGGGCTCCGGTCAGAGGTAACTCGGTGCCATTTCTGCAGAAGGCACAAATGGAAGGCTGGTGGGTAATGGTGTGAGCAGTGATTATATACAAGCACGGCACAGGATTTTATTTCCATAATCCCTGTGGGTCTGCTTCACCAAGAAGGCCACCAGTTACTGCTATTGAGAGATCAAGTCTTAAATTTGTCTTCTGATGGTAAAGGGTCAGGAAAAAAACTGTGTGGAGCAGTGTGGGATCACAGTGATGTAAAATGAAGATACTCTGTGTTTCTGGCCATCTTGCCTTCTATGCTGCATGATTTGAAGCTGGGAACAAACTACCACTTGTTGGTGGGGGGTTGTAACTAGTGCTCTAAATACCAAACTTTCAGCAAAAGGCAAAAGGACTCAAGAGCATGTGCCTAAACTATTTCTTAGCTTCAGTCTGTACTTTTAGAGGCTGCAGCTGACTGTATCAGAAAGGGACACTTACCATGTTTCCATATGTTGGTGTGCCAGGAATGCTGCACATGGCTGAGGTCCAGCACGACCTTTCACCATTACCCTCCTAATAAATATTTAACAAATGATCAGTATCAAAACCGAGACCCACCTGACAATCCAGACCTGCTGGTGCTTTGAAAAGGGGTCTCTGCTTGCCTGCAGAGAGGTTCTGATGCCATCACTGTGTCCATTTTTCACTTTGCCTGGAATTTGCAGTCTAACACTGTACCAAGGAGTCTATTTTTTTTTTTTTTTAACAGAGTAAAAGTTATTTTTAATTATTGCTCTTTGAAGCTTACGTGTGAGTGCCAGTTGTGGAAGGGGTAGCAATTGCCCTCCTCATGGCACAACACCCTAAAAAGATAAGCTAAACAGGGCAGACTCATTTCTCCCCTTGAAAGCAAGCATTAGCTTCAATTACAAAACACCTATTTCCAATCAGGTGTTTTTCCATCAGCTAGGAATAATAATAAAGTCTACCTTCAAGCCAGGCTTCTCAAATCATGTAAACAGCTCATTTAACATTGCTTGTATTTTATAAATTCTCCACTGACTCCATTAACATTGCTTCTGTTATTTTAAAGACCATGTTCAAAAGGCAGCTTTCAGACTTTTGTATTAAAAGCCTGTCTTTATGGCCTTCTGAGAACCACTGTGCAGATTACTCACAGGATCTACAGTGTCTGGCCATTTTCCTTCAGGTATTAAGACAACCACAGTACACTTGGCAGCTTGGTCACTCTGCACCCAGAGCTCTTGTGCCTGGTGACATGAAATTCCAAAGACGATTCCTCAGGAACACGACAGCTTCTCTCTGTGGTGGTGATACTTACTGCAGCCAGGACACACACCACTAGTAAAACATTTCTTGGTAAAACCCAGCATCATGGCACAATGGACATCTGTTTTGGCTGGGGAAGAAACCTGAGTTTAATTAGTGGCTGCCTTATTCATGGTCTAGGTATGTAGTTTATATTGTTCTCACTGAATTCTTGCAAACAAAAGCCACTGAGATTTTAAATACAGCAACATCACTGGTTTGACTCAATGCAAACACTGGCTTAAAAGATTTTTGCGAAGGGATTTATATAAAAGTCTCATTGAAATTGAATAATCCCTTCCAGTGGTTCCTCCTGGCCCAGTCTGCAACAGAGCTTTTCTCCCCATGTTCAGGGGGAAACAATTGAAAACTATCTAAAAACAAGCCCCTGAAGGTGCTGTTTGAAAAGTATATTCTTCAAAAACACAGCAAGGACTTTGCAAATGACTGTGCAGGAATAAGCTCAGAGTTTGATTCCCAAAACTGTTCATTTAAACTGGCTACATCACTAATTGTCTCTTTGATGTCAATGAAGACCACCCTTTGTCTAAGCTCCTCTGAACAGCCTACCAGGATTACACGGAGCCAGCAAAGACCCATGGGGAGCAACTGCCAAGAAAGGAAGTAATTATTTTCTTTCATTATAGTGTATTATTACTGTGTCACACATATAAACAGTAGAAACAAGTGCAGGGGTTTCACTGAAATGGTCCATAGCATTTCACATGGCTTTGTGCAATCACCAATTCAAATCTGAACACCCACATAATTTTTCATTTCAAACACTCAACCCGCCCACAAGAGGCAAATATTTGTATGGTTCTTTTATTGAGATGATGTCAATCTGGAAACAGATGGACAGACAAGAAGAAGGGGAAATACAGATTCAGTGAATAGGAGCAATGAATCCTATCAGTCATGTCCACAGGGCAATTTGCTACACATTGTGAGACACTGTCCAAGTGGAGGGCATGTCCAGAGTGTGCCTAGAGCATCCCAGAGCATCTAAGCACTTGTCAATGCTGTGCCACAAACAGGATTGGAAGAATCCACCAAACTGAGCCCCATGATGAGACTACCTCTGGATTTCCAGGGAAACATCACATGTAACATATAAAAATGTCTGGCTTGGTGGTGGGTGTTAGATGGGGATGCTTTGCTCGAGATTTTCTAATTGTTCTTCGAAAAATTTGATCTGCTCTTCGAGGTCCTTCTGTTCAATCAGCAAGGAGGTCTTGACTTGGACAAAGTGTTGATAGTCCTGGAGCTGCTCCTCTGTCAGGTATTTGGCAAGGATTCCATAGACCACACGTTCTCTCCTGTCCAGATTCTCTTTCAGGTCCTTTGCATCTTCCCGCTGTCGAGACAAGAGCTTGTGCCGTTCGTTCAGTGATTTCTAATGGAACCAAAAAACAGAGCAGCACACCATGAGAACCCATCATTCCTGCCAGACTCTATTTCTTCATTTGGAAGCCACAGTCGATTTAATTTAATCACTTCCTCTTGTGGGCTTTGTGTTCCACCTGAGTTTTTTTTCAGTTGAATTACTCATTCTTGTGGCTTGTAAGGTAAGCACACAGTAAATGCCATCAATGCTCACTTTGCTTATACTGCCCTCATGAAAAAAATCAATATACTTAACATTCTGGTCATTTTAAAGTATTCTGTAACAATCTTTGTTGAATTAGAAGCTCTTTAAGGAACATATCTTTGGGTTTTGTGTGTTGCATGTGGCCAGAGTGCCACTGACATATTAAAAAGATAGAGTGGCTTCTATTAAAAGGTCTGTGTTGATGCCAAGATGACTTTTTGCCTTTTCTTTTATATACCTTTTTATATATCTTCAGTACTCTTAGCATGCATACTTGTAATTCCTTAAGTCTGATAACTTAGCATAGGCCTAGTATTTTGTTAAGCCAAGAGACCAAACACCTTTGGAGACCTTGCAGCTGGAGGCTAGACAGGCCTGTGCTATCTTCAGAAGCCAAGGCCCCCTCTAGAACATGTCCTGTAAACTAGTATTTCCTCAGGATGGGGGGAAACCACGCTATTCATCCAGGCCTCCCACTGGGGCATCTTTGTTAGATATGCTCATTTGTATATGTGATCTGTTGTGTGTGTGCATTTCAGTGTGTTCCACCTTAGTGAAGTGGTGCACCATAAAGATCCTTATTAAATACCAAGGTAAAAACTCTTTATCCCTTAAGCCTGTCTGGCTCTCAATTTTTTAAGACCACAGAAAGGCACCAGTGTGATAAAATAACTGTGATGTAGACAGTAACTGTTCATCAAAGGCTTCTTTTAAACAGTTGGGCCTTGCTTGTTCTACAGGATTTTTATACCTTTCACCTCTAGCTAATTCTCATCCAGCTGCAATAATTTTCATAAGGATTATGCTGCTGGAAAATGTCCTGTTCCAGGACAGTGACCATAAATAGAGCACAGAGCAATGGTCACTACTGACACCCTAGAAATGGAGTCAAAGATTGAGACTGCTGGTTTTGCCAACATGAGGGCAAATGCAGTTAGTGGGAGATGGTTGTTAAAAATGTTGGCACTTAACCAAGTCTTTATTAGGCATCTTATTCAAATATTTGAATAAATTATTTAAATGTGTTTCATATGAAGAGTACAAATGTAATACTAGAGAAACAACACCCTCACTGCCTACCACAAAGTGAAAGTAAGTATGAAATACTATTTAAAATTATTCCCATTAACACAACTGACATTTTGGAAGAGGTGAATCCTGGCTCTCCATGTCACACTGCATGGAAGGACCTTTTTAGTGCTATTCTGTGTGTGAACTATAATGAACCTCCACAGATACAGGTCAGCAGCTACACAGCTCCAGAAAATCCCAGTTATTATATGCTTTTCCAATTTCCAAAAGAGAGATAACAGCAGGTATTGTATTGATAAAAGCATGTCTAAGAGCAATAAGGATAGCAGGGAAGCATAATTCCTGGGATAAATTTGGCTTTTCTTCTTTAGCAAAAAGGAGACTTTCCAAGAGTTGAAATTACTTCCTGGTGACATGAAACAGTTCTTCATTTTCCATCAAAGCTGTCTAGTTGAATTAAACAACAGTGAGTTTTATCTCAAATTATGACCACACCCTGCTCGCTAGGACAAACCCATTCAGTGAAATACAACTTCAAAGGCAGTGATTAATGCAATGAAATTACCAGTGGAGAAATAAGCACACAAAAAGCCCTGCAAAGCACAGGTTTGGAGCTCCTCCCCAGGGAGCAGCCCAAAGGTCCAAAGGCCACGTGTCTGGCTTGGAGCCTCTCAAGGTTTTGCTGTTGGCCCCCAGCAGCCAGCTGCAGGCTCACCCTGCACTCCTGTGCTCCAGCACTGTACCCTGGTCCTCACCAGAAACCTGCTCTGCTCTGCTCCAGCCATGGGGACACTGCCCATCCCTGGACATAAACACTGCCTGGGCAATGGCTGCTCGGCGTAATGGACAACTAATAAACTAAATAAGCTGTCAGACTAATGAGCTGAGCATAGCTGCACCTGGAAAGAAGCAAACCAAACAAATCCAACCCCTTTGTTGTCACTCACCTTCTCCTCAGGCTCTGTGCTGCCATCCATCCTGCTCAGGGCGATCTGGACTCGGGCAAGGCGGCTGGACAGGCAGAGCAGGAGGTTCACCACCTTCTCCAGGTCCCCAATGAACATCATGTAACGCTCAAATTCGTTGGGCTTGCACAGGTCCTTCACTGTGACCTCCAGCTCCTCACCCCACCTGGCACATTCCCTGACTTCCAGGAGAACCAGCTCCTGTTCCTCCCACAGCACCTGCAGCCTGGATTGGAGACTGGCCATGAGTTCCAGCTGCAAAAAGGAAAAAAAAAATATCACAGAAACTGTTACTGCCAAAGAGGATCCATATCAGTTCTAGAGAATGGATCTTCTTCATGTTGTCTTTGCCAAATTTTTGATTTTTAAAATAATTTTAAGCTACAGGAAAGAGAAAAGGGGAGAAAAGGTGGCAATATTTTCTAAGCTGTACTTAGTTCTCAAACTCTGAAAAGTAAATTACTGGTAATCACCTTAGCTGGTGATATATTCCCTGGCTCAGAGAGTTTCCAGTCAGTCAGAAGGGAACTGCAATAAAGATTACAACATGATTACACAGAGTTGTTGTTCTAACACGTGAGCATGAAGTCCCAGCTCTGTACCAAGCTTTGGAAGAACTGATTGGGATTTCACTTATCATGTGCACAGAAAATGTCAGTTCTAATGGGCAATTCAAGCAGGCCACAGTGCCTGGGTAGAAAAGTAATCAGAGGAGGCTATTTCATAGGGAAATTACGTGGAAAAAGGCCTCAAGACTTGAGTGGGAGCACACCATCAGCTTCTTTGGAAGTTGGACAAGCCACCATGAACAGGAGCAGCAGTAAGACAGCAGGTAATGTGCACAGCAGGAGGAGCTTCAGGAAAGCAGATTGTCATTACCTGAGGTGGAGCATGGCCAGGGGAAACAGTCCTCCTAACTCTGCAAAGCTACATAATCACCCTTCCAAGCTCCATACTTCTATCACTGTCCAGCTACATCCCCCATTCTCTGCATGTATGGAATTAATTGGATACTGGAATGTGCAGAAGCTGCTGCCAGCTCTCAGAGTAAAGAATATTTCTTATTTAGGCTGCCAGTTCTAATTTATTTTACAGATTTTGAGATTAGATTTGAGTGTTAAATTGGGAGTTTGCTGCTTCTGCACAGGAGCTGGCTGTGCAAGGAAACCTTTAACAATGATAGATGAGAGATCTGAGTCAAATCAGGCAGGATTTAAATACTACCATTTATGATCAATATGCCTATTTGCCAGGACTTCACCTACTGGCAAAAATTGATTCAAAGTTAAATGTTATTGGGATAAAAAATGTCAATAGTAATAATGACATTAATAAGAATTTCTTGTCATGATGGAGAAACAGTGTTCCTGTGATGGTCATCTACATACTTTCTTAGATGTGATGTCATCTAGCTCATTTGTGCTGTCTCTGTTCCTCTTCAGGACTTGGTGTCCCATAGAGGCAGGATCTTTGCTCCTTTGTTTGGTTCCATGCTCAGATTTCAGACATTCCTCTGGTCTATCTCCATGATTTTTCCTGCTATTGGAACAGAAAATAAATACCCATAGCAAACACTTACAGTTTTCTTCACAAACACTGAATTCATGGCTTTATCCATCTTGACTTCAGGATCACTCTCCTTTCTTCTCACCACAGGAGATATTCTAATTTTTTAAAGATACAGAGCAAAAGATTTGCAGCCTAGGTCTGTCACAGTCCCTTTAATAAGGAACCACTGAACCACTTTTCTTCCATCATATACTCTTAGCCTCAGACATTTCTTGGTATGTAAATCAGAAAGCTATGTGTTTTTCTAATGAAACAAAAATAAAACAACGTGCTCAAGTTCATCTTACTACTAGTATGTATAGTACCTATACATTAAAAGAGAAAAAGTGCTAGATAATTGTTTTTGTCTACTTACTCATTGTCCTGCACATGCTGTAGCTTTCCCCTTTTCCTGTGTGATTTATCCAGCATGGAAATGTTAACAGGAAACAAACCCTCCATCAGGTCCAAGGCAGTTTTTCTAAGAGGATGAGGCATGAGAACACCCACCAGAGAACTGTCTTTGGCAATGATCTCCATAGCAAGCTCTTGGTCCCGCTGGTCCTGAGCAGACTGCAGCCTCCATTTGGGCAGGTGTGTCTCTCTCTCCAGGGGAACATCATCGTGGTTGCTGTGCAGGGGGGTTTCCTGGGCAAGTAAACCTTTGGTTGGATTTTTGTCTCCTTGGTGAGGCTGAGCTGATGATGTGGGGAGATGAATTTCCTGGTCTGGAGAAGCTGCAGAGAAAACAGCACACTGCTCTGGATGCTTGAGTGCAGCATTCCCACTCTGAGACTGAGTTCTGCATTCCTCCTCCACTCGAACACTGTCCTTGCTTCTCCTTGGGACAGGAAGAGAGGTTTCAGGAGTCTGCTCCTTTTTATCCTGACCACACACACGTCCAGTTAAGTCATTGTGTTCACAAGTCTTGGGTCCATTTTTCTCAGGATCATGGAAACTGTAAGGAAGAAGACAGCTCCTTTTATTTGGGACATTCCCTCTGTAACAGATATTTTTGCCCTGCTAAAGAGCTATGATCAAGTGTTTCTGATGTTAAGGTTCTGTCTGGAAGTTTCAGTTACTTTTATGCTAACCTGCTAAACTAGAAAATTTAAGATTTTTTTTTTCTATAAGACATTCAAGTCTCCAGAAACCACTGGGATATTTTTGAAAGAGTGGAAGTTATTTTACTACAAAAGAGTCATCATCACTGCCTTGCTGAGACAGAGTTCAAATGTTTATCTCCCTTGATGCTCCCCAAACTAGCAAAGCAAATATGGAGAGTTAAAACACAAACTTCCTAGTTAGTGATGTGTAAACGGCACAGGGTTTTTTTTTTCCGCCTTAAAACCAGACCAAAATCCCCTATTGCAGCAGTCCTGATCACACATACTCTCCAGGAGTGGGCATCTCCGAGCTGCTGGAAATGCTGTTTTCTCCCGAGCTCGGATGAGGGAGCTGTGATCGCAGAGATGTGATGGAGCGCGGCAGTGCAGGGACAGCTGCTCAGGGGCACCCGGCACTTCGCGAGGTAGAAACGATTCTAAAGACTGACCCAGATAGGAGAGGGTGAATATTCCCGTACGGACAGCCAAGGATCCCGAGAGAGAAGGAGGGGGACAGTTTGGGACATGGGCTGTACCCAGGCACAGCTTCACAGCCTTACCTGGAGGTGCTGGGGCTGCTCCCACAGCGCAGGCACGGTGCTGCTGCACCTCTGGCACATCTGCACGTGTCCTGGAAGGGAAAACACCACACTGGGGCAACCAGCATTTCGGGCGAGGCACCTGCTTAACTTTACTCCCATGTTTGTTATCCCCAGAAAGGGAAGCTGATGGTAGGTCTTCAAGTAGGTTCACTGAGATTTGTGGTTTTTTGTTTGTTTGTGGTTTGTTTTGTTGGGTGGTTTTTTTTGGTTGGTTGTTGTTGTTTTTTCTAGGGGGAAAGGTTTGAGTTTTGTTCGTTGTTTTTCTTTTTTTTTTTTATTTATTTTGGGGGTGTTTTTATCTACCTCTTTTTTATTAATTAAATTGCCATTATTCTCTTCCTAAGAAGCATCCATTTTTTTTCCCCCTAGAAAACCAAAAGAACAGCTATCAACAGAAGATACCTCTACTCTCATAACAATTCAGAAATTCAGCATTGGTGGAAGTTTGTCAGTCTCTTCAGTAGGGTAATTTTACTGGTATGTTAATTTTTTTTTTTTTTTGGCCCTTTATCTTCTTTATTCTCCTCAACAATATTGACAGCTACTGTCTTTCAAATTCAGGACCCAAAAAAGGTTGGTCATTCATAAAATTCTTCTTATAATGACCTTTTTTGGGATAGGGCTCTAATGAAGTTGCTGTCATTAACAATAAAGGCTGCTGGAGCACAAACAGCCTCACCCTGCATACAGCACATGTTCTCTGCAAATGCATCTTCCAAGTGCCAGAGTCCCTCTTGACTTTCTTTATGCCCCCTTTTATGGGTTTCTTGTGACAGATATGGCTGGTCTATAGCTGCACAGATAATTTGGTGTAACAGACACCAGCTTGACCGGCCTGGCCCGAAGTAAACAAGTCCCTGGTCACGGTAAGGATAGGTTGGATTCAAACCCAACCAGAGGAGCTCAGCCAATCCCCTTGAAGCACCCACATCATTGGCCAGTGAGGTGGGCGGAGCTGAGGCCCCTGGCCAATCACGTCTGTAGCACAGGAAATTTGGAAGCCCTACACAAGGAGCTGCAGGACAATGAACCGTAGTTGTTGCTGCACGAACTCGGTGTGTTGATGTCGTGTCCCTGTCTCCGTCATCACAGCACGACTTTCTTACCTGTGTGGAAGAAGGAGTGGATTTCGGTCTCTCAGGAGCTCTCCCAGATGCAGAACCACCTGCCTGTGGGAGACTTTCAGCTGATGGACACTTGCTGGTACAGCTCCCATCCCCTCTGTTGGGATTGCACCTGCTGCTCATGTTCAGTGGGGGACCAAAGGCTGGAGGAGGAAAAACATCTGGTGATTTTTGTTCAGAGAGAAGCTGGCAGAAAACCTCATCATTTTGCATCTGCCCGCTCCCATTTGGGTTGGAAATCTGGCCAGGAGGACCTTTGGGATTTGACATCCTCTTCTGCAGGGGTGGCTTATGCAGTGGGAGGTGTTGTGAACCACCTGGTCTTTGACTGATCTTTCGTTCCATGTATTTGATCAGTGCACTGTGCTGGATTTGTTTCAGCTCTGTCCTGGAGACACTTGAACTGGAAAGTGCCCTTCCTCTGTTCTCCAGATCCCTTCCCCTGGATGCCACTGCATCTTGCTCAGTGATTTCATCCCTAACTTGGCTCCATGATACTTCCTTATCCATTACGTGGTTGAGCTTCTCAGGCTCAGAGTAGCAGAGTTTCTTTTGCTCTTGGGTTATCCTTTTCCTTCCCCCACCTTTTTGTGGCCTCTTTATTTCTTCATTTCTACTGAAACTTTCCAAGGATTCTAGATGAGAAGGGGAGCAAGGAACAGGTTTGGCATCCTCGCTTGCGCTGGATAACGAGAAAGACCGAAGGTGTTCGACTGATGGCCTTTTAGAGGATTTCTGTCTCAGTCTGACAGGCAAACTCATCTGTAAGTCTTTTCTTTTAAAGGAGGTTTCCTTGAGAACCTTTTTCTGAGCCACTTTAAGTTTCTCTATATAGTCATTCTGGAAACTCTCCTCTGTGAATGAGGCAGGACTCCTAAAAATGAGATCTTTGTTCTGGAGCACGAGATCATCAACACTGCACTGATGGTGGTGGCTGCTCCTCTGAAGCTGATGGCCTTCTCTTTGTACCTCTAGACACTGGGATGAGACAGCATAGCTGCTTGATGGAATTTCCTTTGGTGACCTCCTTGAGTCCTTGTTGGGATGCAGGACATTGGTGGTTTTCCCTGCAGAAAGATAGTAAAGCATGGGAGTTGCCTGCCTGGTTATTTGTTCACCAGCATGGTCCTCCTGAAGCTGTCTTGAGAGCTGTGTTTGAAATACAGGCTGGCGTTTCTCAACAGGAGGTTCCTCTTGTTCCAGACATGTGCTGAGGTTGGGACTGCTGTTGTTACCCTGGTTTTCTTTCTGGACTTCACATAATGATGTGGAATCTTCCTTTGGTCTGAAAAAAGCCTTTTGGCTTGTGCCATCACAGCACTGCTTCCTTCCCTGACCCAACTCCTCACACTGAGGGTGCTCCACTTCCATAGCATTGCAGCTGCAGGACAGTGGTGATCTCTGCACTTTGTTTTGCTGGTTTGTGGCTTGTTCCCTAATATTGCTCATCATTTTTCCTTCAGAATCATAGCACTGATTTTTTTCTGTGTAACTGTTCAGCTTCCTGGGAGCATTTTTATTTAGAAGAGCATTCTCCATATATTTTATTTCCAAACTGTCCTCAAACACATCCTTATCCATGTTTGAATGCCACTCAGCATGGAGTGGTCCCTGAGCACAGGGCAAGGACTCTTTCCTCTGGCTGGGCCCTGGCACAGTGCTTGGCAGAGCTGCTTCTCTGGCACTTGGCTTAGGCACACCCCTGGGACACTGTTTGACTTCCTGTGTATCATTAACAGCACTGGGGTTGGAATGTGCTTGGTGATATGATTTGGAGTTCATCTCTTTGGGAATTTTATTAGCATGACCTGAATTATAAGCAGAAAGTATTTTGGGGACATTCGCCACAGAGTCTGTTTTTAAATATTCTTGAAAAATGAATGAAGAAGGTCTTCTGAAAATGCGTGGATTGTTTCTCTTCGTAGGTTGTTGTGATGGGCTCCACTCTCCACTTGCCTCTGTCTTTAATGCCTGAACTTTTGACATCTCATTTGTAACATCAGGTGAAAGGCCTTTGTTTTCCAGAGTCTTTTCCCTATTAGGCCCTACATCTTGCTCTGTAACTGCATCCCAAAGTTGACTCCATGGTACATCCCTATCTGCTAGCTGGCTGTCCTGCACACCACACTCAAGGTGCCCTGTAGAGCTTTGTCTCTCTCTTGGCTTTTCCAGGTGTCTGTTAGTGATGTTATAGCTGTCCAGTCGTGTGGGAGGGGACAGTGGAGGTCTGTGATTTGAAGTCCTTTGGGTGGGAGTAATTGCACAGCCATCTGTGAGACTGCTGCTATGGGAGTTGTGGGTGCTCAGGTGTGGTGCCTTGTGTGGCTGGGGGGCTCTGAGGTCAGAGTGTGCAGCACTGAGATTGTAAATTCCTGTGACATATTCTGAGTCCATGTACGGGACCTGCTCTGGAGGCACACAGAAATAGTCACCATGGCACGATGGTGTGGGGTACTCTGGAACATTTGATCCTCCTGAGAAAGAGCTGTAAGCAGAGTCTGCCCTTCCAGGGAGGTGCAAGATGTGCTCCATGCTGCTGATTGACTTCACTGACAAGAGATGATCATTTTCAGGAGAGGCCACAGGCTCTACCAGCTTCCCAGTTCTGCCACCTTCCCTGTGAGTCCATCTTTCTATCTCATTCCCAGCTGAAGTCATCTTGTAGTATTTCCAGAAATCCAAGTCTGATTAAAAGTCCACAACCGAGTTGTTAGAAATCAACATTTTTCTCCACAGTTACATTCCAATATTATCTAGAGGATCCTGAAAAGAAAGAGAAATGTGTGAAAAAGACTCAGTGGGAAGATTTTCATGGCACATCTCAGAAAACCTTTCCCAGAATCCTATAAAAAGGTGGCTTGAGACTGACAGAGCATCTTGATGAGATATTCTGCTGTCAGTCCCAAGTCACAGGTTTTAAAAGATGGTCAAATGTCTATGGCTGCAGCTCAGAGCTCCCCTGCAAACACCCAAATGGACTAGGAGAAAGCACCAGCACAGAGTTCATTTATGACAAATACACAGTTTTTGCAGAGTCTGGAAAACAGCCTGTGTTTATCAGCAGCACTTGACAGTTCCTCTCTGATTGCTGTGCATGGTGCCCATGGGTTTAGTTTAACAAATGAATCTCCACAAGCAGCAATCCAGTGGGCCAGGAGGAGACAAGCAGGAGATTCTCACACCAACAGTGTGACTCTCTCAGCCACCTCCAAACCCCGTGATGTGCCCCTAGGCAGTAGGAGCCCCAAATAAAAGACTGAACCTGGTACCAGAGTGGTGCTTTCCAGCAGCCTTGTTTAGTAATTCTCATTTAAACCAGCTCTAGAAACTGATTAGTTGTTTAAAAAAGCAAATAAACCATTTTGAAAAGCTTCATCAATAAGCTGCTCCAGTAAAAGGCCTTCTGAGAAGAGACAAACTGGGTCCAGATCCCTCCAGGATATTACATGTCTGATTTATTCATAAAGGTTGAACTCACCAGACATTAATCTGCCATTGTCAATACCATATTTCTGTGGTGGGACCTAAAAACGCTGGCAGAAAGAGATGTTTCAGGGTGATGATTCTCTTTAATTAAGAAAAAAAAATCACATTCCTGCCTTGTTTCAAAGACAGTCCTGGTATCATTCATTTTGAGCCAGAGGAAGAGAAGAATAGGAGCCAAAATACACAAGTTAATCTATAAATGAAACTTGGACTGGTGAGGCACAGTAAATAAATTAACTAGTTTCTGGGAAATGAAAACAGCCTAACACCACAAAGTGGTAATTTGCCTGCTGGTTTTTTGGGCTTTTTTTTTTTTTTGGATGTTTGATTTTTTAACATTTCAGTAAGAAACCAACTCAAGGATGTCTGGAGTTCTCTCCCTCTTTACAGGTGATTCACACAGTTGTGAAATTTAATTGTCTGTCCGTGAATAACAGGGTCACAAAGGAAATAGGAAGCATCACTGGCTGGTGATGCCATTCCCCATCCTTTTCACCATGGAGTATTGAGGAAATTTCTTTATTTAAAGAAATAAACACCTTAGATACTTGGTGAAGGGAAACCCTTGGATTTTCTGAAACCACTGAGGAAAAAAGCAGCTGAATGATTTCAATGACACTAACTGCAGACTGGAGGGTAGCACGGTGCAGTTACATTTCCTAGGCAAACAGAGTGCCCTGAAGTCTGGCCCATGGCAGTGACCTCTGGGTCTCACTGAGCTGGGAGAGGTCAGCAGTACCTGAAGGTGCTGTGGGTGCATAGGATCAAACCATTCTACAAGAGATTCAGAAGACAGATTGCTCTGTCATTCTTATCTCCCTTGTTTTAATTAAATTTTTCTCCCAGTGGAACCTCTCCAAGCAGCTCTTACTGATGGTTCTGTAAATAGACCCAGCCAAGTCTTTGTCTGGGATGTGCTGGCAGAGTTCCATGGAAGTTAATGGAGCCACCCTGATTTATAATGAGAATTTGGCTCTAACTTCTCACAGCAATGTGTAGAATCCAAGGAACTGTTGTGATTTAGTTCATGTCTATCAATGGAAGTACTCTCCTGGTTTCCTATACCAGTCATTCCCAAGGTCTCTTCCCCCCATTGTTCCAAGCTCCTCATTGGGATTTACAGTGAAGTTGGCAATAGAGAGAAGAATTTTCGACTCAGGTTTTTACCATGATACCAGAAGTATTAGGAAACAATTTCAGTATCTTAGAACCTCTAAAAACCTCTGACTGACACTGAAATACACCTTAGGGAAAACTTGTCTTATTTCTTTTGAAGAGGATATTTTCTAAACCGTGGCAGCAGAATCATTTATCTCAATGTGTTCAAGGAAGTAAGTGGAAACTGTCTTCTCTTTCCCATATAAGAGAAAATCATTAATGTCCTTAAAACTCATCTGACATGAACAAGAACATTATTGTTCTCAGTGGGGAGGTGGTAGAGCTCCCTCATGGGCTGTGCTGTCTCTGGGTCTCAGATATATTCTGGCAAGGCTGGAATACAACGTGCTATTCCAGACTGGCTTGCAATATTTACATTGTAAACAACTGAAAACAAGAAGAAAAATGTTAAATTAAAGTATATCAGAACCAAACCCATTGAAAGATGAAGGGAAGTGTGACAGAGGAGGTAGGACTGACTCCGAAGAAGGCTTCAAGCATCAGCACCTTGTTATGTAAAAATCCCTCATACCTTTTCTGTGTAGCCAACCATGGGCAGCTCCACACAGCTCTGGCTCTTTCTCTCCCTCTTCTCTCTTCCTTCTGCAGTTCCTGGTGGCTCCTTCCTGTCCCTGGCACAGCCACCTAACCCTGTGTGACCCTTGCATGACATCTGACCCTGTCTGTCCCTCCCACAACCTCCTGTCCCTTCCTCCTCACAGCACAGCAGACTCCAACTGACCCCAACCAGCAAACTCACTCTTTATCACACCCATAGCTGTGAGGGCAAGGCTGTTCCACTCTTTGGTAATTAATACAGATGGAATATATGGGGGCAAGATTGCCTTCAGCACTACCTCTATCTGTCCTCCCACAGAAGTGTATTAACAGTGTAGGAATTCAGGGAAGTGTGTTCACTCCATGCCCAAGGAAGAAATAAAGCCACTATCAACCTATTAAGTTCCAAAGTTGTTTGCTTGTTGTTTTTTGTTGTTAAAAACAGAGACTAACTTAACTCCCATCCACATCAACCTGTTCTGTTCTAGGGAAAGGTGATGCAAGGCATTGCACAATCTTGAATTCTTTGCAACCAACTCAGTATGTCAAAGCCTCATGTCTGGCAAATTAATTCTGTACAGAGAAAACCTAGTGACTCCAGAGCACTGTCAGTGAACAACTTACCTGTCCTACAAGGGCAAGATTTATTATAATTACAGTTTGGTTTTGTTTGACCTCATTTAGAGTTCGTGAGGTGCCATAATTGATCCGTAACTCACCTGCACTTCTTTACAATACTTGTCCAAACAAATCATCACCCACCAGAAACACAGGTATTCTCTCCATCAAGTCTCTGGTTTGCCCTCAACAACCCAGGAAAAACATAACACAGTCTGCAATAATTTGTGTACTTGTGGAGTTCCCTTGAAGTGGCCAACACAATCTTTCCATCACAGAAGCAAGAACGAGAATTTTCCTGAATAAACACAAGCAGAGTTCAAACATTCCTAGCTCTCTTTTCGTGTAATTTCCCTTTTTATACAAATGGCTCCATGAAAATAAAGGGGAAACACACAGCTGTTAATCTGGATCAAACTACAGTACACAAGTGCTCTCCAGAAGAGAACAAGTGTG
Organism: Trochalopteron elliotii; assembly: GCA_024734555.1. Classification (NCBI taxonomy): domain Eukaryota; kingdom Metazoa; phylum Chordata; class Aves; order Passeriformes; family Leiothrichidae; genus Trochalopteron; species Trochalopteron elliotii. Next base: position 3,971,007 of record JANPWX010000391.1, read on the forward strand.
CAAAATGCAAAGCAAACACCTTGACCAACCTACCAATATTATGTCATGTCCACATTTGTGAATGACCTGTTCCTTATCAAAGGGTAAACACTGCATGTAAATATTAACTGAAATTCTTCAGATTCCAATCTGTTGCACACTCTGCAGCACCTGACCCATCTGCTCCCCACACCGTGAGATCTCATTGCTACCAAAAGATCACCTGAGAGATTCTTGCTTTAGCAGGTGATCCTCCTGGCTCTCCCAGGGCAGCCTAGAGAGGCCAGAATCCTGGGGAAGTCAGGTATAGTCTCTGGCATCCCAGAAACCTTCATCAGGTCATGGCTGGTGACCTAGCACAGGTTCCCAGTTCTCCACCCAGGTCTTCCTGGACAGAAACCCATGCCCCTGCACAACTTGGATTTATTCTCAGTGACTCTGCCTCTGAGATATGAGATGTCTGGAAATAAGAGCTGCTCCTTTGACCAGGCTCTGAAATATCCAGAAATTCCAGACAAATGTCCAAAGTCTTCACATTCCATCACTTTGACATGACTGTTGAAAGGGTGAGAGAAATGGAAGGATACTACATTCAGGAAAGTGGCTGGCATTGCTTTTGTGCCCAGTATCTCTGAAAGTCACTATTTCTCTCTTTCTCTGCCTTTTTAATAGATACTTTCCCTTTGCTATTATTTGTTTCTAGCCTGTAATCAACAATTTTATCTCCTTGGACTTTCAACTTTAGGCTTCAGACAGGAAGGCAAACATAGCAGATGATATTGCCTTTGGTTGACTGAAAAAACACACTTTCTGCTAATCTGTATTTTTTTTTTTGCTAAGATTTCTGAAGACTCTAATCACTGTTTTTTTCATTTAGTGCAATTTCCAGAAGTATCATACAAGTAGGTAATGGTCACCAAGGATTGTACATCAACACACAAGGACAAAATCTCACGTTTGGCTTCCAGGCCCAGTGGAAGGCTCACCCTGCTACTGGGAGCCAGGGAGCTCAAAGGGTCACACAGTCCCAAAACAGAGCCTCAAGTGGAATTTAGAGGAGGTTTATGCCTTCTGTGCACAGAAATAAATTTCACCATAGTTTGAGGAATGTAAACATTTCCAGTAAAAACCATGGACACACACTTGAGACTTTCTGGAGCTATCAAAGTGTCGTGGGAAATTTAGAGAAGGATGAAAGTAATAATAATAAATGCATCTCAGTATCCCCTTTTTGGTGTGGGAGCATAGACAAACCTTCCTAAACTTCCTGACCCTGCTGTTCCAGGCTCTCTAGAAGGAAGAGATCCCTGGTGACCAGCATGGGAGCTTTGCTGGAGCCACAGCACCAGAATGGGTCCATCCTACACCTCCCTGGTGTCACTTCCCATGGGGATGACATCTCACTGATGGAGACTGATGGAACATTTGGCATTTCCCTAACATGCCTACGTGGTGATGAAAAGCTGTGGCCCAAATAAACTGCTTTTGGAGGTGACAGCTATGGCCCAATCTCTGGCCAAGGATTTAATGAGGAAGATCAGGTTTGGCAATTCTTCACAGCCCCATGAGAGACTTTTTCTGAGCACCCAACAGAGTCTGACCCTTTAATTAGAGCAGTTACCCACTGCATACCTCTCCATTGTCCTTGAATTCCCTGACTTTCCTTATTCAGCCTCAAAAATTCCTCTTGGTTTCCATCAGCATTAGTGTCTATTCTATTAAACACCAAATACTTATTTTTTCTTCTACCTCTGTAAGTGCTCCTCAGAAAATGATTTTGCCAGAAATCGCAGTTTCATCCCAAATGTATGCATTCCTTCCCAACCATTTCTATTTTATCCCTTTTAATGTCATCATATTTTCCTTATTTCTTTTTTAAATCTAACCAAGTTCATTTGATGCCATAAACGTAGCCCCATACTGCTTTTACAGGCTGCAAAAACACCACAAGAGCATTAAAAAATTACAGACTCTAAACTATTAAAAATCAAAAAGGAAAAAAAGTCTAAAAACACTGTTGATTTTTAAACATGTCTTTAGAATTAAAATATATTGTTATCAAATTAACTAATTAATAGAATTTAATTAAATTAATATATATAATAAAGATGTTTTCTCATTTCTACCATGTTGATTGCTTCCCAGCAAGGCTGTCCAAGAAACATCAGGGAAAAATAAAATTCTCATAGTCCCCTTGACCTACTCCTGGCTGCACTGAGCTTCCCCTTGACTTAGGCAGCAAGTCAAGCTCACAAGAGAAGAAACTGGCCAGTAAAGAGGGGTAATCCAGGTCAACATCCCCTTTCACTGACATGGTTTTAGTCCAGAATCCTGGGAATTGATAGTTGGTTAGCAATCTGTGCAAGCACAATTTTAATACATATTCATCGTTAATTGTCTCTAATTAGAAAAACCCAAGTGCTTATAACAGGCAGCTTCACCAGCTGCCCCACATCCCAAACCCAATGTATTCCCAGCACTGCTGGATCAGAATTTGCCTTTTCCAGCTTTATCAGAGCTCTGGGAGAGCTGACACTCACTCAAACTTACTAGTGAGGGTTGCCTGGCTGGGAAATGTCATGAAGCCATCTTATCTTTGAAGAATTGTGGTTTTCTGGCACCTACATATGTTTTATTCTAATATAAAACTATTTTCAGAAGCTTTATGGATGACTCTTAATTGCAGTCCAAGGGTCCTTGCCAGAACAACACTGCAGATTCCAATCTCTACATGCTGTAGTTATGTTTTCCACAGACAAACCTGCAATGAGAACAAACATTCCTGCTGCAGCTCCAGTTTTAGGCAAGGATGGATCCAGAGGCACTGACTGGGGAAGGAGCAGTGTCCAGTTCACCTTAATGAAGTGGGATTTTATATATATAAAATACATATAATGATATATAAAAATATATAATATATAAAAATATAATATGTTTTATATAAAACCAATATATAATATAATATAATATAATATAATATAATATAATATAATATAATATAATATAATTAATATAATATAATAATAGTGTATTTCTATATCTTCATGATGTTCATAGCACACATTTGAGTCCCACAGCAGGAGCAGAACCCAGGCCTCTCAGCACTCCTCCTAACTACCAATTATTTTTTTAATACCTTACTACCTTCAGTAAATCATGTAACTTTTCCAGTCTTTCAGAGCAGCAGTCTAAAATATAACTGGCAAACAATATTAGCACTTCCACTTTGTCATACATAAATCAAGGATGATTAAGTCATATCAATTAATTTGGCATTTTAGAAAAGCCATTAGCTCTTTCTTATTTTGACACAGGAGACAGAAACTATTTCTTTCCAGACGATGTCTGTTTTCAGTCTAATTCATCCAGATGTTAAACATAATTGCTCCTGCCTTTGGGCTGGGGCAGACAGTAGTGCAATACCCAGTTACTACAGAACATTCCACTGGAAAAAGAGGAAACCACCAAATATACACAAGAAATAATATATTTGACAGCTCTGTTCCTTTGGCAAATATTGCATTCCAGTATTTTCCCATAGTATTTGTTTGGGCAGAATTCATAAGTGCTTATGCCTAATCTCACTAAACATATCTCTGGCTTCCACAAGAAAAAATGAAAACCTGGATTAGTAGTTAAAAATAACCTGGAAATATCCCATGGTTACATTAGAGCAGGTTTAGTGGTGGGGGTTACTTGGAATTAGGGGCAGAAATCAAACCCTTGTTCTGCAAAGAGCATCACAGAATCACAGAATGGTTTGGAAGGGTCATTAAAGGTCACCTTGTTCCACACCCTGCCAGGGACACCTTCCACTATCCCAGGCTGCTCAAAGCCCCATCCAGCCTGGCCTTGGACACTGCCAGGGATGGGGCAGTCACAGCTTCCCTGGGCACCCTGTGCCAGGGCCTCCCCACCCTCACAGGGAGAATTTCTTCTCAGTGTCTAAACTAAACCCACCCTCCTTCAGCCTCCCTCCAGACATTCTGCCAAGACTGGCAGGAGATGTCAGAGGAAAAATGCTGGGGGAAGCATGAATTAATTCAATTCTGGGAAAAGGCAGCACTCAGAGCTTTTGTGAGAGTCTTTCCCCAAGCAGGTGATTCCAGGACAGGTATTCACCTCTGATAACAGGTGAGTAATTCAGAGAGCAGTGGCAGTGGCAGTGAGAGGGGCTGCTGGGTACGTACAAGCAAGGGATCAAATGCTTCCCTATCTGTAGCACTTCATAAACAACTAGTCCCCATCCAAACAGAAAGGTGCGAGTCTTTGCCAATCCACCCTTCTATATTTTACCCATTTTACCCTCTGAGTTCCCTAATCAGTCCTCTGTAACCTGCATTTCACCATTAGCCTCAAACATTGTCTGTGCTGGAGAATCATTAAGTACATTTTGTACCAAGGTGGCTATTTTCTGTGTAAAAATGTCTACCTGGCAGACCCTTTACCTGACCCATTTAACACAGACCTATTTATTCTAAAAAACCCCACATAATCTGCACACTCAAGGACAGAGCAGAGCTCCTGTGATTGTATTGGACTCAGGTGACACTCTAGACTGTCCATGTCCACAACAGAGGTGCAATTGGTCCCTTACACACTACAACATACTGATAATTTTAGGATTTTTAAGATAATTTTTCTGTTACAAATTATTACACAAATCCTCAATTATTTGGTTACATTCATACATTTCCCTATGAAAATGCCATCTTTCACAGTCAGAGATCCTGAGGACAAGCCCTGAAGTCCAGGTGGTCTGGTGCAATCATGTGTGCCCAAGACAGCTCCCAGCCCCAAGTTAAACATTTCAGAATGTGGTTTTAATATTTTCCAACATCCACGCTGCCCCTTCCTGTGTTTCCAAGCTGGCTGTTACAGAAGGATGCTTCAGATGATGCACATGGACTTTGGCAGCAGATGCTCTGCAGGGCACCTGGGATCTGAGTCAGCCCTTGGTGGGGAGAAAGGACTGATGGAAAACACAGTACATGGACACCTGTTTGTCCAGCATGATGCTTTCTTCTCTCACCACCATCCACCAGCTCATGCCTGGCCCTGGATGGGCTCTTGCAACATGTGTAAATCATCCCTCCCCAGTGGGACCATTGGCTCTGCCTGCCCTGTGCTGCCCAGTTGGGACAGCACACTCTGAACCTCCTCTGTTGCTGAGACCTCCCAAACCACACCTAGAAGTGGCTGCCACAATGCCACAGGCACCCTGGCACGTGTGCCACAGTGCCACAAGCACCCTGGCACCTGAGCCACAATGCCACAAGCAGCCACACTCTGGCACATGAGCCACAGTGCACCTGGCATGGCTGGGGGTGTCTCAAGCATCCAAACCCACGTTTCACACAAACTCTGCATCAAACCCCGTGAGGTGCAAGGACAGCTGTGGTGTCCCCCAGCTGCTCAAGGGACACTGCTGAGATAAAGGAAAATCTGCTTGTCAGGAGAGACCAGTGAGCTCATCCACCACGCACTGGGGCCCTTAAAGGTCTGCGCTGGGATCTCACTGAATCCCTCCCCAAACACATGCACTTATCCACAGGTTAAGGAGCAGTTACTTAGACCATGGATCAGCAGAATCATGTTCTCCAGACTTACAGCAAACACAATATAAACAGCAGAGTAACCAGAATGCTCTTTTCATTCTTTTCTTGTGTAAAGCAAATATACAAATAGAAAGCACAACAACTGCTGAAGACAGTATGTAACAGGTACAGGCATCTAAAACACACACACACACACACACACACACACACACACACACAGACACGTTGTTTGGTTTTGTTAGAATCATAGAACTACAAAATGGTTTGGGTTAGAAGGTACCTTAAAGCTGATCCAGTTCCACCCTCCCTGCCATGGGCAGGGGCACCTTGCATACCCCAGGTTACCTGTAAGCTCGAGCAATCTGAAGGCATGTTCACAGTGAGTACAGATTTTCTGCCTTCAATATTCTCTTTATAAAACAGAAGCCAATGCTCTGGTTCCACATTCCAGCTGTGCCCACAGAGAAGATCTCCCACACAGTCAGTGAAGCAGAACTTGTGCAGATCACAGCCTGAAGAGTTCCCAGTGCACTCCCAAGTGTCAGAGGTGATTCCCATCTCTCACCTGTCACCACAGCACCCGTCCCAGGGCAGCTCCACGGCCATCACAGATGCAGGGTGACTGTCACAGGCTGTCACTGACCCGGGTTTAGGGTCCTCTGGTGCACAGCAGTGGTACAGTGGCAGTGGAGAAGGAAAGCAAGCAAACAGTGGGCTGGGCTATTTCATTATCTCACCAGTCAATCATTAACAACGAGGCTGTTTCTGCCTGAGCTCTTGGCTGGCGGCCACGGCTCCCACGTGGGCACGACTGAAAAATTCCATGAATATGCTGCCAAGGCCACAGAGGAGAGACCAGGTGAGGCCTCTGTGCCCTGCAACCCAAAGCACTGCTGTGCATCCCACCAGGATGTCTCTGCTCCAGGAGCATCCCGTGCTGTCCCCAGCCTGAGGTCACTTGTGCACAAGCCAAGAGCTCTTGCTCTGGGGCACTTGAGAAACACTGCTAGACAAAAACTAATTAAATCCAACCGAAAGTAGTTAGATTTAATCCAACAAAGAAGTTAGATCAGATTTTCTTAAAAGATTATATGCTGTTTTCTTAGGGGGAGAGAAAAAGTGTTGTATAGTAAAAGTTAATTAAGCTCAAGGCAACTCTGAAGCTGTGTTTTATATACTACACTTTTTGTTTCGTGGGGATTTTTAATTATTTCTAAATATTTTGTTCATAAAAATGCACAGAAGGCTCACAGATTGAGGCTTTCTTCTGTGTTGTGTGACTCTGAATCAACTCAAGCCTCTGCAATAAGTTCTTTCGGTCTCCAAATATATGTGATGAAGCCTGATATAATTTATAATGGTCTTATTCAGTGAGATGAATTCCCACTAGTTTCCAGATGGGCTTAAAAAATAAGCTGATTTTGTGCCACTATTTTTCCCCTCAAACTAAGCTGGATAATGCCATGCAGACCACAGCTCTTTGATTTGTTATGTACTGTCTCTCAAGGGAACACTGGGCATTCCATCCACATTTCCTACAAAAATAATCTGCTCCCCTGTGGCTGTGTTGTTTTCACATGTTGGGAAGGACAAAAGTGGTCTCCAGTGGGACATAGACTGAGCCTTTGGGTTGTGCCTGGCCCTGCTCTGCAGCAAGGCTGTGCCAACACAGAGAGCTTGGCACTGGGTTCACTGCAGAGCAGCTGGAGAGGACAGGGACCATTTTGTTGGTAGTCTCAATCCACTTCTCCTGAGCATGAAGAGTCTCTGGAATACTATTCCCTGATTATTAATTTAATCCATATTTGAGGTTTTTCTGTGAGCAACCACCCAGGCTCGTCTTCAAAGTCCTGTATACAAATAGCCCATCCCACAGCTCAATTTTTTTCACCAGCACATGTGTTCAGTAACTCCCCAAGTATGGAGAAGGGCTCCTGAGAAGTTACTCAGTAACTAACTCAGTGTTTAGTCATTGCAGTTAATCCTATTTTCACCCAGCAGTGGCTTGGATTCTGATCAAGTGTTCTGCAATAGGACGTAAGGGGACATTTCCAGCAGTCAGAGAAATGAGAAGGAAAATAATCCTGCACTGTGGGAAAAGGCAAACCTGAGCAATTCTCCTGCCAAGTGATGAGCAGAGAACTGGCAACTCCAGGGGTGCCTCCTGTGCACAGGCACTTTTATACATTCCTGTTGCCAGTGAAATGTTTGTGCGGGTCTGTCAGAGAATGACTGGTTTGGGACAGTGCTGCAGACAAGCCTGGCCTCAGTCCTACAGGAATACTCAAGGTTCCAGCATACCACATGAGAAAATAGAGGAAGGCAAAGCCATCATTCCCACCCTGCACCTCAGAGAGTTAATTCACCAGCTCCTGCCTCTCCCAGGACTGGAGCAGCTGAACCCTGCAGCAGAGCTGCTCTCTGTGGAGAGTTTGGTTTGGCTCTGGGATTCATCACAGATCTTTGTAAGGCTTGGCCTGTAAATCTATAAAGAGATTTTTAAAGACATTTCAACACATGAGAACTGAGAGAGTCCAGACTTTTCCAGACACAACACAGAGCCTGACTTGTGTCTCTGTGAAACAGCTGAGTTCAAGGGTCCTTAAATGAAGTGTCTCTTGTACGTTAATTGGGGATGAACAACACTCTTCTTACCACACTCTTGTCAGGATAAACCCATTAAAAACTGTGGGAGTCTTGAAAACAAACACAATCCCTGCATAACCTGAGAGTGCTGAAAGCCTCTGCAAGGTGCAGAGTGTCAGCAGATCACCTGAAACTCTGCAAAACTGCAAAGCCTTGGGAAAACAGCCCCGTCACCACAGTGTCACCAAACCTGAGCTCTAAACCACGGGAAATTTCACCAGTAACTTGCACTAATACACAGCACTGTGAGTATGATAACAGCATTCACCAATTATAAAATATTCCCAACTATAAATCACACATTCCAAATGCTTCTCCTCACTTTTAAACCAGTTTCCTTGTAAAGAAGTTATTAAATGTTTCATATGGTCTGCAGCTCTAGTGGTGTGTATCTCACAGAGGCAAATTGTTCCCAGGCTGGATTCCAGGAGGGCTCTGCAGTCACACATGGAACACTGAGCAGAGCTGGCAGGGAGCAGGTGGGAGCTCCTTTAGGGTCCCCACTGTCACAGTAAATTCACGTGTCACAAGTTTTAGCAGTTAAACCTTCCCATTGCCTTCACATGAAGCACTGCAGGTTTGGGTTGCATAATTGCCCTTTGCTCTAGCCTTGGTTTCAATCACAGGGTAAGATGTTTAATGACTAATAATGATTGAATGAGATGTGATGGGGACACCCCCTAAGAGAGAATTTAGAGCTGCTCTTGGCAATTAAGAACACTAGAACACATTAGTGTCAGAGAACATGACAGAACCAAGGCAAAAACCTCACCCCTGTCACAGCCACGAGCACTCCACCATCCATTCATCACCACTAGGAAATAACCAAAGTATTCTCAGGATATTTACAAATCACAAAGTTTGCTTATGTTTGCAATCCACAAACTTATGGTAACTATAACAAACAGGGCCAAGGGTTAAAATCAACAAGGGATTTTATAAAAGCAACAGAGCTGACGTTCATTCTACTTGTCCTTTGGTACCTAAACTTTTAGACTGCACTGACATGTTTTCAAACTTTTCTCCACACCCAGAAATATTGATTTATATGGTGGATTTCTTAGCTGAAAGCTAAGACTTTCAGGAAAGCCTTGAATTTTTACAGCTGGTGCTTTCAGAGGTGCATAAAATCTCATGACACCCCTGATAACCATGTCAGGGGTTGCCATTGGCATGACTTTCATTTCCAAGCACTGCCATGGTCACTGCACTAAACTGCTTGAGAGTAGAGAAGCAATAATTAGGATTATAGGCCAAAGTTTGCATCTTAATGCTACTTTACAGGTTTGCTGGCTAATCTGCCCTGTGCTGGGATGTGTCCTGCACTCGTGTGCAGCTCCTGAAAGCAGGAACTCACAATTCTGGATAAAACCAGCAGACATCAATGATCAGCACAAGCAGGAATGATTTCTGCTTCCCATTCACTGGCACCCCACACTCTGCCACTGCCCTTTTACTGCCAGGGGACAGTGCCAACACCAGAGAAATGTGTGCAGGCAGCAGGGACAGCAGAGAAGCTCAACATTAAAATAATTTCTCATGGCTGTGACTGACTCTTCTGTCCAAGAGCCCCAAATACACCAAGCCATTACTGGTTGGACCCCATAAAGCAGGATAAAGTAAACCCCAGTGAGGAGCTTTGGGCAGGGCTGGCCAAAGCCCCTGAGCCCTGTGGGGCTGTTCCCAGCACTTCTTGCCTTCCCAGCCTTTTTAACCAGGTGTTGGAAAGTGCAGTCTGAAGGGGAAGCAACACAAATAGCAAATGCTGCCCATAAACCCTCCCTTCAGGCTGTTACCTTCCAGGGTTATTTTCATTCCTTGGCATCAGCTGGGATACAGATGGCTGTGCAGTTACTCACTGCAGAACTAGGTCAGTGGCAGCACTGAGAGCAAGGAAAAATAAAAATCCTGGGGTTTAGCTACCAAAACCATCCAAGTAACAGCAGCCTAATGGGCAAAAGGGATAAAATAATATCCCTGAGAGAGCTCATCAACTCCACCCTGCACAGATGTGGCTGCCCTACCTAGTGCCAACACCAGGACACCAGGACAGAGGGCTAAAGCAGTGTCATTAGCAACACATATTCATTATTTTTTCACTAGAATCCAATAATTCCTGCAGGAATTAATCCTTCTGCATAGTCTTATAAAAATACATAACCAACTTTTTTTTTTCACTGCCTATTATCTAGTTAATTTGTAATTGTTTATAGAAGAAAGGTTAACAAAGTCACTGCTATCGTTCTAAGTCATCCTTAGACAGGTCCCTGTGTTCCTTCACTCCCTGGTTTAATACAAAATGTTCTGCAGCCAAAGCAATTTAGGGGAGTTTCCTCTCCTCATGCTTCTTCCAGGGCTGGTTTCCCAATTCTCAGCACTATAAGCAGTTGCAAGGAACGGGGTTTTTGGCTGCAGCATGGAGCAGAAGGAAGCAGCTATGTGATGGGGAAAGCACACTTGCAAAAAACCACATTAAATTGATATGGCTTCTTTTAGTAATGTAAATCTTCACTAGGAGTTTGACTGAATTTGGTTACAGGATTTGTCCCTGGTAAAATATATAAGGGTAGTTTTTTAGGTGGGAACAATCAAATCATATCTGGAAGCCTCATTAGAAAAGTAAACAAATTTTAAGCCAACCAAATTTTGTTTTTCCATCTGAAACCATGTTTTGAGCACATTTAAGTAGTACACCAGCAGTGTCTGGGCTCTTTGAACCCAGAGGAAGAGAATATCCTATCACACAGCACTGGGACATTTTTACTTTCTGATTCAAGGGGCTGTACCAGCCTGGATAAATGGTTTTAATTAATTTCACTGTTAAATATTTTTTCTCAAAGAAGAAAAAACCACAAAACTTCATTTCGTGTGGCTCATAGATCACCAGTAACCCCTGGGCCTCAGAGCAGAATCTGCTCAAGCTATTTGAATGGAAACGAGTCTGAGTTGCTGCTGGAAGGGGAGAGATTGCCTCACCCCCTCTCTCCCCTGCCCACCACACCAGCCTTGCTGCAGCTCCACTCGGCTGAGCTGGCTCAGTTTGCCAATCTGGGAGAAGCTGATCAGGGCTTTTATTTAGTTTCCTGATGGTTTATTGAGCTGAAAGAGTTAACTGAGGAATTGGGAGAATTTTGGGTCAATGTCAGGAGAAAGGAGAGAGAAGAGAGAGGAGAATGCTGCTGAGCTTCCTTCAATATGAAAAGGAGTGTGGGCATGAAACATAAAAAGCATTAGGGCCTGTCCCTCCAGCCTGGGATCCCCTGAGCTCATTGCAGAGGTGTGTACCTGGAACATGGATGTGTATCCAGCACTCTACCATCAAACAGAGATTTACCAGAAATCTGCATTGGGTCTGATAATGATTCCACACAAATTAATGGCAAAACTCTTTTCTTTAAAAGAGAGAGCCTCAAACAAGAACCAGGACATTGTGCTCAGGGAATGTGTTATTCATCAGAAGCTGGACACTCTCATTTTCCCAGATATTTATAAAACCAGAATTTAAACACAACTTCTCACTACATTAAAAGAAGGTGTTCAGGAACCACACTTGCAGATAGATATTAAAAGAGTAACATAAAGTTCAAATAAACAGGTCCCATGGGAAGGGTGATCTGTTTGTTTCTTTAAACACTGTAAAATGCCAGAGAAGTAAGAAGAGAGGGACATCATGGTTCCCCTGGGGCAAGGGTCCAGCTGAAGAGCAGCAATGCCAGCTGCTGCCTGCTTTTGTCACCATGGATGTGCTGCTCTCCTCTGCACTTAGAAAAAAAATTCCAAGGGGGGCTCCTGGCAGGCTGTCACTCCAGTCACACAGCAGGGCAGCAGCCAGCTCTTTGCTTTTCCTCACAACACTCAGCACAATGGGGCTTTGTTACAGGAGGTTAAATAAATCATGTGCTCATTAGATGTCAAAGAAAAAAGGAGCATTACACAATTAAGTTCCAGATACAGAGTGGGGCAGCTCTGCCATGGTCCCAGATAAACCAAGGTTGAACAGCAATGAAGCCCCAACCCAGCAGTGGGGGACAAAAAAAGCAAAAGTTACAGGGGACAACAGAGATACAGAACATGAAGGTCTGGGTTTTGGGGACAGACTAATTTAGAATAATGACTGACAACAGGTATTTCTTTCTCGTGTGCTTTTGTTTTCTGCAGTGGAGCTTTTAAGTGTGCAGACCCAGCAGGATCTGGTCTATGTCTCTGCAATGTGGACTCTGGTTAGGGACTCCTCCTCCCTGGAAGTGCTCAAGGCCAAGGCTGGACAAAGCTTGGAGCAACCTGGTCTAGTGGAAGGTGTCCCTGCTCAGGGCAGGCTGGGTGAGGCTGGGTGTCTTTAAGGGCCCTTCCAACCCAAACCATCCTGTGACTCTATCAATGTAGCTTTTGGAACAAACAGTATCAGGCTGTCACCCAATGCAACTTGAGCACATATTTTCACAAGTAAAAGCAATATTATTCTAGTAATCAAACACTAAAAAGGGTCTCAGAGGGCTCTAAGCAAACCTGGCTCATTAATAACAGAACATTCAGATGTGATAAGTGTTAGTTTGGCCAGGAGCCTGGAAATGCCAGTTAATCATTTAAATTCTGGAGTTCCCCTGAACTCCAGAAGGCATTGGGATGATATCAAAGCCATTTTACACTTAACATTTTAGGAAGCACATATTTTCTTTTCTATGAAACACTCCTGCTAGTAAGAACCTTATCCTGCAAGCCATGCACAATGGAAGTTTCCGAACAATTTTGTAAGAATTTCCACTATAGAAAGAAACTCAGAAACAAATTTCAAGATGCTTCTCATGTGGTACAGTTGCAAGAAGTTATTAACAGAAAACAGGAAGCACACAAGGTGTCAGTTCTGAAAATCCTGTGAGGAGATGTACAAGATGCTACCACTGATTTCTCCTTTTCAAATTTGATTTTATATACATTAAAAGAAGCAATTTTCCTAGATACACCATGTGAAATTCTATTAGTCTCATCTAATGATGACAAGTGACTTACAAACCTGGAAAAGGTTTCATTTTTATTTGATATGTGCAAATTCCTTTTGTTTTACCATTCAGTTTTATACAATTTAGGCAAAATTACTTGCAATATATACATATACATATATAAAGGTGCTTTGAACTCAGCACTGCTCAGACACAGAACTGTGGAAAGCTCCTCAATGGACATAACTGGGGCTACACAGCTGTTTACCCACTTTCATCCAGTCATTTAAGGGTAAAAGGGAGTGAGTTGTTTATTTCCAGCTCCCTGCTCTATTGACCAGAGCAGATTCCTGGTGTTAGATAACTGTGCCCCGGGGGAGCTGTGTGGGCACTGGCAGGGTCACCTCAGCTTCTGGTCACAGGTTCTCAGCCCAAGAGACCCAAGTGCACCATCAAAGCTCAAATTCCATTGGGGTGCTGGAAGAGGCTCCCCAACCCCCCTGAGACACCTCTGAAATCCCATCAGAGCAATTCCAGACCTGCTGCTCACCATGGACACACGTGGCATTGAGGTGTCCCCTCTGTGCTGGTGTTTGGGATGTGCTGTGGGGAAAGGAGAGCAGCTGGTGCCCAGGGAAGGGCAGGGAGGGACTGAGACATCCCTGAGCTGCTCACATCCAGGTGCTTCTAAGCTTGGCTCTGGTTCTGCATCTGTTGGATCTGTGGGGCTGTTCAGCCCTTGCTGAACTCCCAAAGAGGAGAAATGCCATTTCATATTCTTGATGAAAACCAGACAGGTCTGTTTATTCCTGAAAGGTTCTGAGTGTATCAGCATTGCTTCACATTTCCTGTTATTTATTCTGACAAATGTTTATCCATCTGACTGGAGTAGTCTAGCTAGAAATGTATGCGTGAGGTTTTTTTTTTTTAATCATCAGATAAATGTTGCAGCTGTTTAAGAACAAGTCTCAGCATAACACACTGTCCTCTCAAGGTTAAAATAAATAACCTGACAACCCTCTAAAGGAGCTCTCTTCCTTTACAGTCCAGACTAAAGATCTGGCAAGGATCAACTATTGTCCCAAGTGCTTGGGTTTGACTCCTTGGTGACATCTAAGTATTCTAAATTGAGGACTGAATTCTAAGCCCTGAACAATCACTTCACAGAAATTCAGGAGAGACTCGATGTATGAAAGTTTCCATGCAGTCAATCCACAGCTTCCAAAGTTAGTCTTGAAATTTCCTTTGTGTTATTTCTGAATTACCTCCTTTATAAAGAATTAAGTCTTTCAGACTTTTTTTAGACTAAACTGCAGCTTTGAGAAAGGTATGTAAATAGCTCAAGGAGCCCTTCTGACAGCTCCTCTTCCCTGAGATTGAACTTGGCACTGACCAAGCCCACAGCAGCTGCAGGGCATGCTGGCACAACCTCAGGTGCTACAGCCCTGAGGAGAGGAGCACCTCACAGTTCAAATCAGCTCATTCACAGTTTGCTTTTACTGTGTGGCAGAGGACCTGACACACAGTAAATACTCAGAATTTTGATCACCAATGAGAATATCACATATGGTATTAGTACAGAACTACACTGCAGACCAGTGCAGAATGGCCATCACTGGCTACATGTGCCAAATCAAAACACTCAATCCTCAAAGCGTCTGTGAAATCACACACAGGACTCTTACAGGTACATTTTCTGTATGTAATTATTTGTGCAAAAGAGCAGTTTCTCCTTGGAAAGACAGTCTAAGCCTCAACAGAAGTAATTCCCAAGCCTTCCAACTCTAAAGTCATGCTGTGCAGTTTTTTACCCAGTTCTTCAACTTTTCATTAGTTCAAAGGGGAAAACTCCCAGTTTAAGGACTAACATTGCCAAACCAAAGCAGACATTGTTTCACATTCTCACACAGGATTGGAGCCTGACATTTGGTGTCACACCATGTAACAGGACACTGCTATCAAAAGGAAACCCAAGAACTCAGATCTTTGCAACTGAAATTTCTGTGGAAATACATCTGAAGAAACAACTGGAATTTAAAACTCTACAGTCAGCTTCTCCTAACCCTTTAATTTAAAAGGCTAGACAGCACTTAAGATCTTTACATTGATTTAACCAGAACAAAGTAATTAATTTTTACATTTCCAAAGTATTTACTGCAAAGTGATCAAGAAATGATGTATTCTGTTACAGTCATGAGCCAGGCTTTACAAGTAAGAAGCTCTAGTAGTAGTTGTGTCAATTCTTGTTCTATATTGACACCTGCTGATCATTTCTTCTGACTGGTCTGTTTGCCTGTATCACAACTTTATGCATTAGTTGGCTATATATATATATATATATATATATTTATTAGTTGGCCAAATAAACCTAGGATTTCAGTCAGATCTCTTCAAGAACTTACAGAGTAGGTGTATGTATTTTATCTATACATATGTTATAGACATGTGCCTGTTTCTGTACACATACACACACATTTACAAAACTCCAGGAAATGCTAGATTGCTCATGTCTGCTGAAAGCAGCTTTCATAAATTTCTTCAGAGCACAAAAAGGTTTCTGCCTTTTCAGACATGTGCAAGGGAACAAGTGAAGTGCCTAGAGAGTTGTAAACAACTGCAGAAAAAGCCTCCTGTACTGGAATGATGCCCTCTGTGCCTACTGCCCAAGAAAAGAGGCCATGGGGTCATCAGGTCTCTGCCTTTTCATTCTGTAGGCCTCCATCTCCTCTTCTGTTGGCTCCCTGGCTTCATACTGGCTGTTGTATGGCCTCTTCCTCTCATCCAGCTGCATGAGTTCTTTGATGTGGAGAAGTCGAGCCTCTTCAGCATTTAGAGCCTGAAATGAGAGCAAAGGGAATCAAATTTTTTACAGTGAAAGTTAAACAAAAAACAGCAATGAAGGTTTGTCTTAGATTCTTCTGTGATGGACAAGGAGCAAGCACAAGGGTGGGATAAGCAAAGCACATCTGGCCCACCCACAGCACATTTCACTGAATTCTCTTTTTTTAGTGTTCAACATAAAATGATGGTAAAATGCTATTCAGTACACAAGACACTTCCATCTCTTTCCAAATGTCAAAATCAAGTAAGAAACTCACAGGATTTACCTAAAATATAATCATGATCTAGCAAGCACAACTGAATTGTTTGTTATTTGTTGTTATATGTTTGGGGTTTCAATTTTTAAATGCTTTGTGCTATCTCATTCCTCAAACTACTACTGTTGCTACTGGAAAAGAAGTTGCATTTGTACCCTGCTTGAATTAACCATGGTTTTAACAGGTTTCCTCTCAGAGCAGCCCAAGGCAGGCTGCTGTGCCCACAGGAGCTCACTGCTGCTCAGCAGGGATGGCTTGGGGCAAGGAGTTATTACATCAGCTGTGACACTGGGCCAAGCCTGGGACACAAAGTGCTAAGGTAAGATTTGACACTGCCTTTGATCTCTCCATCTTTCCTCAATACACAAATCATTGTGTTCTGCAGTGTCTTTTATAGATCTGCAGGTGTAATAGGTGCCTAGACATGAAATGTTCTAAGTCATCTAAATTAAGTCTTTCAAAACTAAATATTTATTGAAGGTTTCCCTGAGGAATAGGGGATGGACTCTGGAATATCTAACAGCATTTTAAATTTAATTTAGCTCAAAATTATAATCAAACTACCCCATGGTATATCACAAATAACTACATTATAGGATTGATAAAGCTGATGCTGTAAAATATGTCATGTTCCTTTTCCCATAAAGCCATTGAACATTATAGTGCACCTTTTTGAGCTTTTCTTGCTTCTTTTTCTCTTCACCCTCACTGTCAGAATTTGAGCTCTTCTTGTGCTTCTTCTTTTTCTTCTCTTTCTGTTTCTCTTGGTGGATCTGTAAGGTGGGAAACAAGTCACTGTTAAGATTCAACTTGCCAAAATTAATAATGCCCAAACCACTAAATCCAAACTTCTATTAATGCTATTTGAGAGCTTAGTTTTCAAAGGAGATGTTAATGATCTAATAATGCAGTGTAGTAATTTTCAGGCTTATTATGACTCTACAGAATTTTGTTGTTAAATGTTGAGGAGAAGTATCTGTCTTCCTGAGAAAGGGAAACATCCTACCTCCATCAGTGTTTTGGGTTTTGTCATGTGTTCATCCTCCTCAGGCTGCTCTTCCATTAAACTTGCCTCTGTATTCTACACAACAGACAAGAACAAGGATACTTGTTACTGACACATCTGAAAGGGGAGGGACAAAAAAAAGTTCCCAAAAATTGCTAAAAAACCAACTTCCCCCAAAAAGCAAAACCTTAAGTAAGGTTTAAACCTTAAGTAAGGAATATGAATGCTTTCAGCTCTTTCCACATGAATAAACAAGAGAATACTCACAGCAATTTCTTTCCCAGCTTCTCCTGTACAGTAGGAGTACTTGACAAAGGAGTGACAGCACCTGTAACCCCACTTGCCTTCTTTCCAGTATGAACCCCAAATGCACTGCAAGAGAACACACCACACAGTTACTCCTGTAAGAGGCAGGTAAAATTGACTCCTGAGCTGACATCCTGGTAAGTGAATTACTCAAACAGTCTAAAAGGAAGCTAAGAGAAATACTTCTGCTATTTTACATGAGCCTTACAGGTACATTGTCAAAAAAGAGAACCACAACAGGACATGGTCAACTTATATTCAAAGTAGAGGGTAAATAGAGTAACTTCCCCTTTAGTTAAAGATTGCTATGGCAACTCTTCAAATTCACATCACAACTATGACAATTTGAAGTTTCTCCTTAGCAGAAAACAGCGAGTGTCACATTGAGACAGGAGAAATATACTTGGTGTATTAATTATATTGTACTAATATAATTGTACTTATATCCTAATAGACCTCCAATGGGAGGGTATTTAATTTTTAAAAATTTTAATGCAACTTAAGACTTACTGTATGGTTGTTGATCTTCACATCCTCTTCATACTTAGAACAAGCAATAGCTTTCTCCTGTCCTTTGATGACTGTTCCATGCCTAGAATACTCCACATAATCTTCTGTTTGGGCTAACAGCAGTTCAGCTGGGGGAGCATCTAAATGTTCTTGTCCTCCATACTAAAATGCAAATAGAAAATGACATAAAAGAGTTTTGGAAAAAAGTCACCTTTTATATAGTTAAGCAAGCATCTCAAAACCAGCACCTTTGGTACCTTGTCAAGAAGGCACAAAAGTGGACAGAAACAGTTTAATCTTTAGTGGAGGGTTAAGACAGAAATACATCATCTCCTATGGCCTCTGTGGTGTCTTGGCGTTCAGTTTTGTGGGGGTTTTGGTGTGCATGTGGTGTTTTGTTGTGTTTTATGTTTGTTTGTTTTTGTTTTATGCTTGGAGAATGACAACAGTGATACTCCTCACTCAAAGCAGAAAAACTTTAGAGACCAAGCCAGACAGCTCAGGTACAACCAGAGCAATACTTCCTGTCCCCCTCCAAACTTGAATTTGACATAGTTAGAAGCTAAATGGATTATTTAGTTCTTTTTCAGTTGTCCAAGACACAAGTGGCAAAATATTAAGTAAGTATTTATCTACAAGACTGTACCCAAAATTTGAGTTAGAAAGAAATTCTGATTTCTTCAGTGGAGAAATTCTGACAGTTAAGGGAAGAGCACCCAATAATATAAATACCAGCAGACTTCAAAGGTCCCTCCACTAAATAATAAAATTCATAAATTGACAAGATAGTATGTATAAATATAAAAATATTTTAAGTCTAAACTGCTGAGAACAGCTGATGCCCTCACATAGAGTTAGCAATCTGACTTGTTCCCCAAGACCCAGACTTCAAACTCAACAGAATTCCAATTAAATAAACCCGAACGCTTGTTACCTTCTCTAGGATGCTTTCTTTCTGCTGTGCCTTGAAATCTTCTTTCTTCACTTTGAAAGATTTATAAAGCAGCTCTAATTTTGTTGGGTCTGCTTGCAGATGAACTTCAGAGCCTTTGTCATAAGCCTCCCAGGCAAACACTGTGTACACAAAGAGGTTCCATTCAGAACTTTAAAACTGACATACACATTCAAATTACATTCTTTAACTCTGAAGCAATTTGAAAGAATGCCTCCATTTACAAAGATTTACTTGTTTCTCTTTTGCAAGAAAGCAACATTGTTAATTTCAGTATTTTAAGTCAATTTCCTTCAAAAAACCCCAAACCCAAACCCCACTTACGCTGAGTCTGTGCCATGGAAATGGTATCGCCCGTGTAGCGAACAAAGTTGTCACCTGCATAACCAACCCTGCAGGAAAGAACACAACTCTCAGCATCTGTCATGTGATCTCCTCTTAAATACAAACATAGAAGTGCTACAGGCAAGTAAAAATCCTCTTGTGCACTAAGAGTTAAGAACAGAAGAAGATGGTGGTTTCAACTTGATAGATGAAACCAAAACCTGTAAAGCCATGAAAGCATTAGGCAGCCACTCAAAAACCTGTCATGTCTGTGTTCACAGGGACACATGACAGACTTGAAGTTCTGTCTGAGAGGACAAGCTCTAAAAGTTACACTTGGACCTAGTCACACAATAAATATGCATATACAGTCTGTGATATTCCAGCACAGTGATTCTCACTTCTGGATTTTTGACTCTTCAATCCAGACCCAGCATATTTGGCTGAGTAAAGAAAGCCTGGGACAGCTTTGCTGCCCTCAGTAAAGCTGAGACACTTGTGCACAGCCCTTGAAGAGATGCACAGTCAGCACATGAAACACACACTGAGGATCAAATAATGCTAGCACTCCAATTCCCCACTCTTTCATCTTCCCAAAGCCACTCTGAAAAATTTACAGTCTGCAAAGCTGTGGCAGAAACTTAAGATTCAACAAAGGTCAAATTATGACTTGAGAGAGAGCAAAAGCATTTACATCTGAAAAAAAAAAGGAAGTGACTGGCAGTACTCTAGCTGGGGGCAAGGAGAGGTGGAAAGAGCATTATTTGCTATCATTTAGGTACTGCCATTCTATTTTAGGCAGCAAGCTAATCCAATTACTGTTCTCTGAATACACATTTTACTTTCAGCCTGTCTGCTCTGTAGGTTCCCAGCACAACACAAGTCAAGGGTCTGACTCAGGGTTTAAGGGAGACAGCCAAGTGTGCAGCCAAAAGCCAGCCTATGGCAGCTTTAATTAAGCTATCTAGACAATGCCAAAGCTTTCACACCTTTTCTGTGCAGAATCCATTAATATAGGAGATCTTACTCCTAATTCAAATATTTTGTTAGGTACCACAAACACATCACATTAGTCTCCAGAACCAAGAAACAAGGGATAAAGTTTGAGATTTGGTTACTGAATTACTTTACATAAATATAAATATCGTTTACAGGCATTGCCTCTAGATGCAGCAGTGCCCTAGCCCTTGTACAGATAATTACACTAAACCATGGTCCACATGTCCATGAAGATTAAGGATCAGTCAGTATTACAAAAATACCACTTCTATATACTAAACCAAAATGTGCTCCTAAATAAAACAGAGTTTTTTCCCAGGTTTACTAATATGTATATACATAACTGACTAGAGATTCTTTAGCTAGAGGACATACAAGTAAAAGAAAATATAAAACTATTAATCTCAGTTTTAAGAATTCTGTTGGATATACAAGCATGACCTCATTTTTACTTACTCATCTGGATTCTTGCCTGTGTTGGCATAAGGATTCTCCCTCATTGCTCTTGTTTTGGGATCATAATAAGCAGAGTTTGGATCCAGATTCCTCAAGTACTAGGGAAAAAAAAAACCCAACATAAAAGATAGTTAATATTTATGATTTTAAAAGAACTGAGGTTACTCCTGCATCCTCCAGTTTAGATGTTTTAAGAAGTTCTATCTTTAAAAAGGATGACCTTGATGAAGTTGTAACATGAGCACGAACAGAACTGAGAATAGACCTTAACTTCCAAACCCCTAGACCCATAGACAAAGTCATTAATGACTGAATGTATAATTTGTTGAAATTAACTCTCAAGAATACAGAAGACCATCTGTACAGGGTTCTTTACTCACCTTAGCAATATCTTCCCGGATACGTAAATTTCGGACCGTGATGCGCCTTTTGGAGTCAAAGTTCTGCCCAGGCATATCAATGTCATCTGCATATTTGTCTTCATCTTCATCTTCACTGTTGTGATCTCTTTCCTGAGGAGAAATGGAAGATTTGTAACTAAAAAGAGTTCCTTCACTCTAGAGACGTGCAAGAATCTGATCTTACTGGTTCCCTTAAAATTCTGCAATCCCTGTAGTTACAATGTGGCACAGTTTATCTGGGCTCAGGTGTGTTCTCAGGCTAATCTAACATTCAACACTTCAGAAACACTCTCCTTAAAGAATTTTCACTTCCTTCTATGAAAATAGTTACCAGAACGTAACTACAATGATATTAAGAAAACACTTATTTTGGTCAAAATATACCACATGTTAAAATCTAGTTATGTGCTTGCATCTCCAAGGTTTGACAACACATAGGAATTAAAACAAAAAACCTCTTTATGAAATTCAGCAACCTCTGCCCAAAGAAAAGGTAGGCAGTGGCATGGACACAACATTCAAACCCTTGTGCCACCCTTGTTTTACTGTTCCACTAACTACAGGTTCTTTCTTTGCCCACGGTGTGATGCAGTGGATAATCATCTTACTGTCTGTGAATTTGATTCCTCTTCTCCCCACTGGTGTCTTGGGGAGTTCTGCAGCAAACAAAGAGCACATCAGCAGAGAAGACAAGGTAGTGGAAAAAGGCAAGATGGCAGGGATACAAAGGGCAATCAAAGCAAACTCATGCTGGATTCAAAATATAATTTACCACTGGCCCCAAATGCAGAAACACTGCTACATAACATTCTAGGAAAATGCTCTTAGCTGTCTCTGTGACAAACACATGTTAGAGAACTTTTCACTGTATTCCCAACAAAATCTCCAATTCTTTCCAAGAACAGCAAATTCTAAAACTGTTGCTGTTCTTTAGAGCTTGTTGTGCCTTTGAACACTGAGGATTTAGACTATAACATTTCATATCATGTAAAGGTAACCAAGTTTCAACTCTGGAAGCTTAAAAAAGAATTAAGGAGACATGTATTCAAGATTTTAGTCAGGATTTACAGGAACACTAAGTATGAAACAGATGGCAGAATTTAAGTTTGACAAACACAGCCAGATTTTATTATTTTAACTTGCTTAGTCTTTAACTGAAAAACACTTGCAGCAGTAAAGATGGGAAAAGCTGTCAGCCCTGGAACACAGACCAGCAACTGGCCAGCACTGACTATGCAAATCACTGTCAGTCCTCTCCCTCCCTCTTAAATTTCAAACACACTTTTCTTCTTACAGTTCCATTTTATAAGCAGTAGGAATACAGAAGCCAACAGTGTTTGGTTCATAAAACAGGCATTAAAGGAGGAAGGATCTCTTCTATTGTGGGGATCAAAGCACTGTAGTTTGGGCTGGGTGGCAGATGGAGCTCACTGTGCCATCTAGTGATGACCCACAAGGGGACAGCACAGCCTCTGCAAGGAGGCCTTAAAAACCTACTTCTGACCAGCAGCAGTCTCTATTTTTTCTCCATTTTGTAAGTCACTGCACAGTGATTTTATCTTAAACCAATTTGCTTCTTCTTAAGGAAACAGCTTCCTATTCCAATTCATATTAAACATTACTAAATCAATGCACAGTCATCACCTCAGCACTAGTCAAACCACACCAATCTTTAAATACGAGAAAAGCATTTCAGCACATGAAAAAAATTACTACATGGAAAACAAGCTCTTCTGACCCAGAATTCCATGTCATTAATTTCAGCAGCAGTAATAATCACACAGAATTTCTGCCCATAAGGGGAACACAAAGCAATTCTCAGTTGAAAGAAGATGCTTCAAGTTCTTGAGTGTGACACAGAACATACTGGTGCTAGGAAAACCTTTATATTATTGAAGGGTGTAAAACCCAATAGCAGACACTGTAGAGACAGTAAAAGAGTCAGAAAGCAGAAATAATCTGTTTTGCATTTATTCGGCCTAAGCAAAAATAAATTAGGTAAGTTCACTTACCACTTGCTCCAGCTTCCCTGATGCCAACTCCTCCTGAAGCTTCTGGGCTTTCAGTGTACGTTTGGCCTGTGCAGCATGAAAATGCATTTGTTTAAACATTTCTTTTTAGCACCAGCTCTGATATCAACAGAGCACATTACAAGTGTCCCTCCTCCCAGCCCAGCCCCACCAAACACTAACCCTGTCCCCAGGAAACCATAGCACCAACTTACCAAATCAACCTTGGAATATTCCTCCACGATTTTCATGTGCTCCTCTGGGTTGTAACCGTTCCACCGGTCCCGCTTCCCGTCGTAGTCAAACATCAGCTGGGGCTGCACGTGCTCATCTGGGGCAATATTCATCCCTGTGTACTTTGCTCCAACTTTCCTGGGTCTCTGAAAGAAATAAAAATTGTCAGATCACTCTGTTAGGTTACTCACTCACACACCCCTTTAAAAATACCATCAATCAAGTTCCTCTAAAGCAAGTTAAATTCAGTGCTATTACAATGGATTGTAAATAAATGCAGGTAAGTTCTGCACTTTTATGTAGCACAACTGACTTCAAACTTCATAAATTCTTTGCATTTTCTATAATTATGAAAGCAATTAAAACAGTTTCTGGGGGTGGCTTCTACCTGAGATGAAGCACAAAGACAGACGCAGCAACACTTGAGTTAATGCAATTAACAGGAAAATAACATTTTCTCCTATTACTTCAAATCTTATTACGAACAGAACTGATGGATGACACACTGAATTGTATCACTTTCCCCCTTCACTTTTCCTACATAATAATTTCTTCAGAAATTTCTAGGCTGTCTCTCACTACTTGCAACATTTTTCAAAACAGCTTTTCCAAACCCAGTATTTCACCTATAGTCAGCTATTTTCACCAAGATTAGAATGCCCATGGCACTCACAGCCATTAAGAGAGGGAGAGAAGTGAGGTTTACCTCCATGCAATCCTTCTTCTTGTGTGTGAGTGCCCCGCAGTTCTCACAGGCCCCTTTGCGGTACCTGGTGGCCACGGCGTGCTGGGAGGGAACACAAGGGCACGTTGGGGACACTCTGGCACATTCACACAAGCTTCCCAACAACAAATTCATGTTCTCAACACCACTCAAGGGTGAGTGCCCTCCCCACAGCCCAAACATGTGCTTTGATTATCACCAGACTCTGAGATTTGCTTGCTGAATAAAACTCCCTGCCCCTCTCAAACCCACACAACCAGAAATCTCCTCATGAATCAACCCAAATCCTTATTCCACGAGAAAAACATTTTGCATACCTCCTGAACTCCTCGTTTGTACCAATCTCCAGAGGAGTTGTACTGTTTCTGCTTCTCTGGCTGAGGTCTCTGATGCTTTAGAGTGGGTCTCTTAGAAGGATCTATGTACCACGGTACCGAGGAGATGTACTGAGGAATGTGAGGGTTGATGTCTCTGTAAAAGACGTTGTGCAGTGAGCACATGGCACAGGGAAAAAACCCAAACCAACTCAGTCTAACAAACAACCTTCACATTAAAGTTCAAGTGCTTTAGAGTGATAATAAATAATGACATTGGTGCAATGCACTTCAAAATAAATTCTCAGTTTGATAAACACACACTTTGAGATTTTGTTGCCACCTAATTCACCCAAACTCTTGCCTTCAAATCAAATTATTCTGTGTAATGTTACTGAGCAAAAAAATATAGCAACACTTCTCAGAAGCAACAAACCCTGTAAAAGCAAAAGAGAGAGACAACAGATGAGGTACACAGTAAAAGATCCCTGTACTATATTTTGCTCACTTTTAAAATACCACTAGTATTATTAGAATACCAGCTAGTGTTATTAGCTTAATGGATTGCACTTTTTAGCAAAACTGACAGAAGATAAACATTGAACCTACGTATTTCTAGAAAATATCTGATGACTGGAATGTTAGAAGATAAAGTTCAACTATTTACTGCTACAGTAACTCACACTGAAATCATGTGCTACCCTCACAATTTCTCTGTAACCACAACAGGAAAAGACATTTTCCCTCAGCAGCTTTCGAATAACCACCACTTTAGTGAAACATACTTTCCCTCTTCATCCACTTCAGCAGGAGCATTTCCTAGTTTTCTCTGTTCTTCTAATTCTTTCTTTTTCCTCCAATCTTCCCTTGTCATCTTCTTTGGTTCCTCCAGGCTCACATCATTTGCACCTCCTGCAGGAGGGGCGTTCGCAACCGCACCCGACGCCATTTGGGCTGTTTTCCTTAGCACAAAAAAACCCTAGAAGACGAAACAAAAGCCTTAGAGATCAACGCCCTCTGACATCACAGCTCTTCAACGTGATTTTGTGTCACTCAGTGAAATGAGCTAACTCGGTATTATGCATTCCTGACATACCTCTGTCCTGAAAAATAACCCCCAATGCCGAAAACACGAAATCACTTTATTGTTTACGTGAGACCGGGGCCTGCGCGGACCCCGGAAGAGACGCGAGAGAACGACGGCGGGGAAGCCGCGGCAGACCCGGGCGCAGGCCCGGGCGGGGGACACCAGCACCTGCTCGGGGCCTACAGCAGCCACCCCCTCGGATCCCGGTCTCGGTCCCGATTCCGATCTCGGTCCCAATCCCGGTCCCGGTCCCAATCCTAATCCCGATCCCGGTCCCGGTCCCGATCCCGATCCCGATCCCGATCCCGATCCTGGTCCCGGTCCCCCGTCCCCGTTTACCTGCCAGGCCGCAGCACCACCCCACAATGCCCCGCGGTCCCGCTGACTTCCGGGGTGGAGCCTCCTCCCCGTCCCCGCCCCGCCCCGCCCCTGAGCTCGCGTGCGGCGGCGCGGGCGCGACGCGATCAGCCAATCGGCTGCCGCGCGTGGGTCGAAGCGGCCAATGGGCGGCGCGGGACCGGTTTAAAAGGTGGCGCCGTTGATCCTAAGGCTGCTGTGACTTGTTTGAGAGCGGCTCGGGCTGAGCTGCTCCGGCCACCCCTGTGCTGTCGCTTTTTGTGGTGAGCTGAGCGTTCGGGGGTAGGGCCAGTCTGGGACTACAAATCTTGCTGCAAGCTGTACAAAGGAGTTCGTCCCAGAGAAAGGCAGTAAAGCTGGGGGAGGGTTTGGAGCGCCAGTTTGATGAGGAGTTGCTGGGGGGTAGGCGTGCTCAACCTGGGGAAGAGGAGAGTTATGAGAGGTCTTACGGCTCGCTACAATCACCTGAAAGGAGGTTGTAGCCGGGGGAAGATCTGTGCTTTCTCTCAGGCAACCAGCAAAAAGACAAAAATAAATGGCATCAAGCTGTGCTGCTGGGGATTTAAGCTGGCCATTAGGAAGAATTCCTGACAGAAAGGGTGGTTAAACATTAAAACGCGCTGCTCGAGCGGGTGGTGGAGTCAGTGTCCCTGGAGGCCTTTAAGGAAAGGCTGGCTGTGGCACTCAGTGCCGTGGTGTGGTTGGCATGGTGGTGTTCAGGTTGGCCTCGATTATTTTTGAGATCTTTTCTGGCCTCGCTAACTGTGATTCTGAGTTTTCCTGCAGACCTTTAATGAGGAATTGCTTGCTCACCTGTGTAACAGCAGTGATGAGCACAGTGCAGGAGCACTAACAGTGCCTTCAAACCTGAGGGGCTTTAGCTGAACTACTGTATAATGGTGGGAAGTAGGGGTTTGTTCTCCTTCTCTAGAGACCAGTATGTGATAACTCTGCTGCTTTTAATGGGGCTTGCTTAAGAAGTGTGTTGTGATAAGACAAATGACAAAAAGTGTTTTCCCTTTTTCCTCTGTGGACTCTACAGGGTAGTCTCATCGATCTGACAGATGGCAACTCTGATCTTTGTTGATCAGGAGAATGGTGAAGTTCACGCTCCCAAGAGTCAGCTGAAGCTCCATTCAGGATCTTGTGCGTATTTGCTGCCCTGAGCAGCCAGTAAGGGATCAAGTGAAGGGCATAAATCACATTTTGTTATTCGCTGCTTTTAATGGTAATAGTTTTCTATTCATAAATCCACTTACCCAACCAATTCTTCCAAGCTCAGCAGTTAGTATAAAATTGAAGGTAACTCTGTGCTTTTGTCATAACTGTGGATTATGAGGTGAACAGTGATTTGCATTACAGCTAGTTTTCCAGCCTGTGCATTTACTTAGGCAAGCTTTAGTGTTGCTGAAGTTTGTTTTTTTTTCCTTTCCCCCATTCCAGCAAAAGTCCTAGCTGAAAGAACACAGGTGAACACTCCACTTCCTAAAAAAGCAATCAATACTTCTCCAGTCACATCTCGTTCTGTCAGAAAGGTTCTTGGAAATGTGAATAAAACTGAAGGAGTCACGAGCAAGTTGGATAAGATAAAACAGAAAAGTCAGCCTTGCACTGTGAACAAAGTGAGTATAACACACTTATGCTGGGGAGGAGGGGAAATCCATAGTTCACCTGTTGTTGTGGCTTAAATCTGACATAATTAAGAGGTGTTCCCCCTCTCCCTCTTTAATGGGATAGGGAGGGACAATTGGAAGGGTGAATGAGAAAAATAATAGGCTGAGATTAAGGCAGTTTAATAATTCAAAATCTCATGAAAAGAAAACCAATTCCTTGCCAACAGTTGACTGATGCCTCGCCAGTCCCAGAGCAGTGTTAGCCCTGCTTTCCCACCAGTCATCCTTGCTGAGATGCTGTGCAGGATGGGATATTCCTCTGGGCAGCTGGGGCCAGCTGTCCTGGCTGTGCACCCCCAGCCTCCTCACTGGTGGGGTTGTGAGAAGCAGAGAAGGCCTGGGCTGTGTAAACACTGCTTGGCAATAGCTGGAAAAGCTGTGTATCAATGCTGTTCTCATCATGAATCCAAAACATGGGCTCAGAAGAATTGCTAGGAAGAAAAATAAGTCTATCCTACTTAAAAGCAGGGCACCTATGTAGATGGTTCTAGAGTTAATGGTCTGAGTTAATATCTTATCCACATCTTAAGAGTTACCTGTTCTAGTGCAGTCATCTCTTACCACCACATGTAGTCCTGCACTACATAACCTCAGCTGAAACATTTGCCCATTTTCCTCTTAGTTGTGTTGAAATCATTAGAATTTAGGCCTGACTGAGCAAAGTGTGGCATGTATGCTTGTCTGTAGACCTGAACAGCATAAGAAAGCCACTACAAATATGCCACACTAGCTCAAATAATGTTACTTCTTTTTATTACTAAAAAAAAGACTGGATTGGAAAGCTGCCATACAGTGCCTGAAGAAGATTGGCCAGAAATAGAAAATATGTTTCCTTCAGATCCTCAAGGTAAGAACTGTGGATGTAATTACTAAAATTAACAATAAGGCTTTTATGAGTGCTGGCATTGTTCTAAGAATTTATCCAAGCTCCTGTGGCACACAAGCCAACACTGCATTTCTCCTGAGTCCTTTCTAAAACATAAGGGTGCTTGCTGCTACTGAAATACTTCAACAGGAATAAAGTGGTGTTTCTAACAGTAATGGTTGTGCCTCAGATTTGTTACTCTGAGTCTCTTATTGTGACAGGAAACAAGTTCCAAATAACCATGTATTAGCTTCTTAGTTCATTAAATAGTGACTAGGAGACAAGTATTCAAAGGAGTACAGAGGACTGTGTGCCAAGATGATTTGTAACTGAAGAGATTCCTACTGCTGTCAGATATAATAGTTGAAAATGAAACTTCTAAAGATGTTCTTAGGCCTGCCCATTTTAGATATTCTATTTCAGCCCTTCAAAGGGTGTCCTTAAAGCTTTCTTCTTCATGTGGATGTGTATGAAAACTACTGTGCCAAAGACTGTGGTGTTGGTGAAACATGTGCTTTGCTTGCTGACTGCTTACATTATCAGTTCTATTAGGCAGTCTGGTGTTTTCACCAGGGTTGGTGTATGGGGTTTCATGGACAACTAAAAGATGTAACTGCAAGTAAATAAGAAGAGACTATTCTGTTTTAGATTGGCTTGTATTTCATTTAGTCTAGAAGAGTTTGCAGCTTCCCAGGCTACTGCACACTAATTCTTTCTTAAACAGACTTTGAGAGTTTTGATCTTCCTGAAGAATACAAACTAAGCAATATCAACCTGTGTGGTGTTCCCCTGATGGTGTTTGAAAGGACCTATGACAGATGTGTGAACAGGGTTCCTTCACCTGTGAAGACTGAAGAGATTTCATGGGAATCCAGTAAGTGGAGACTTTGCATGCCTTTCATTACACACAATGCTCATCAGTGGTTAGGGCAAAAAGCCAGTTGGCTACAGCAGTGAATTGCTGCTGCTGTCTGACTTACCAGAGCAGGGCACCAGTATCAAACAGCTTGTGCTGTGTAGTCAAGCTCAGTGTACCTGGCCAGCACTGCCAGTTCAGGCAGTCCTCTCAGAGTGAACTTATGGCTTAACCCAGCTGCAGCCAAGCACCACACAACTGCTCACTTGCTGCTCTGCTGTGGGGGAGAAATCAGAAGAAGAGATGTGAAAAAACTCATGCTTTGAGATAAAAGCAGTTCTGATAACTAAAGCAAAAGCCATGCATTTAAGAAAAGCAAGAAAAGGAATTCACTCAGTTCCCATCAGCAGGCAGGTGTTCACCATCCTCACAACAGCAGGGCTCCATCACATGCAGTGGTGGCTTGGGAAGACAAGTGCCATAACTCCAAATGTCCCTCCTTTCTTCTTCCCCCAGCTTTATCTGCTGAGCATTTCACCATATGCTCTGGGATATCCCCTGGGGTCAGCTGTTCTGGCTGTGCTCCTTCCAGTTGCTTGAGCACTTCCAGCCTCCTCCTCACTAGTGGGGTGAGGAGCAGAAAAGGCCTTGACTCCATTGCTGAGCAGTGCTCACACAACTAAACCATCCCTGAGTTATCAACACTGCTTCCAGCACAATTCCAAAACACAGTCCTTGCCAGCAACTGTGAAGAAAATGAACTTTACCCAGTGAAAAGCAGTACTCTGAGCAGTCTTTGTGGTGCATTGCTAACTGATCAGTGAGGTGGCATTGGCTTATACAATGAAGCAATGTTTCTCTTGCTTATTCAAGAGGTTTATGCTGAGCTGCTGGGAGCTAGCTTATGTTAGTGTGCATTCTGAGTTTGAGAAACTGATGTGATTTATTTCTAACTTCCAGACTTACTACAATCAACTGCTGACTTCCTTGCTACCCTGGATGAGATCATTGACATGCCACCTCCAAATTATGATGTTTAATGTGTGCTCTCAAGTTTCTTTTCAGGTCAAGTTTCATATAGTTCTATATTTCAATAAAGACTAGTTTAACCTATATACTATTGTACTTGTCCATTTTCAGTGAGCCCAAGATGTAGGTAGTAAAATAGATATTTGAGGAGGACATTATCTGACAAGGAGGTAAAGTAGAGCCTGGATAAGCTTCCAAAAAAGGCTGTAATACACTATCACCCATATCTAGGAGCTGGTACCTGCTGGTTGGAGTGTGTGTGAGAGGTTGAAATCCTTCTGACCTCACTGCCTGACTTGACCCATTAAACATGCAAGGGTTTGCACCAATTTGTGTATCCAGTGTAAAGTGAGCACTAGAGCTGGTACTCCTCTGGTATTTTCCCTTTGAACTTGTTAACTCTTCACAGTGGCTGAGGTGGTGTATGTTGGGTTCTTATGCAGCTGTAGACTGCTGTTTACAGAAAAGTACCTGTAACTAAGGCACTGAAACTGGTTACACAGTGCCATCACATGGCCTCTTGGGAGGCAGCAACACAGGTAAAAACACACTGGTGTGTGAGACCTGAGAACAGTGGTCTGAGACACAGTATGGATGTGATGTTAACATAAATTTAGGTAGTACCTTTTTGTAGGTACTGACACCTCGCTGGGAGAGAGACAGTAGTACTTCATATGTGTTATGGAAGTTTATCAGGGTCAAATGAGATCTTTTTTTGCTACTATGATCAAGAACCTAGATCTCTTGATGCAATCAAATAAACCTTTTGTGCCATGTCCACACGTGTGTATACATGCACTTTAAAACATGCTTGTAGAATGTTGTAGCAAACTGAACAAGTATTTGCATAATGTTTACAGAGGTGATAATGAAGTCATTTCAGATTCATGGGCCTCTTGGTACTGATAGAGTTTAATCTTGGAGCTTAAATATTTGTTACTTGTGGGGCTGATAGAACAGGTGTGCAGGAAGATGGGAGTGAGTCAGGCTTGGGAATATTGGTGGTCTGCATAGGGATGAGTGCTGCAGTGGTGTAGAAAATAAGATGGTAGTAGTAGGATTAGCTAAATTATTTTTGTTTGCTACAGTGAGCCTCATCTCAGGCTTTTTGCTCTCATTAGGATTTCTGGCTAATGCAGGTTGAAGCTTTTGTTTTTACAAAGCTTAATTTTATAAACATTCATTAGAAAATTCCACTTGTTTCCGCTGGTGTTTATTTTCCTCATCTCACTTTTCAACTGAGGTTAAAGGGAAATGCACATTCCTGAGACTTTCTGGGACAAAGCTGTGGTGAGATTCCATCTGTGGATGGAGTTTCCTGCTCTTGGTGACTCCAGGAGTTCCCAGTCACAAGGCAGTGTTTTCTCTTTGGAGAATGTGAACTCCTGGCCTCAGAGCTGCAAGCCTGCTGGGTGTCCGCCCATGGAGTCAGTGCTGCTGACACAGGAGCACTGGGGATTTTGCATTGCTTCAGGCAGGTGTTAGCACTGACTTCTACTGGTGACTAAAGAGATCAACTTCCTGAATTGCTTTAATGTTGTTATAACACACATGGCTCTCTATTCTTACAGAGTTCTATTTTCTATTGGGATGTTGTCAGGAATGCTGACTTGAGCAACTTTGAATTCAAAATGCTGTTTGAGCACTTCCCTCCACAACAGCCTTCTTATTAAAAACTGCTTCTACTGTTTGTGTTTACTTACTTGAGCAGTTTATGCTTCCTGCAAAAATCTGAGATATTGGGGGTTGTAAATGCATGGCTATGATGGAAATGAATGCTTGTGTAGTAGTGGCCTTTAACAGACCCCATGGGTACATGGATTTGGAGCTCAGGATTGTAAGAAATGCACAGAGTAGGGACCTTTCCAGTTCAGTATCACTCTGCAAAGGAACTTTTGTCTGCAAGAGTCACTGTAGGTCCTTACCTGAACTTCTGTAAGGAGAATTTGGAGATGCACAGGAAACAATCTCTTAGCAGGCTGGGTAAAGTTACTTCAGTGCACATCAGATAACCCATCCTGTGTGCAGCGTTCTGGCAGTGGGTGGCACCACGGTAACAGCCTTGTTAGAGCTTCTCCTCCTGCAGCCTGAAGTCGGAGCTCTGGTGCTGTTTGCCTTTGGTACCTCACACAGTGCAGGTGCCCTTGATGGCCTCAGCCCCTCACTAACGGGAAATGGAGGATCAGAGTGGACACTAGGGAATTCTGAGTGCCTCAACCCTATGACTACAGAGAGCAGTCCATCAGCCAACCCCTTTTTATCTATCACGTTGTTTAAAAAGAACAAAAATGAGAAGCCTGGAGGCAATTGATGTCTCCAGGGTTAGCAAAGCCACGAATCTCCTAACTTCGAGTTTCACTGCAGTTTTACTGGTGCTAGTGAAATACTGTAGTAATATAATAATGCCTTCCTAAGTATCCCTAGGCTGATACTGTGCTGAGACACTCAGGCACTGACTTTCAACGTGTCTGTGATGAGGTTTATATATGGGTTATACACAGTGTATATATTTAGTAGCTGGTTGGGATCTAAATGTGTGTCAGATCCAAGTTATTTTTGCATATAACTTTGCAAAGCATGTGAGAAAAGTGTGTTTTATAAATTTACTTCTAACTGCAGTCTGGGAAAAGATTAAAGCAGAGTGGGCCTGTTGTGCTCAAATGATCTAAAGTTAGAGGAAAAAAAGTTATGTAATGCATTTGGTCACAGTTTTGGAGACAGGCACACGACTGAACACACAGAAGGTCATGCGACAACATGAAAATTAAAGTTCTCAGGTTTGGTACTGTATGTGTGGTAGGAAGGCTCATTGGGTGAACCTCATGCTGTGGAGATAGACTTGGGTGTTGCCACACCAACAGTGAGAGAACGTTGTCACTGCGTGTTATCACTGGGATCATGCGGCATGGCTGTGAAAAGATCAAGACCTCGGCAATAGTTTCTGGGGAGCTTTGTGGGGCTGTAATGGATCAGGAGCAGAGGGCAAACTGTGCACGTCTGACAGCTCTTGCTGCGAGGAGTGTGAGGCGCTAACGGAGCCGGGGCTAGGAGGCAGCGCCGGGTACCCAGCCCTGGGAGCCGTAGGTGGCGGGAGGGATGCGGGGGATGCTGAGGCCCGGGCAGGCGGGGCTGTGTGACCGCAGCAGCCGTGACTGGAGCCGGGCCCCGGCCGCAGGGCGGGACGGGAACACGGAGGGAGGCGGCGCCGGGCGGGGCTGTGTCTTTCTGGGGCCACAGAGATCCGTGTGTGACACGGAGCTCAGCCAGACAGGGACGTCTCCTTGATGCGCAATGTAGAGCCTTGTCTTCCCGCAAGGCAAAGCCTGACCTTTCTTCCAAACGCGAGCAGACCTTTCCCTATGAGCCGTGCCAAGGTGATGGCTGCACAGCTATGGAGGGGGCCTTTTCATATTTGTTACTTTTCTTTCCACTGCTGCTCAAATTTCTTCTGACATCTATGCAAGGTGCTGTCTTAGTCTTCTGTAATCAGCCGTCTGGGATGCTGAATGTTAGTGGGTTTTAGGAAAAATCCCTGGAAATACTCACTTTGCCTGGAGTGTTTTTCCCGGCTGCAAGTGTGCATGTTCCCTTCAGAAGGTGGAGAGGAGATGAGCCGTCCTTCAGTGGAGCCCAGGGGCGATCGGGCTGAGCTGGGGGCATGAAGTCTTCCCCTTCTTTCCTCTCTAGTACATGCTGGGCTGTCCTCAGAGACACAGCCCAGGTGTCCTGGCCCTGGAGCAAGGGATGTTCCTGGGGCTGTTGCAGGGAATTCCCAGCTGCAGGGCCCTGGGAACCCTCAGCTCTGCAGGGCAAACATGCAGTTCCCCCAGCCTGTGACTGGATATCACGACCAGTCTCCTTCCAAAATGTCTTGGGAGGTGTGAGCAGCCCGTGTGTCAGAGGTGCCTGCGGGGGTGTGAGGAGCAGCACTCAACACCTCTGCTGGGCAGGGACACAGGGGTGGCTCCGTGTGCTGCTGAACCATCATGTTTGAGAGGGATGGGCTGTGGCACAGGGCAGGTCACAGCAGGCACAGACACCCTCCGTGCTGGAATGTCCTCATCTGGGAACGTCTGCTTTCAGCAGATCTGATTTCCAAAACAGGAGTGTGTTCTTTGGCTGTTGTTCCAGTGCAGGTTCTTCAAAGTCTCTATGACTCAGTTTTGGAATAAGAACAAAAACTAGAGAAAACCAACTTTGAATCTGCTATTATTTGGCCTCAGTTTTCTGCAAGCTAGGTGACCAAAATCATTCTGGCTTCAAGAATCAATAAATTAACATCATGTTTAACTAGGCTATCATCTTGCTCTTTAATCAAGTGTGAGGTGCTGCTGGATTTATTAGTTCAGAGGATTTTGCACTTCATTCAGCAGATAGCAACCTCCTTTTAAAAATACAATTAACCACAACTGGGTTTCTGTACCTGCTGCTTGTGGAAACTCCAGGCAGAAGAAATAAGCTGTGATTCTTTCTGATGTATTCTGCTTATTTTCAGGGAATGTATCAAGTTCTGTTCACCTAAACATATCCAGTAGCAAACAGCTTTTTTCTCTGAACTTCTTCTCAGCTTGAAAGTCTTGTCCATACAGTTTTCTTCCTAAGGCCATTTAGGTGTTGTCTAGTCCTTGTCCATCACATTCCTTTGTAAATAATACACAGCCTTTGAGAGCTGTTTTTAGGAGCTGTGTGATCCTTTGCTGGGAGTAGAGCTATTATGTTTCCTCTCCTGGATTTTGTGAAGGAGCTTATAAAAATTTTTAAGGTATTTAAAATTGCCAGTTTAATAGTCCACTTATTATGAAACGAAGATTTCTAATTCCAAAGCTGACTAACAAGACCTTGCTATGTAAGCTAATTTACAAAACTTCATTTTTGGTTTGGTCATCCCTGGTTCCAGGAGTATACTGAGCTCTCAAAGCATGTGTGAGAGAAAAGAAAACAAAATGAAAATGAGAATGGGAACATTCCTGTGGAAAAATTGATTCCAGCAGCACAGCACTTTTCTGAGAATGATTATTGTACTGGAGGGTATTCAAAACTTGCAAGTTGCAACTAGGTTCTGGATTTTGCTTTTTACTTTCTACCCAGTCTTGCTCCAGCCTTTTTTTTTTTTTCCCAGATAACAAGTTCTCAACAGTTTCTTTCAAGGATTAAAAACCTTCTTCTGAAGTGCTTTCTTCTGTGCATAGCTTTCCATGCCTTCATCTAAGTTTCTTTGGAAACTAGGAAGGATCCTGGAAATGCTTAGCATTGAAATCTAGTTGCTTTGAGGAAGCTCATGTTATTCTTCAGTTGTGTCTTGGTTCCCCCACGTGGTGTGTGTGACCGTGCTGGGATTCTTAAGTCTTTTGCTACAGTGATTTGATGCTTTACAGAAGATTATTATCAGGAAAAGCAGACAGGCAAGGGCCTTTTCTAGTGCTGGAACCCAGCCAATTCTGTCTGTCATTCTCCAGACTTTTTTTTTTTCAGTTGGAGTTAGCATCCTAGTTTTCTGATTAATACAGAGAGCAAAACATCATTTGTCCTCCTAATATCTTCAGCAACATGTCTCAAACAGAGGACAACACATTAGGAACCTGATGCATCACCTCTGGAGCAGCCAATTCCTTCAGTATTCTGCTCTGTTTAGGAACCTGCAAAAGTTGATGGGGATTTGTTATCCATGTAGGGTTTCAGTGCTTGTGTGACTGTCCAGGCTTAAGGTCCAAATGTTGTTCCTGGCACTAAATCCAGGAGTGCAACATTTTTATCTGATGGGGAATACTGTGCAGTGTACTGAGTTTAATTTTCAACTCTGCCTGTGTGACTTTGTTACCTAGGTTCTATTTTTAGATGTAATTTTTGTGCCTGGAGGTACACCTAGAAAAGGACTGGGGCCTCTTTTGTACCTATCTCCAAAATGCAGATCCTCAGAACTCCTGCCATAATATGCTGCCAAGCTGTGGTGGCACTGGTGGCTTATGGCTCTTCTGTTTGCTGCAGATGAATCTGTTTCTAGGCAAGTAGCTGGAGTCCTCTCTACACCTAAGCTAAGATGCTCCTTGGCCTCCTTATTCTGTGGAGACTGATGGGACCATTTCCAAAGCAATTTTGCCTCACGTGGAATGCAGACAGAGTGGGATGGCAGCTGAGGAGGAAGTGTTGGTGTTTCTATTTCCAACAGCAAGTACCTAAATGAGTGTGTGAGAGGCCAGGACTCAAATTTCCTGATGCTTGAGGGGACTTGCAATCCCCCTCACAGCTGAGCTGGTCTGGGGGACTCTCTTGAACTGCTCCTGAGCAGAACTGCACAGGAGGCCTTGGTGTGCCTGGGCAGGGGTGGGAGGGGATGGGCTGGTGGCTTGGTGGTTAGGGCTGCAAGAAGGAAGGCTGGTTAGCAGACAGTCCTCTGCATGGATAAAATCTTCCCTCCTTTGGGCTGTGGTTGGAGAAAAGGAATCTCATTTCCTCTCTGTTTCTCCCCTGCTTTTCCTTTCTGCTCTCAGGCTCACTCTGGTTCTGGGTGCCTGGCTCTGTGTCTGTGGCTGGGTGTCTGCAGTAGAAGGAGTTGCTGTTTGTCCCTCTTGCTCAGGGCTGACTCACTTCCTGCCTTAGTAACTCATTTGAAACCTTCCTGTTTTCTGACTTCTGACTGCAAAGTGAAGCCATTTATAAAGGCTGTGAGAGAAGTTATACCATGCTGCCTGGTGCTACTTTGCATCACTTTCTTTTCACTTGAGCTGGCTGACAGGGCAGCAGTGGAATATTTTTACCTGTTGAAATGCTGCACTCATCACAGGGAGCACTGTTTGTGTCAAGGGCAGGGTGCAGGCAAGCTGAGGACTTGCCCCAGGGAGGGAGGCATGGGAGGAGATGGGGGCCAGGATGCAGGTGTGGGAGCAAATCTCTGGGTGCACTGTGGTTTGTGTGGGGTCTGACTCTGTTGCATTGGCTCTCAGACTCTTGTTTTCACAGATGTTAAAGCCAGTCACAGGAAAATAATTAAGAGAGTGACAAACCTGAGTAGAACAACTCTGGCAGGGTTTTTAAGGCACTGGGAAGAGCAATCTGGCTGTCATGAGAGACACAGAGCAAAGCTGCAGGGGCTGTGGGCTGTTCTGGCAACACCCCAGCCCTCTGTGCAACCGTGGAGCAAAAAATCTTCTTTTAGGGTAGGAAATATGTGCATGTACATGCACTCATGTACACAAACAGGCTCTAGGGGGAAGGTTAATGCCTCTGTATGAATCTCAGCAGGCATTTCCTATTGGGAACATTTCCCAGTTTTTAAAAACATGTCATGGAGGGTGCTGCAGCTCTCCTGTCTTGGCATGTTCTTCCCTCTTGTGAGCCCTGTCCATGAACAGAGTTCTGGCTTCTGGAGGCTGCACAGGTCATCAGGAGTACACAGAAGAGCTGTTTCTACCTTCCCTTCTCCTCTCTGCTACTCAGGCATGCCTGACAGCTGTTCTATGCTAGCATAAGAGGTAGGAGCATGGTGTCCTAATTTATATCCCTGTCCCAGTGGGCTGTGAAATGGCTAATCAAATCCTACCTGGCTTGTGATATGACCACAGCCTCTGTAAATGTGCACAGTGGTCTGTGAAGGGTGCATGATTTATAAAGTATTTCCTCAGTTTCTCTGTCAGCCCAAGCTCTCTTCAGTGTATTGGGTATTAAAGCAATGAGACAGAAATCAGGGGGAGAGCTCATCAAATTTGTGAGTCAATTCAGCTTAAAGAAACCAGACAACTAGATGCACAAAAGTAAAGGATGTGTATGTGTAATAAGGCTCTGTATCATAGCAAAAGAGCCACAGAACTAACCTCTCATGGGAAACCAAGTGAAAGTTTGCTTTTAAGAGTATTGAAGAGGGAATTCCAGTTTCTTCAAAAGTAATGAGGATTTTGCTGGAGTTTTCAATGGGACTAAGCTCCAGCTCTTGTTGGAATTCATAACTCATACCTCACTGCCTGTCACAAGGAAATACTCTAAGCAGGGATGAAAGATTTATGAAATCATGCATGAAATGACTGTATGTCTACTCTGCTTTCTGAAGGCTGTATTTCTGTGGAAGGTATTTTATATACAGGATGGGATTTATCTCTGATGCCTGCATGTTTTATACTTCTGTAAAAATTTTAACTGCCTTGGGAGAGATCCTCCCTTCTGGGAGGACCTTCTCCCTCAGTGAAAGAAGGAACTCAGCTTCTTCTATTGATAAAGAGTACAGTGAATAGCAGTAAATAGAGCAGAGAAGCTGGGACTATCAGGTGGTCTGGCACCTGGGCTGTGATTTAGTGCCCTTAAAACACACTGCATCACCACACATGTGTTTCTGAGAGTACTGCACTCAGGGCTGTAATGTTACATTGCTTGGCTTAACATTACATTGCCTCAAGAGATTCCAGCTGCTCAGTTAGGCTGAGATCTAGACTTCCTGTCAAAAAAGAAATTCAGTTAGTCAAAACGTTCCAGATGAGATGCTAGGATGATAATGTCCTGACTGATGTCACCTGTCAGGAGTGGCACACAACATACTGCCAGTCACTTCCACTCTGTACCAGCTTTCTTTTCCTTGCCCCCCCGCTTTGGTCCCTGCATTTGTTGCACAAGCAAAGTGAAGAACCTGTCTTGTCATCCTTTCTCTCTAAAGGCCTCAGTAAATGTTTTGGCTTTATTGTGCACTTTCCTGCTTTTGCTTGGAAGATGTGCTGAGGACTCTCCACCAAGGGACTTGGGTTCTGTTCAGCTGCTCTCTGCTTGAGGTTATCCAGCTGTGACACATGCACACAATGACACCTGTGTCTTGGGACACAGGAAACCTGAATTATCTTTACTTAAAGAACCAGCCAGGATGTACTGCTCAGCAGGGAATATATTAATTTGGTTCAGTGTCTTTTGCAAAGAAGTTTTTAAGTCTGGGACTGGAGTGAGGAGGCATTTTTAAAGTTGTACAAGTGAGCACTGCAAAGGGAGCTGAATCCCAGCCTGAGGTATCACTTTTCCTCTCTTCCTCTACAATGACTCATTCAAATTCATTTAAGCATTATTATTGATAAGTCCTAATAGAGCCTTGGCTTCTCTGTGTGCAGATGTGACCCAGGGCAGCATCTGAGAGCTCAGACAATGGTATTTTTTTAGCCCATCGTATCTCTTATGCTGCCGAAAAGCAAAATTCCAGTTTCACATGCTTTTGGGATTTGTCTTTGCTGTTATATATTTTGATGTGGGTATTAAAATGGTGAGTGGTTTTGTGTCTGAAACCTCTGCTCTAGTGACTTGTAACTTGTGTTTTAGCCTAGTTGAAGATCTGTAAACCAGATCTTGGGGTGAAACAAAATATGGTACATATTTCTGTCCTGAGTATGGACTGCCTGAACTTCTGTATTTACTCAGAGAAATGTGGTTATCAACAATAAATATCTTTCAAATTTTCCTCTTCTTCAAGGTGGCTGATACAGACATACATGTAAATGCTTTTGTGGTAACCCTTGGGGTGAGTGCAGCAGAAGATATTGGAGCTGTCACAGAAAGTGTTTGATCTAGGTTTTTTTTTGTGCTGGGAGTGTGCTCTCTCTGCTTGCAGACATGCAATACATAAGAAAATGTTCCTAGTTGCTTCCAGACTCATAGATGGAGTGCATTTCTTTGTCTTGGGAAGTTGTGTGTGAAGGAGAACCTCCTGCAATGTGTCCTAGAAAAGTCCCCTGGCCTGACTGGGATGAAGACAACCAGTGGAGAGGGTGTGATTTCCTGCAGGTGAATCTTCACAAAGTACCCATCTGAACTGGAAAGTGTTGGAGGTGGTGGAGGTTTCCAGGGCTAAATCCACAGGGTTAAATGCTGTCAACCTGCTCTGAGTCAGTGAACAGGGTTTGGAAAAATCTGTGTAATGCCTGGTAAATAGGAGTCTACATGTAACAAAACAAGTCCTGTCACTTGCCAGCTTTGCCAGAGAAGCAAAGGGAGCAGTGGGCACCAGAGTTTTAAGCAGCCCTTCTCTCTCAGAAACAATCTGCCTTATGTCAATAGTGAACAACATTGGAATGGAGTAAGCAATCCATGCTGCTGCTTCTGCTGTGTTTGTGGATAAATAAAAGCGTTAATTACCCAGACATCTAATTCCACTCTTTTTTAATAAGCTGAACACACTCTCTGACCATCTTGGTGCAGATCTGGAGAAGTAGTTTTGTTTATGCTGGTATCAAACCTCAACGACACTATTTTGGATGCGACAGATGTTAGGCTGCAAGTGTAATGTCTTCTCCTTTAGTGTCTCACTTTTTTATGTAGACTTTAAAACGGTATTCAAATGAGGTTTTGACCGAAACTGAATCATTATGTACTTGAAAGCTAAAGAGCTTATCAGGCATCTGATAATGCTTTCAGGATTTCCCCAGATGAGACCGCGTAGTGTACAGACAGGAAGCTGAAGTATCGAGCGCCTGACCAGAGCTTCCTCCTGTGCAAGAGTGGGGGTTTCTCTGATTTGAGTCCTTAACTCTGCATGCATGGTCTGAGCCTTGGGATCTAAAGGAGAAACAGCACCCAAATCTCCCAGCTGAGCCCTCTGAGCAAGGTGAATGCAGCACTTCAGTGTAGCCCCTCTTGCAAGGTCAGCAGAAGAGTTCTCACCTCTCCCTGTGCTGTGTTACCTTCCTGGCTCTGTATCAGCCAGGGAATCAGAAAGGGACTTTCCAGAGCTACAAACATGTGAGCTGAAGAGATGGAATGAACCCATATGCAAATGAGTTTTGATTCCCTTCCCTTTATAAAGTTAAAATGTTTTTGAGAGAGAATCAGATCCTCCAGAGAGTGGGAGTCTGAGGAGCTTACTGTGGGCTGGCAGTGTCTCTGTCCCTGCTGTCAGTCTGTCTGCCTTTCCATTGTAGAGAACAAAGTGGAGTGATGTGAAAGAGAAAACGAGAAATGCAAACCTGTGGTGATTGAAGAGAAGGAAGGAAAATGGAAGAGAAAAAGCTGAAGAGTGGGAAAAAGATAATAAAGTGAGTTTTGGGGATTCCACTGTGAGTAAGAGCTGAAAAAGATGTAAGCTGATTTCATTACATGTTCATTACATGTCTTCTGCCTGAGCGCCTGTACACTTTGTATACGTGAAAGGTAATTTGCACACTAAAGAGAGAATCAAAATGTCAATTTCTTCTGCAGTTCCTCTAGTTTTGAATCGGGATAGTTCTGTCAGCTTTGATGAATTTACATTCTGTAAATGCAACAAAATGAATATCAAGTCTTTGAAGTAATTTTGAGTTATATTTATGCTAAAGTTATGAGAAATTTAAAATGATTTTAAATACTGTTTGTCAGGGAATCTGCACATTTTCTAATGCTTCTCTCCACCACGCAGGAATTTTTTCTCTTGTCCTTCTAATGCTGTTATGACTTTATTTCAAATCCAATGGAATTCAGAAATAAGGGGTGGTGTTGTCATTATGTGCATTAATATTTTCCTCGAATTATGATTTACATATATTCACTTTTTCTTTTAAATCTGTATCTTAACCCACTTAAATAACAGCTATTTAAACAGGGAGAGGATGTGAGTTAATTGATGTGTGTTTTTTTTTCTTTTCATCAAATGCTGCTGATTTAGAAACTACAGTGTTTATAACAGAAGAGTTTGGGTATGCCTCGTTTTCTTTCACATTAATTCCTTACTTTTTTGAAATGGTTTAGTTTTATTTTTATTTTTTGTATGTGCTTCTAGCTTATCTAAGCATCCAAAATTTTGCTTTGCAGCATGGAGAAAAGGGATGGAGAGATTGCCACTCCTCTGTGGTGGAATTTCCAACAAATTCCCTGGTGAGCTGGTGCAGGGAAGGGTTTCTGGAGTTGGCAGGATAAGGCAGCTCCCCTCCCTTCACTAGCATGATTAGAGACAGGCAATTACCCTTTCATTTTTCTGATTACTTTGCTTACTGAAAAATGCAGTTTTGACTGAAGTGAAATTATTTGCAAAGCTCACCTGAGTATGATAAATAATCAAAAAATAAATTTGTTTTAATATTTTGAGAGTGAAACTTTCGTTTTTTCCTTTAAAAAAAATCTGCTTGCATTTTCTTAATTGCTCATATGCAAAAATAATAATGGCAAAAGAAGTAGCATTTTTTTTGTTTTAGGCCAAAATATATTATGTAATGTATCTTAAATGTATGTGTTTTATTTTCAGAAAGTACTTTAAAAAAATTATTCCAGATTTAGCCAAATGATGTGTTTCTTATGATTTCTTTTTCTCCCTTTTGGCTAGTGGATTAAAAAAATATTAATTGTCATAGCTTTGGTTGCATTTCATCTTCATCTGGGAGAATGTTGAAATGAATGTTTTTCTGTGGGAAAAGGTGATGAAAATGTGAATTATTTTTATGATAAAAATTTCTGGTCTTTTAAAAATGTCTTTTTATCAGTCAAAATGAACATATTATCCATCTTTTCCCAAAAGAGAGGATGAACATCAGTTTTCATGATTGAAATTGATTTTGTGTATCATTGTTGAACCAATTTCCTAATTTCATGAGCAAATCCAGCTGCTCTCTCTTCTGCAGCTTTTCAAATACCTGGACTCCATCTAAATTTGCTTTGGGCTTCACAGTTCTTACAACAGTTGTTGGATAAGCAGAGTGTGGAGTTCCTGGGGAGAGGGAGTTTGGGGATTGCTGGCACAGCAGGACATGGGCCCAGTTCCAATGGGGTCTCTTTTGCAAGACAGATGTTTCAAATATATCAGTGATTGCCTGGGATGGTCTTGGGGGATTCATCGAGGAGAAGCCTGAAAAAAATAGATTCAAAGCTGTATTTAAACCTTTAATATATGCTAGATATCTAAGTTCTTATTGGCAATGCTAGTGATCTGAAGTTATTAGTGGAATCATTAATTGTAGACAACATATGTGCCTAAATATTCTGGATGTGATCATGTTGAATCTAAATAATGCCTAAATTACTTTCGTCAAAATGAGATCTGATGAGTTCAAGGAGAATGAGTTTTAGAGTTTTGTCTAGGAGGTGAGTGTGTCCCAGATGAAAACACCAGGTTCCTGCAGGCTGGCTCTAGGGGAGTATTCCTCAGCCTTTGCTGATGGATGCCCTTTGAAACAAAAATATTGGACGGTTTCACGTGCCCAGAAAGGAGCCACTTGCACCTGCAGGCAGTCCCTGGAAGTTTTCAGAAACTGACTCCTAGTTTTTCATCTTCTAAACACGATGGGTCATGGGCTGGTTTCCAGGGTCTGGCAGCAGTGTTCACAGCCCACAGGCTGAGCCATTCCATGGGAATAGAGTGCAGGGCTCAGGTGCCTTAACTAGGTCACAGTTCATTGCTCTCAGACTGTCAGGTACCTCTGAACTAACCCTGGCCAGTTCCACACTGCTCGAGGTGTTTCATTATTCTGATATTGCACTAGTTTATTTTAGCGCATTCGTATTGAAATAAACCACGCATGTATTGGAAGTTTATTTGCCCTTCCTAAAATACTTTAGTTTCAATAACTACAGTACAGTTAAAATATAAATACAGCAGCCTTTTGTATTTTAATTGTTTATATGAAAAACGTGTTTGAAGAAATCTCTGGCTTCTAATGGATTACTAACTTTACAGTTGTTTATTACAGTGTGCTTCTCCAAGTAAATTCCTTGCTAGGTGATGATCACATTCCTTTTTTTTTAAATAATGGAAGAGTTACAAAAAGGTGATTAATTGATGTTTGCCTGTTTGTTTTTTAACTGCTTATGCAGAGTGTACCCATTTTTCTATTAGTAATATAGTCCAGTAGTTATGTAGTGACACATACTGTAAATAACGGTGTACTTTTAACAGAAGAAACATTGCCAGTACTCTTGAATTATTAAAAATGTGTAAATTGGGAAGGAATAAGAAATGGTCACCTACTCTCTCCTGTTTATTGTTTTTTTAATATCTTCCTATTTGGGGTGTTTAGATTACTTCTGAAACATACTGATTGATCAGTCATTTTGAGCTCGCTCTGTTCCACTACATTTCTCAGGAGTTAGTTCATGAACAGTTACCAACCTGCTGGAGACAATTTTTATGTCACCTCCAGCATCTGCCCTGGGCACGGTTATCAGATATCCTGACCAGGGAAGGAAGTGTCACTGGGTTTGGGACAGCTCTGTATTCAAAGAGTTAGTACTTTTCCTTTGTCCTCAGTCAGCTGGTGTAAAACTTCTTGTTTGTTTACAGTAAATTTTAATTGCTGAAATTAGAAGGAATAAATAGAGGTTGAGCTGTTGTGAGAGCTTTTAACATCTCAGTTCTCATTGCTCCTGTT
This sequence comes from Trochalopteron elliotii, assembly GCA_024734555.1. NCBI lineage: Eukaryota > Metazoa > Chordata > Aves > Passeriformes > Leiothrichidae > Trochalopteron > Trochalopteron elliotii. The sequence continues at coordinate 4,015,615 of JANPWX010000391.1, forward strand.
AGCACACTGAAAATTGGCTTTCCAGTTTCTTACATCTGTGCACTATTAGTACAGCTGTTACTTCAGTTGTGCCAATGTGCAGAATATGTGTTTCACACTGCTGCATTCTTCTAAACTAAGTTTCATCCTGTCCTCTGAAACTATATATAAAAAAGCCAGAGCATGAAGCCCACAAAAGTTTGTATTTTTCGATACATAAATCTTGCTCAAATTGTCTCCAGGGCTGTGACTTGTTATGGCTGAGTATAAATGAAACTATACTGTATTGTAACGACATGGTAAGTAAATGGTATAGTGATTACTAAAAATAATACTTAGTATTAGAAGTTCTTATTATGGCTGTTAGCCAGAACTTTTTAAAAATAGGAAATAACTTTTCATTATGCACTTTTGATACTTGTGTTTTTACTAGCTGTAATGTGTATAGATGGCTGATGGTGTAAATGTCGTTTTTCTTAGTGATGTATGCCCAGTGTGAATTTTGCCATGTATTCTTTCTCCAGTTTAGTGAAAAAATGCAGAAAAAAATCAGTAAGTTCTAGATCAAAAAATGAAATGGAATATGCAATCATTTTTATCTTCCACAAAGAAAAATGGTTTGTTGTACAAAGTACTGTGTTGAAAAATGTGATTAAAATGGAGACAACAGAATTGAACCTCAATATAAGTAGAGTGGAATAATTCTACAGCAGAAGAAACTGAATGTTTGTTATTTGTGGAACAGGCATTGGCAATAGAAATGTAACTATCTCTTAAAATTAAAAATGCAGCCAGAAAATAACTGGAAGTTCCAGAAAGCATTTTGGGGACAAATTGCACTTGTTTCTGGACAACCTAAAACATGTGTTTGGGCTAATCTGATTCATCATGAGATGGGCATATTTTTTTCATATAAGAATTAGCCAGTCCAGATTATTTTAAAAAAATAAAAATCTTTTCTCGGTGGTGTGGGAACAATGAAAGTGTCTGTGTAGTTGCAGGGCCAAAGGTGTTATGGACCTGTTCCATTTTTCATCCTGAAGGGTTCAGGGAAGAGAAGATCTACAGTTCCTCCTCTGGCATTGCCTGTGGTCTTCACTGGTACAGGGAGAGCCTGGGAGCAGGATGTGCTTGACCCCAGTGTATCTGTGTCTGATGTGAGCTGCTTGACTGGCAGAGCTCAAGAGCAAAGCTTAGGTGTGACTTTTCTTTAAGCCTGAGCTGAAACTTTGGCCTTAGGTTTTGTGGGTGAACATGATCTTTATAGAACACTGAAAGATCTTCTGTGTGTGAGCGCTCTGCCTGTAAACTTGCATATGAGCTGTAGTGAGAAGGATTAACAATATTTAAAGTTAGGATATGGGCAGTGTTTGCCTTGTACCTAAGCACCAGAGTAAAGGGTTTCTTGTGGATCCCTAACCTGTGGGAGAGCTGCTCTGCTGAGATTGGGAATGATGGAGGGAGACCTGGTCAGTGTAGAAAGGATGTGATTGTTTTTGGTGTGAGGAAACCCTAAGTGAGGGCAAGGCAGGCTCTCCACAGCCCAGCACACCAGGCAGCTTCTGCAGGAATTGGAATTACTGTGGACAGCAAATGAGGCTGCCTGTGCTGGGCTGAGGGGGAAAAGGTGGGCCAGGGTGAAATCAAAGAAATGGGTAATTTTTAAATAGAGAAGACCAAACGTTTGTGTTTTAAAGGTTGAACCCTGGATTCATGACACTGGGCAGAGGTTTTCACAGTGTGAGGCTGATCTGGAGCTGCTGCAGGTGATGCTCAAGGTCTGCCCAGCGAGCAGAACTCCCCTGCAGAGCTTTGCAGAGCACACAGCCCATGGCCTGCACTGAAATTTCAGCTCTGCCCTTCAGCACAGCCAGCACGGCTGAACTGAGAGCTCCTGCTGGGCTTGAGTGTTTGCCTGCCTCTGCTGCCACTGTGCTCCTTCCTGGCTGAGAGTTTTTCTCTCTTTTAAAAAAATATCAAAATCTCTAGAACAACTTCACCCCCCATTTCGCCCTCTGTTTCAACTACCCAGCTGTCAGTGTAGCTGTGAGACATGTACTTTTCTGCTAGATGTGGGGAAAATGTATTTAACAAAATAAGGGTGAAAAAGATGCTTTATGCTCCTAATGAAATGTGACCATATTCATATTTTATTTCAAGTTCCCTATCTGTGTTAATTAATTACCACCCATGATGAGCTCATTTGGGTAGTGTCTGGGTTTCATGTGAAGCTGCAGTAGATAATTGACTGGTTAAAAAGCATTAAAATCTCACTCTTTGTTTATAAGTTTGGATAAAGGTAGATGTTTTACTCAAAAGAAAGGTTGTAATGGCAACGTAGAGAATAAAATTAGGGAATGGCAAGGAAAATGCAGAGAATTTACACATTGCAGTAACCTGATGGCTTTAGGATCTTTATGTTCTTTTCCAGTTAAAACATTAAAAAGAAAACTTATGGAAGAATAATCTTCAGGCAGTTAACATTATTCAATCACTCTAAAAAGCTTTGCCTTTTGGTGTAGCAGTAAAACTTTATAAGATGATTGTCTATTAAGTATCTGTCCTGTAGGAAGTGTTAAATCTGGTGTAATAAGATCTCCAAGCTATGAGGTACTAAGGGACCTTGCTGGAATAGAACAAAATAGTGTTTTTCCAAGTAGATTTATGGCCCATTGAAAAGACTCACCTCCTGACTGCTCTTGCAAAGGCAGAACGATATAATTTTATGGGCTGTCTTCTTGTTTGGAAATGCATGAATTTAATCCTTGAGTAAATGGGTTCTCAGAGGGAGGGAATTGTTCCCAGAAGGACAGTGAAAGGATAGAGAATGTCACATATGAAGTTCATAAAGGGTCAGAGCAGAATGTGGCTGAAACTGGCATTGTGTTTTTTAAGCACTGCAATGATATTAAACTCTGCAGGCAAATTGAAAGGGAGAATGTGAGCTTTTCTCCTACTTAGTTAAAACACCTATAAAGCCAACTTACTTGGAATATGGCTGCAGAACTATGAGGATGTGCCCTTCCATACCTTTTCTTAGGGATTTCACTGAAACATCAGGTGTGTTGTTAGAGAGCTGGGCTGTTCTGTCCTCCGTGGGGACACCTGTGGGACAGATGCATCCCAGACTTCTGAGAGGGAGAGAAGCAATCTTAGAGCATGTTCACCTGAGTCCTTGCCTTGGGGCTGGCTGCTCTTCAAGCCCATCTCCCTGGGAAGAGGCAGCTCTGCAAGGCCTCACCCAGGCAGGGGGACAGGGGGGTTCAGGTTCCTGTGAGAACAGTTTGGGGAGGACCCCAGTGCTCAGCTGCTCTTCTGGCCTGGCGTAGCCTAGAGCTACTGCAGCTCTTTTACTGTGTTTCATGGAGGGGCATTTCATATGTTCCCTTTTCATTATGTACCTGATTGTGCAATGATGAGTGCCAGAGCTGTCTGTTCCCACCTGGGGTGCTGGCCACACCAGTGCCCAGGTAGTAACAGCTCCTCCTCTGTAGAGATGCCATGCACTGTTCACAGCATGGGGACTGTCCTAAGGGATGGACACTTCCACCCTTTCTTCTTCCACACCTTTTTTCTACTTTAAGAGATGATGTTTTGTTGATGATTGTTAGAGGTTTTTCCTGCTTGGGGTTGGAAGAGGGATTGCCGGAGAAGGGCCACACTGCTAGTGAAAATCTTGCTTAATTGAAATCAGCAGTGATCTTAGCAAACAGTATTCCAGTGACAAATTAGAAATATCAGAAAAGCAAAATTTATTTCTACAGTACCTTATTTTAAAGTTGCAGATGAAGTTTTGTCCTATTTGAGGCTCTTAGCAAGATGTTGCTTTTGTTAATTTGATTTTTGTTTCCTGTCTCACAGAGTCAAGTGACAGATGGGTAGGACTGAGCTGGGCTGTGGGTACCACAAGGCAGTTATTTAGCAAATATGTTTGTTCAGAGGTTTCCCTCCCAGCAAGAGAAACAGTTAAAGAAGTATATTTTTAATTTCTGTTGTTTGGTTGACTGGTTCAGCAGCCTGAGAAGACAATTAAAGCTGCAAAGACATGGGCACACTGCTGCCTTTTCTGCCAACACTGCTGGGGCTGCATGTGAGGCTGATGAACTGGGAAAATGGCATGGGTGTTAGCAAGGATTGTTCATTGAAAAAAACCAACTTTTTTCTTAATAAAATCAATGCTGAACCAAAATAATTCTATTTGAACCATTCTGTTAAGTAACTTTGCCTAAATTTAGTTTTTTAAGCTAAAAGATTTAATCTGAAATCCCCCTTGACATCCAAATATTTTATTTCAGACCTAGTATTCTTTTCATTGAAACTGAAGAGATTTTTTTTTTCTAAGACCTCATCTCACTGGAAGAAAAAGAAGTATCTTTAAAATCTTCTGAATAAATCTGATTGTTTTTAAAAATTACCCAACACTGTTTATATATAGTTCTATATGCATCTAACATCTAATTTACAGATCATTCAACATCTTATCTAACCTATTTTTACCTCAAAAATTCCTCGTTTGGGGCATGTAGTTTAATGAAACTTGTGACTTCTCTTAGGTTTGTCAGAAGTGACAAGGTGTTTCCTTGTGGGAGATGTCAGCTTTAACCTCCAGTATGTTTGAGCAGTGTTTTTCTGTGGCCCAGAGTGCCTTTGGGTGAGATTGTCACCCTGGGATGAGGTTGTCCTGTTTGACAAAGTTGTGTCAGTACACAGCCATGCAGCTGTAATGCTGGAGGCTTCTCTTGCCTTTTTGCCACACAGACTTTGATGACTCTGCAGGGCTGCACCAGTGCCAGATTTCCTTCTTTTGAGCTTCTGGATGGATTATTTTGTTAAGAAGATTGCTGAGTGACTCTGGAAGATTTTACCTCTGTGTCTGTGTTGTTGTATTTAAAAAAAAACCCAAAGAAACAAAGAAGTAAATTTATAACTCACCTCTTTGAAATTCTCAGAGGCTTCCAGAAAAGTGAGAAATGTTTTACGGTTATATTCCTTGGCTATACTTTTTGGTTTTTTTTGTTACTAGTAATTCTGCAACGTGTTAGGGCACATTGTGCCCATGTGTGTGGCCACTTCTGGTGTCAAAGGAATATATAAAGTAGCTCATTTTTCAAAATATATATCCTGGAGCTATTATTCTGCTTCTGGCCTACAGTCTGGGTACAGCTGATTTGGCTGCAGTGAAGTTTTCCCTCTTGTTTTACAGCCCCTGGAAGAAGGCCAGGCAACTGGAGAGAGCCAGCAGGAGTATGAGATACTGCCGTGTGCTGGGACTGCCTGAAAATGAATGTCATTTATTCTCAGCTTTGAGAACTGAATTCCATGGGTTGTAATTGAATCTGCTGTCAGACCCATGGGGCTCAGTTCTTCAGCTTGGATATTTCTGTCTTCACATACAAAGGAGATCAAAGAAGCACTTGATCATTTCTGCCTCTTCTGGATGGTGATAGCAGCAAGCAGGAGAGGAAGCATGACTGATGTGAATCATTTCAGCAGGGAGGGGTCATTGCAGAGACCTGGCTCTCTCATGATAAATATCTGTGTAGTGATTGAATCTCTTCTTAACTCATAGGCTCTGTATTGCTACTCACTGTTTGATTGGCTTGGTTCTTTTCTCTCATTGTTATCAAGGTTACATATAAATCCCTGGGATATTGTAGTTGGATGATGGTCCCCAAACACTGCTGAGTGGCACAGTTTTCCTGTGGACAGCTGTGGTGAACTCCTTTAGACCATACAAAACCTGTACCTCCCTTGGGCTGGACACTAAATTTGCCAGCTGATAATACCCTGCTATCTTGGTACCACTGCTGGGCACTAATTGCTTCATTTGCTTTGTCTTATGTCAAATACTCATTTTTGACAGAAGCTGTGACCATAAAGATTATTTATTTGCAGCAGCCAACCAGCCCACTTATATATAAACACAGATTTCCTTTCCTGAGGTTAGTGATGTGCACCCAAAGTGTTTCGTTTAGGGAGTTTCCAGTGTAATTAGTGATGGCAATGTAAGTGCTGTTTGAGGGCTTGGTAGCACAAACATCCCTCTGTAGGGGAATTCATTCAAGTCACGGGTTGATGTTTTTTCTTGGAGGACCTATGTTAAAATTTTTCATTCAGGGATCAGAAAAAGTAATTGTCATCTTTAAGCATGTAAAGAGTTATGATTACCAATGAGCTTTCCACCTCTTTCCTGCAATAATAACACCTTCTAAATTACATTTTTCCAACTCAGTAAAGTGGATCATAAGCTGATCTTATCCCTGTGTTACAAAGCTCTTAAAAGCATAGAAATGCTAAAATCCCACAGGTGCAGGAAGAGCGTGTTCAGCTAAGTAGCTTAAAATTGCCATGTGCCTTTCATTCTGCATATGTATTTACACACAAAAAAATTAGATATAATCACTGTTGCCTGTGGATACAAATGTACCTTCATACTGATATACTTTTCATAAAATTTTTTATCCTGGGGGTTGAAGAGTTTCAGTTGTGGCTGTCTGAGATGCATTGTGCTCACCAGTTTAGAAATTACAGTTCTTGAAAGAGCTCCCTGGTTCCACCAGCTCCTGCTGTGGGAATATACATTAACCAAGATGGGGAAACAGAGCAAAGGATTATACTGAAATTTTACTTTTTGTTTTCCTCTATCATCCCTGTCAGGAAGAGGAAATGAAATTTGAGGTCAGAGTTGGCAAAATCTTTAAAAGAAGAGAGATGGATGGAACAATTTACAGTATATCTGACACAGGCAGCGTGGTGGATATTAAATGCCCAAAGCTGCAAAACTTCATCCTCTTCCTTCACTGTGAAGCCCAGCCTCTGGGCAGGGGTGCAGCAGAGAAACTGATGTGTGCATGGAGGTAACAAGGCCATGGATGAAATCAAGGAGTACAGAAGTCTTTGCAGTCCCATCTGTGTGACAAAACAAAAATGTGCTGTAAGTAATGCTTTTTTTTTTCTCTCAAAAGCCTACAGTAAGTCGTGAACTTATAATAGCGCTGTTGATGTTGTCTCAAGCTAAGCTTAAGGAGTTAAAACACAGGGGGGTGAAGGAGTCACTGTCTGTGTAGGCAGAGAGCACATTCAGGGCTGTTGTTATTCTGGTGGTGGCTGGTGCTTGTGATTGTACTCTCTGGGTGGGCCAGAGCTGTGTGTGTACCCCCAGAGTGTGGTTCTTCACCCCCTACAAACTCACACACCAGGTCACCAAGCCTTTGGCAAACTGCAAATGGGATGTCACTACCAAACACGTGGTGGCCACATCTGCATGGTGCTGAACCTTCCCAAGTGCATGGAACTGGCTGTGTCCAGGTGAAAGTCAGGAAACCTCTGCCTAGCTATGGGTTCCAGATCTCCATGAATGATGGCCTTTCATGTAGGAAAACTGTCTCATAGCATGTGTGTAATGAAAAATTAGATGGTATTTGTGTCCTGAGCAAGAATATGTTCTGATCATGGCATTCATGTGGAAAATGGTGAAGGAAAAAGCTGTTCTCAGAGTTCATTATTCTCAAACCTTTTTCCTCTCACAACTGCCTGCATGCTTCTGTGCTCTACAGTTGCTGCTCAGTGAGAGAACAGATGAAAAAGAATAGGTACAGAGCTGTTTTGAAGGCAGATGCAAGCCTGCCTTTCAGCCCTGCAGTGACCAACCATTCAGTGTGCTCCTCCTCAGGGCCAGGCTGCTGTAGTTGCCTTTGAGGCTTGCTTGCCCTTCATGACAAGGCATCTTCTTTTGGGATATTCTTGATATATTTAAACCAGATAACTTTTCAAGTCCCAGGCTGTCCCACTGACAGTGCTGTGCCTTTCCAGCAGAACAGAAAATATTTTTAGTGTGCGGTTTCAAACCAGTGTAACCTTCTGTCTGTCTCATTTTGCTGCCTCCCAATATACCTGTTTATTCTGCTTCACTTTAACTGGGGCAGCCTCAGGATGGCCCAGCCTGCACCTCACAGCCCCCAGCCTGCACACAGAAGCAATGCAGGGTCACAGTGCTGAAGGTAAAATGATTCAGTGGCTCCTTTCCTAGATTTGTCAGATGTACAACATGTCAGGGTATATTTATTAATGGGTCTAAATCTTTACTGAATCTACCAGCTCCGTGCATAACCACCAGAAGTTGAAGCATCACAACTCTGATGACTGCATCTCTTCTGGAGGATTTTTTGGGGTGTTCCAAATGTTTCATTCCAAAGTGAAATTCTGATTTTTCACTTTATTTTTCAGTACAGAAGTATTCAGGTGACTTCTCCTGAATTTTTTAGTGCTGGTATAGATTAAAAGCTACTTTTTGGCACAAGTAAAGCTTTTCCTAAAAAGATATACTCTCTCCATGTCTCTTTTAAACGGATCTATGGCACCTTCTGGTGCTTGTTCACAGATTTCCCTCTCTTTATTTTGTTCTGAATAAATCAATGGGCTGAATCCCCCTGGCACTGCTCTGGCAGACCAGCAGGGCTACCTACATTTTGCAGAACAACCTGAGAGACTGAACACTTAAAATGGAGAAGCCCTGAATTCTCTAGCATGCTTTTTGCTTTTGACTTGTGGTTTTCTGCTAACTATTCAGAGCAAACAAATGAGGACAAACACCTACATACTTCTTCTTCTTGTAGGAGCGTGCCCCAGTGTCACCACACTGTTGGTGTGGTTTGCTGCCTTCCCCTCCCTTGACTGATATTCTGTCCCCACTTCTTGGTCCTTGATCCTTCCCTGCTTCTCTCAGGGCATATCTCTTGAAGTCTTTTTTGCTTTTCTCTCCTGTATGTTGTGTATTATCTCTCTCCATATTTTTAAACATTTCATTTCCTTTTTTTATCTCATCCCCCAAGATTCTCTTCTCCTTGCTTCAAGATAATGCTTGAATCTGGTGAAAAAAGCAAACCTCCTGTGCTGGAGGGCCTGATGAACTGCTTCAAAAGCAAAATGGGAACAAACAGGAAAGCAGCACAGAGAGGAGCTGCAGCAGTAGCTGGTCTGTAGGTGCTGTTTGCAGGTAAGGGGAGAAGGTGCCTTGTAGAATTGCCCACTGCTCCCTTTTGCTGCCTCCCACCCACCATCCTCTCCTTAAGCCTTTGCATTTCTTCCTTCCCCTGTGTGTGCCTTGCCTGGTGGATGCTGAGGAGAGGCTCAGTGCAGGCTGCAGGGAGATGATCTCAGTACATCATTTCAGGTACCTCCAAACTGCCTGTGCAGTGCACTGCTCTGGAGATGGCTCTGCACTGCCTGCTCTTTGGTACTCCAGGACAGGGAAGCTCCTGCAGACTGTGGCTCATCTTTTTGGCTAGCATCTCTTTTTCCTTCCAGGAAAATGATGAGTTTATGTTGGGTTCAGTAATCCTGGTGTCTGCACAGTTGAGAGAAGCAGCACTTCACTGTGAGTGTGAGTGTGCCTCTACAGCTTTGACAAGCCTCTCACCTGCCCTGGGGAAGGAACAGCAGGGCTGAAAAGCTATGGAGTCACAATATGCTGACTAAGATCAGTGGTTTGCAATGACTCACAATCTCTTTTTCTGGCAGCCCAACCATACAGCAGGTTGTGCTTCATCTTCTGTTTTTTTCCTTGAAAAAAACCTCTACATCAGAAAAGGTAATGCCTAAAGATATACAGGAAGGTCTGGCCCTTTGACAGGACACATGCACACCAGCACAGAATTCTGTTCATTGGCATGCCTTCCTCACTCTGTTGTGTTAGCTTATTTTCATGCTGGCAAAGAGAAATGTTAATAACTTACATTATAAAAGATATTTACTAGGTTGTCTTTTTGGTAGCCATTATTTTTTTTTTTAACTTTCTGATCACTTACTGCCAATGTGGAGAGGAATGCTGGGGACAAAGCTCAGGCAAGGAAGAGCTTTTCCTGGGTACAGAAACCTATGGCTCTTGGGGCATTTTTAGGCCCACTGCTGCCAGTCAAGCAGTTCATTCAGAAAACCCTTCAGAGAAAGTAGAGACTCTGGCACATCCCCTGGTGCCTGGGGACTTGTACCAGGCTGGGGCTTTGCAGTGGAAATTTCTATGTTTTCCAGCGTGAAAACAAAGCTCTTCTCTTGACTGAAATCTCCAGCACTGCTGACAGCATTTCCTGGGGTCCTGTCAAATAACAGAGAGTGGTATTTTCTCTAGAAACCAGAACATATATTAAAAGTTTCTAAGCTGCATTTATGAAAACCTTGGAGTCATTTGATTGGCAACTTGATTTTGGTCAGACTCATTCCAGCTTCCTCACTTCATCTTCATTTCTGTAGGATACTGCAGCTGCTCTGACGAAAAACAGTTATTTAAAAATTTGCTTGTAGCTATGGCAACCTCCATGCACTGTATTTCAATGGAAAATCTAAAACAGCATCAGAAGTTTCTTAATAGGATGTTTATGAAGATTTTAGTCTTTCTACATTTTAAAATTGAAATATTGCATTTTTAAAGGGGGGGTCTGTCAAAATCTCATTAATTTTGGGAATGCATTTTTGTTTTAAGGGCTGCTGCTTAGCGCTTTGTTTTGTTTTGTTTTTTGTGGGATTTTTTGTTTGTTTTTTTTTTTGTTTTTATTTTGGTTTTTTTTTTGTTTTTGTTTAAGATTCTTCTGGTTGCTTTAACTCTTCAGAGCCAAAGACCTGGAGCACTTTCCAAGTGCCAGCCCCTCCCTCCTGTCTGTGCCTGCCTCCCACTCTCTCTTGCAGATCGTGCTTTTTACTGGAAGGACAGGGCAGCCAGTTGTGCTGGCACATGGCTGGAGCAGTGCTGAGGATCTCAGGCTTCACCTTCCTGCAGTAAATAACTCAGGGGGTTCATTTAGCCCTTTGCCCATTGATTGCTTGGTGTTTCTCTGCTCCGAGAGGAACAAATAGATGTGCTTGTAGTTGGGGTATTTGGTACCTCCACGATATTTCAATGTTCTTTCTCAAAGGCACAGACATTCTCAGGGTACTCAGTTTGCCAAGGCACAGCCCCAGGAATATTTAACCTGCCACACAACTCACCTTGGAAGGGTTAAATTTGCAAATCTGCTTTTTTTTTTTTTTTCTGTTTGCTTTCCTCTTCCTTTCCTCTCTGCCTTTACACCTTCAAAATGAGGACAAAATTAAGGAAGTCTTGCTGAAACACACAGTCTGCTGCCCTAAACCCCTTGAGCCAAGCTGATACCTTCTGCTGCCTCCAAAGTGTGGATTAGGTCTAATTAATACTGTTTCTTGATCAATGGTTTTGACACAAATGCATCAAAGGGATTTATATAATTACTGCTGTAACAGCTAGGGATTTTTGCTAGACAGCTTCCAGTGCTGCAGCAGGGAAGTTTGCTCCTAGTGACAGGATTTTTGTCTGCTGTAGGTGACTGACTGCCCCATCACTCTCGCCTTTTTGTTTGTTTTTCCTTTTTTTCTGTGCAGGTTTGAAGCTGCTGGTTTGCACTGGAAGATGTCTAAGATGTGGGCAGACACCTTTCCTCAGGTGCCACAGGTTTGTATAACTGAGCATTGGCACCTTTTGTATGATTACTCCTGACTCACGTGGTGAAATGTTCACTTTTGGAACTGCCTCACAGTAGGTTATAATGAGGAGGTGTTTTCAAGGTATTCCAAGAGGATTTTTGTGGTTTTTTATTTTTGAATTGATCACATATTTCTCAAGACATCTGAGAGGAAACAGGCAAAGGATGTGGAACATTCTACACCCTCTCACCCTCCCATTCTGTGTTTTGGAGGACTGACATTGTCTCCACTCTCCTCTGGACTGCCAGTGCTGGATCCATCTGCCTTGTCTATTGCTGTAATCAGATGAGGCAGTACAGGGACAGATAAGAATATCTGCCTGTCAGACAGGGCTCTAGAAGGGGAATTGCACTACTGCAAAGAAGAGTAAATTAAATTATGGAACTTTGGAGACTGCACCAAACCCATGACACTTTATTTAGGGCTGTGAAGCTCTAATAGAACTTGGAAAAAGCTGCCAAAAGGGATGGAGTTCTGTATTGGAGTGGGAAGTTTCTGATACAATAAGAAATTAGAAGGACCAAAGAAAATAAGACTGTGTGGGATCTTAGAGTCCTCTAGTCTAGCCCGTGTTATGTGATTAAAGGCATTAAGAGAGTAAAGGAGATGCAGGGCTTGGGTTCAGGGCTGAATCTAAGCTTGAGCAGCTTTATGTTGTAACATTTTCTTGTCATGGTGCAACCACACATCAAAGGAGATGTGGCAGGGGCAGTCCTGCGTTCTTTTGGCATGGAGGTGAAAGTTTAGGAAGGCTGAGAACTGAAGTAGCATAATGCAAATAAAGTCCTTTATAAGCCAGCACAGCACAGAAGAGGCTGGAGGTACAGGGCTGCAGAGACATCATCCAGTCATATCTGCCTCTCCTCCACTGATTTTATGCATAGAACTTCTTGGTCAGTCTGGAGATTACTGCTCTTCTGCCTTTTTTGGGAAGTGCCTCAAGCAGCGTGCAGACACACAAGGGTTCACTGTGTTATTGTCCCTGTGCTGTGAGTATGGCAGGATCAGGTCAAACTGTGGACTAAAATAGCATTAGCACCATCTACTTTGGGACATTGTGCAGAGGCAGTTGGACCATGAGCCAAAGCTTAAGAAGAAATACTATCTACAGTTTGCACAGCTAGAGCTGTGTTAGAAGCTCTAGCACGCCTAGTTACACTTTTCTGTTTTGCTTGTTGGTTTTAAAATCAAATTGGCTTTTTCAGTAGTAGGAAAAATTGAACACAATTAGCAGGCCAAAGATGGGGAATGATTTAGTGTTAATCTGCTTCAGGAGGATTTGTGCCCTATATAAATTAACTTGAAGATGGCAATAGACTTTAGTTTGGGTTTCATTTTCCTTGGCATTTTCTCAGTCACTTTTTAAGACAAGAAGAGATAGGTAGATCTAACTCTTTTCAGCAAGTCATTGTATTCAGCTACAAAATTCCAATGGAAAGAAAAATGCAGTTTGGAAAAGAGCCAACAATGTTTGGTTTGTTCTATAGTTTCCCACTGGGAAGAAAAAATAATTTCCCCCCACTACTCAAAACATGGAAACATATTCTAACAACATCTCACAGTTGGAAGGGATTGCCATGAGCTACAATTTATGAAAGCTGTTCTCAAAAACAAAGTTTGAAGGAGCCATTGGATTGTTCCAAGTCCTCAGCACTCCCTCAGTCTTGCTTTTGCTGCCAGAGTAGCCTTGTGGCTGCTCAGGTTACTCTGCCTCTTGCACTGATGCATGGTCAAGCTACCAGGACCGGCTCTTGCAGGATATCCCACACTGAAAAAATGTGCAAATATTTCTAGGAGCATTTAAAAATTGTCTGTTACCCATCTGGCTGCCTTTATTCAGATACAGTGTGATGTTTCCAACATACCTAATTAAATAGATTAAGAGTTTGAAGCCCCACTACACTCTATCACTTCATAGGGTCTCTCCAGGAGAGGTAAATCTGGTGCTCTGGTAACTTTGAAATCTCTGTATGTTTCTCAGTAAGTATTTAATGTTTCACTACTCCTTCCTAGTTAGACATATGACAAGCTCTGGTCTTTCCACTGTTTCGTTTTACTTCTTTCACTGATTTTCCCCTTAATCTTGAAGCTCACATCCGCAGGGAAAAGGGAATAAAACCCCGCGAGTTCTCTGAGCTTCTCTTAAATAAAACCAGCTCACATAAACTCAGTTTAAGGTCTGAGAAATCTTGTGATACAGCCAAGTTTTCTGATGCATGCTCTTCAAGAGAGCCTGAAAACGTGCGTAGTTACTTGAGCAAACCAAATATTTATAGGAGCCTCGGCAGAGCCATCTGGCTGTGTCGCTGCAGTGTCCCCGGTGTGCGGGGGAGCGGGCAGAGCCAGCCGGGCTGGGGATTTTCCGGGATTTTCCCCGGCTCCCCGAATAGCAGGGACGGTGCTGGGCTCCCTTTGCCCGGGAGAGGGCAGGAGCGTCGCGGCAAAGCGCCGGGGACCGCGATCCCTGAGCTCCGGGAATGGCATCCAGGGTTAATCAGCCTCCTGCCTTCGACAGGACAAGGGAAAGCGGTCCCGGGGGACAGGGGACAGCGAGTGGGACAGGGGACAGCGAGTGGGACAGGGTGCTGAGGGTCTGCTGAGCTTTCTGGAGAGCGGGAAACAGAGAAGGAATCTTTGCTGGTAATTCTAATATTAGAAATTGTGAAGGAGGTGTGGCATCCTCAGGAGCCTGTATGGACCTTGGTGGTGTTTCACAGCTTTGTTAGGAGCACGGACAGTGGGATTGAGGGCACCCTCAGCGGCTCTCTGAGCTGTGTGGAGCTGTGCAGAAGCTGGAGGGAAGGGATGACAACCAGAGGGACCTTGGCAGGCTGAAGAGGCGCTGTGAGAACCTCAACAGGGCCAAGTGGAAGGTCCTGCATGTAGGTCAGAGCAATCCCCAGCATAGGCACAGGCTGGGTGAATTGGATTGAAATCTGAGATGAAAGACTGGGGAGTGTGGTTTGATGAGCTTAATGTGACCCAGCAATGTTCACTTTGAACCCAGAAAGCCAAGTATGTCCTGGGCTGCATCACAAGCACAGTGGCCAGCAGATGAGGGGGAATTCTGCCCCTTTGCTCCACTTTTGTGACACTCCACCTGGCATGCTGTATCCACCCCATCATAAGGAGGACGTGGGTTTACTGGGTTCAGAGGAGGCCACAAAGATGCTCCAAGGCATGGAGAACCTCTGCTATGGAGACAGGTTGGGAAAGCTGAGGATGTTCAACCTGGAGAAGAAAAGGCTCCAGGGAGACCTTTAGGTCACCTTTCAGTGCCTAAAAGGGCTTCAAGAGAGTTGGAGAGGGACTTTGGACAAGAGCATGGAGTGATAGAAAAAGGGGAATGGCTTTAATCTGAAAGAGAGTAGGTTTAGATGAGGTGTTAGGAAGAAATTTCTCCCTCTGAGGGTGGTAAGGCCCTGGCACAGCCTGCCCAGAGAAGCTGGGGGTGCCCCATCCTGGAAGTGTTCAAGGCCAAGTTGGATGGGGCCTCAAGCAACCTGGTCTAGTGGAAGGTGTTTCTGCCCATGGCAGGGGTTAAACTGGATGATCTTTAAGGTCCCACCCAACACAAACCATTCTATGTTTTCATGATTTTACTTTAAAAATACTAAATTTAGCAAAGAATTTAGGAGTGTAGTGGAACAAGGGGTAAAGCCAAAAAGGGGGTGTTCTCAAAATGGTTACTTTCACCAACTGGCACTGGACATTTTTCCCATTCCTTTCTAGAACTCAGCAAGAAGAAAGATTCCGTGATCCCAGGCTTATTTAGTCAAAATAGCTCTGTGGTTGCCTTTGCTTGAGGAATTGTCTGTTTGCACAGAAGATTGCTGAGCTGAACCTGAGAAACATTTGCTTCATCTCCTTCCCCCTTCCCTGAAGACTCCTGGTGTGCAGGAGCGTGTCAGTCCCTGTTGTGAAGCTGCCTGCAGAGCTGCTTGGGAAGCCAAACACAAGTCTTCAGATTTATCAAAATGCATTGCTTGCTTTTTGTCAACACTGCTGATGTCTGTATGAACAACAGGGCAAAAATATTAATATTAGGCAAGCCAAGTCTGTGTGTCTGTCTCACACACAGTTTGGATTTGGCTCAGCTACTGCTGTACAGGCACTGGTGGTATTAGTCTGTAATGGTGTTGGAATTAAGGGTAGAAGTCTAGGTGGCTGCTGGGCTTAATACTGAGCCAATTGTCTCCAGGGCTGAACCCTGACCCAGTGCTGAGCATTCCTACAAGTGCAGATTTTTGGGGCAGCACTGCAGCTAAGGAAAGCTTTTATCTGACTCAGGCTGGACACAGAGTGAAAGACCCTGTCACCATGGAGTGCTGTGAGGGCTGGCACTGTGTCTGCCACTCTCCATGCACAATGACAGTATAAAAGAGAAAGAGGCAGCTCTTCAGGTGCTGTGCTGGGAGAGCATATTACAGAAATAGAAACAGTTGATCTAGTACTGCCCTCCTGTGGGTAGAGCTGCCTTTCCACAAGGCACAGAAGCACCAAAACTGCTTCTTCACACATGAGACAGAGTCTAGTCTACTCTTCTGCCATTACTGAAGAACTGCTCAAATTAGTTAGTAATTTTAATTGTAAAGCTATTTGTTTTTTTCATCTGGAAAACTATGGCTGCTGTCCAAATCATCAAGGTCTTTTTTATCTGAGTAAATGAGCAAATATTACAAATACATGATGAAAAGGTAGAGTCTCACTGAATACTTTCACAAAAAGGCTGAAAGATAGCATTGAATTACTGAAATAAAATGAATCAGTGGATGTAAATGAATCTCAGCTGTGGGAATTGAAATCCCTTTTGTCTGAATGTCTAGTTGTAACCAACGAGGGTTTGGAACCCATCTCAGGCAAGGTAGAGCTATTTGTTTAAAATGCTTTACCTTTGTATAAGAGTTGCTCCAGTAATGACACAGGAGGAGATTGCAGTGAATTGAATCACTACTTAAATTGTCTAATGTGTGAGAAATTCAGCTGCAGAAAAAAGGTCAGTGAAAAGTCTCCAAAGTGAAAGGTGATCGCAGCCCAAACTGCTCTGATCATTTTAACCTGGCAACTGCTGCAGTCTGGGCTGAGCCTCACTGCCAATGACATTTTTCACTGCAGGACTCTTTTCCTGCTTTTCTTTGGGTTATATTAGTATTGTCTAGTGTCCAAATACAGTTTCCATTCAGTGCTTTTTGTATGCAGAATGTGTTAATCTGCTCTAAGCAGCAGAGCATCTTCCATAAGCTGATATTTTGATACTTCTTTTGGTCCATAGCTACTTCAGTTTTCCTGAACTCTTTTAAGGGGAAACATGTCTTGGCACAGAAAGCAGAGCTGCAGAGGTCCCACTGCTTAAAGGAACTGAGGCACCTTCAGCTGATGAAACTTTTCTGTCAAAGGAGTCCAGGCCTACACAGAAATACTGAAACGGTGGTGAAAGTCTTGCAGATGTGATTTCCTTTCTCAAAAGGAGGTACTTTCTTCCCATCAGGTCAGGAGCTGGATCAGAAAGGTGACACCTTTCTGAGAAGGTAGAAATTTTAGTCTTTAAGGAGAACAACTTCTATGGAGAAGATAAGGATGGCTGTGTATGCAGCCTGCTTGCTCTGTGACCCAGGAGAATGGCTTCTTAATATTCCTCTTAAAGACTTAGTGTTTGTGTTGGCTTTCCTCTAAATTCATAGTATTTCATTAGCAGCTAAACTGCAGCAAACCCCACATAATTATTAGGAAGTCTTGCACGCAGATAGGGAAAATGAAGTCACAAGATTGCTGAACAGAAATTGCTCTGTCTGTAAATGTTCATGGGCTGTCAGCTGTTCCTTTGTTTGGATTATTATAGACACACATAAAACATTTGATTGAATGCTCAGGTGTTCCCCAGCTAGAATCTAGATGGATGCCTGACAAAATAACAAACACACCCCACTCCACCCCTCCCCAAAATCCCCTTCCTGCTTCGCCTGCATTTCTCCCTGTATGGAAGCCAGTATTTCAGGGACTAAATTGGACAAAGCAAGCAAACAACCTCCTTCCCATTGATTTCCAAGTCAAATCATTGTTAATCACATCAATATTCCCTGCTGGTTCAGCAGCCTTGAAGTCCAGCTTTCTGGCTCAAACAAGCTCCTCTGCGTGGATGCCACAGAGCACCCCTCTGTGTGTGTTGTGCAGGTTTGCTGTTAACTTTTGTTGGAAGCATTCAGGTCTGAGTCTTCCACCCCTTCAATTCTGCATGAGACACTGGATTTCAAATCTCCCTGTGAGGGGAAGAGGACATCTGCCTTGTACTACAATAGTGATCTAGGGCACTATTGACTCACTTAAAAGGAACCACAATTCCTCAGTCATTGAGAGGTGTGACAAATGTTTCAGCACAGTGAGCTGCTAATTTCTGGGGCTAAACTCTGCTCTTTTGGAGTGCAGCTCTGTTGGTGAATGTGACATCTTCGATGGTGTCAGTCTGCCTCCTCAGACTGTGCTGACTATGGGCAAAAGCCTGCTCTTGCCAGCATTTGTCCAAAGGATTCATTTCAAACCCCTGTGCATCTCTTTATGTGCAATGAGACGCCTCCCATGCTTTAAACGAAGTGAGTGCCTGTTTTGGGAGGATGGTGGTCAGAGCAGGGACAGTGGAGCTGTGCTCTGACTGGCTGATGCAGCATTGGTCCTGGCACTGTGGGAAGGGATGGAACTCAGAATCAGCAGATCTGCCCGAGGTCAGGTTTCAAAAGAAGGAACAGAATGGAAGAGAAGGTGGGAGACACAAACATGACTGTTCCAACAATAACAAGAAACCAGCTGTGTGCACACACAGGCAAACAAGCACACACAGAGCACACTCCAGTCCCACACAGAAATGCCTCTCAGGATTAATAAGACAGTCTGAATAGGAGAGGATAAGTCTTGGAGCTCTAAATGGTTTCTCCCAGTTTGACACAGCTCACAGGAGCTCTGTCTGTTCACACCTGGGCACAGCTGGCTGGGAAAACATGTGCTGCCCATAAATTTACCCTGTCAGATAAGCAAGATTTCAGGACTATATCTGTAACATCCATTAGCAATGGTAAGGTATGAACTAATTAACCTTCTTGCTCTCTGCTGGTTCCTTTGCCAGTGCACTAGGGCTCAGGCAGCCCTGGTTCTGTTAAGGGCCCAGTGCTGCTCTCCTGGTCAGGGGACCGAGGTGCCCTCTGCTTAATGAGACCAGTGACAGTTTGATTCTGCTTTCTGTGACAGTGCTCCCCTGTGCCTGCACTGAAATTGCCTGGGGATGGGCTGACATGTGGCCTCAGGCTGGTGTGTGAGCTTTAGAGCAGGATCACCAGCCCAGGCTGAGATTGGAATTGGTTTTGGAAGGGTCTCTGCCTTTGAAGTGGAAACTGATGAGGTGACAATGTTCTAAAAGGAGACTTAAATGTCTCTTAAGATGGTTGAGCTGGACTTAGAGAGTATTGGTGTAACACAGAGCCCTTTGAACTATGCTTTAGCAGAGGCTATGTAGCCTCAAGGAAGCTTTCATTAACCAAGGGGAAATTAGGGGTAATTTCAACCCTGCCATGGTAAACCTGCTAGAGCCCAGGGTGTCCCCTGCCAAGGCCTGCAGGAGCTGCTCAGTACTACAGGATCTGCACCATCAGCCCACATGTGGTGGGTTCACCCCCTCAGGGCTTGTCTCTCTTTTCTTGCTGTCACATTTCCATGTCTGTAAATCAAATTCCCATGTTCTCTGCTGATAATATTTTACTCTCTTGAAAATTGCTGTTTGCACAGTGGCATCTGTAGAATTCTATTTTCCCCTCTGAATAATAATTTTTATTATCTGAAACCAAGAAGAAAACCCAAACATGGAAGAAATGAATATTCTCATGGAATGAATTTCCATAGTCTCAAGTTAAATTTCCTTGTAAATGCATATTACTTCTGGATCTTTCCACAAAGGCAGCAATGAGTTTCAACTCTGTTTTTTCCCACTGACCCTACAAAACAGTTTCCTCAGCTTACTTATCAGCTGGATAAAAGGGCTTCTGCCCTTTTTCCTCCTAACCTGGTCCTACACCAGCCCTTTCCACAGGGTAGCTATATGTTCCTGTTCACACACCCACAAATGTCTTCCTCAGTGTTTCCCCTGCTCAAAAAAAAAGTCAGGAGGCTGGAAAAAATTCCATATTGCAACAAGAATCAGGGAGTTCCCCTGGGCAGGAGTGCCCTGTTGCATATAGGTAAAGCCTTATAAAACAAGGGCCTTGCTACCCTTGTAAAATCATGGCTCAGACGTGCTACTTAGGCCAAGTAGAAGGGAACTGTGGGGGAGTGACTCAGCTGGAATAGGGGAAGAGAGATGTGAGAGAGATGTGCTGTGTGACTGCTGCATGTCCACATCCCGGTGCAGGGTGGTTGGTTGGCTTGGCCTTGTTGTGCCTTAAAGCCATGTAAACTGATACCTGGCTAACTGCTTAAAAAGGTCTGGCTTTTGCAATAAAGGGCTCTTTGCACCTGCTGGGGACTCTGGGTTGCTTTGCTTTGTACACTTTCCAGTAGCATACATGGAAGATAGGGGACCTTTTAAGGATGGAACATTTGAGAGTATTTCTGCAAAAAATGGAAAATATTTTATTTTTAAAGCCTTGTTCACAAAATTTGGCTTCCTCTGAAATGGGAAATTGTCTCACAGCAATAAATGCTAATTCATTAGACAATTTTCATTCATGGAAATGTGAACTACAGAAATATCTTCCTACTTTTGTATGCCAATTGCAATTCAGCCCTAACTATGGCAATATTCCAATTACATGAGGCTGAAGAGTGACTATAATGTTTACTCTTGTCTTTAACTTTGTAAAAGCTTTTCTCAATAAGCTTCATCTGAGCCACTTCCAGATTTGCACCAAGGTGTAACAGCACCACCAGGGCTGAAAGTCTCCCAGACACCTGAGGGTCTGGGATTTACAGACCCTTTACAGATTTAAATTTGTGATTTACAGTTCCTGAATTTTTTTGTTCCCAGGGCAATTGGGTCTGTCCAGCCTGCAGCAGAGCAGGGTTCTGCTGAGACATAACCAATAGGCATCCTATTTTCACTTTGGTTTAAATTACCAGTTAGTTTTGTGCTGCCTGCCTCTGCAGGGACCATGCCACTGAAGACTCCTGCAGTCCTGGGAATGGAACATCTCCATGTTGTGGGCATCTCTCCAGAGATGTGGGAAGAGGAAAACTCCCCCGTGGGACTGCAGTGATTGCTGGCAGAAGACAAACTATTCCTTTTTGGTTCCTTGTCACCCAAATTGAACTTCTGCCTTGTATCTTAGTTCAGGAAACGGGAAAATTTGCTTGCATTCTGATTTGTAGTTTGGATTATTAATTGTTCCACTATAAATAAACTTCCCAAATAATAATCTATTAATAACTGCTTTGAACTGCTTATGAAAATGCTGCATAAACTCCTTAACTACTGAACTCCTTTTGAGCAGCACAGCCACTGAAAGGAAAACTAGAAAGAGGGAGAGAGAGTCGTGCTCACTTTCACCCATACATTACATAGTTTCTTAAAAAACCTTTTGATAACTTTTCTCCTGCTCAGGGTAGTCTTGCCTGTGTATGATATGTGTCATTCTCTCTATTTGAGGCTAATGACTGCCTGAAATCAGTCACTGAAAGCAATTGTTTTGCCATCCCTCCATGTACTTTAAAAGGTGATAAAGTGTGAGGGTTTCTTTATTGCTCAGCTCACACCCAGGTCAGCTCCAGCTCGTGGCTGGCACACCAAGTTCATAGCTTCACTCTCTAGTCCACTTGCATCTTTTCCTTCCCTGAGCTCATTCTGTCTGGCTTGATCCTGCCAGGTGGGGCAGTCCCAGAAGGAAGGATGTGCAGGGGAGGGTGCTCAGGTTTGGTGGTAGAAGATGGTGTGAGGAATCAAAGCTGCTGTTGTGAAAGGGATGGCAAGAAAAGCAGAAAACTCCCTCCTGCAGCAGGGGAAACAATCAGCTGAGGTATTCAAAAGTGACACATAGGTATCAAACAGTGACTTTCACACTAATTTCCAAAGTGCAGTTAATGTCAGTCTAGATCAGAACTGGAAGCTTCTTCACCAAAGCTGCCTGACAAGGTTCCTTCCCATGGATTTTTCCCCATCTGCACTTTAGCATCCTGAGCACATAAAGAACAGCGAGGAGAAAACAAATCTTAATGCCTTGCCCTACCATTCCAAGACCCTGGGGATTTATTGTGCCAATTGTACATCACAGAGAAACCCAACCCCAGCTTCTCCATGGCAGAGACTGTCAGAGCCATGCTCTTTCAGGCAGTGGGAGCTGCCTGCTGGACAAGGTGATTTCCCCACCCTGTAACAACATTGCCCCTGCAGCCTCTCACTCCAGCTGTCTCCTGTCACCTGTCCCCAAAGGGCTGTCATTGCCCAGCCTGTGCATGCTTGGTGTAAGCAAATATTTCAAGCTGAGAACTCTGCTACTGGTACCTTACAAGAGAATCCCTCAACCTTAAAACTGCTTATGGTAAAAAGCTCTAATTTGCAGATATCACTGTCTAAAAGTTCAAACAATCTCAGGCATTTAGGAATAAACCTGGCATACACTGGTGTGACTGTTTACAGTATAAGGCAAGAGAGGCATAAATATAAAGAAGCTGTATGAGAGGCATTTTAATGAACAGTCTTAACCTTTAAGTATTTGTCACAGTGAAGCTTCCTACCATTATTAGAGCAATTAAAATCCAATTACTTTTTCATCTTTACTTCAGTTCTTGAATAATTAAAGCCACTCCACTTCAAAGGTGATCCAAAAAGCAGAGCATTTTGCATGTGAAGAGCTTCAGAGGGTGGGAGACTTTGGGGTTTGGGCACTCAGCTGCCAAGCTGGGACTGCTGACTCTGCATCCAGCTGCCTCCTCTGCACATCCCTACAGAATCAAGGAAAGAGGCCAAGTGCCACCATCACTGTGCTGGTGGCATTTGCCTGGCTCCCCAGGCCACGATGGGTCACTTGTCACAGCCCAGACTCCAGGTGAAGCCACCACCCCAGTGCTGGGAGATGTCCTGGGACACACTGGGTGGGGTGAGCCCCTGTGGGGGGACACAGGCAGGAGGTTCAATAATGCTCCAAAATGGGTATGGGCAAGCAGTGCACTTGATGCATTGATGCCTAAAACAAGGTGGGGGCTTGAAAAATACCTTGAAATGCAATTGTTGGAGGTGCAGCCAGCTCTGGCACATTTCTTAAGTGAGAAACATCTTTTTTTGCTGGGATAATCTATCATGCTTGAAACATTCTGAAAGGCTGTATCTTTCCCCTGACTATCTTTACCATTTTAATTTAAAAGCTTTTAAAAATTATCATCCAAATGAATGATAAGCAGTGAGAGGGTAAAATGCTCTGAGCTCTCCATTAGTGCAAACAATGCAAAGTGACTCTGCTCTATTTACAGAAAATTAATGAACTTAAAAAGATGAACTGCATGTCATTCTAGTGATCATAAGTTGTTTTTCATGCAAGAAGGTTTGCAGCTTTATATATTAAATTCTGGGACAAAAGAAACATCTGCAATATTAATAATTGTAATAGATGATTGTATGTTGAGGGAATAGAAATAATATTAATTTTCTTTAATGAAGACTAATGAAATTGTTCTGATCTTTCCATTACAATTTCAACAAGTTTTTCTAATCAAGAAGATTCTGCTTTTTGAAAGCTAATTTTTCATTTTTAGCTTCTGAAATGTCAGTGGAACACTAAAATGTAAAGGCAATATCGTAGGATGTCAGTACATTTCCAGTTCTAATGGGAAATTGATGCATTTCAGGGGTTTTGTTTTGCTTTTGATTAAAGGAAAAAACCTCAGGCTATTACAGAAAAGTATGTTTTTCTGTCACAGTCCTTTATCTATGGACAACATTGTAGATACTCTTCTCTGGGCTTATAAACAGCTGGATGGACAAAGTGCCTTTTCCCTGAACCTGACTAGGGCAGGATACCATGTAACTTCAAGTTAAAGGATGCAGTCTTGAGGGGTAGGGAGAGGGAAAGAGAATTCACTGAAACCCACAGATAGCACCACAGTCAGCACAGAGAGATCATCTTTGAGAAGAACCCCCAGCTCATTGAGCCTGGTTACAGACACTGGATAAAAAGCAGAACCTGACTTTCTGGGGGGTATTCATGTTCAGATTCACAAAGGGGCATGGCTGTAGGAACTCACTTGTCTTTGAGATGAGACAACTCTGCCCTTTTTTCTGCCACTGACAGCTCTGCTCCCAGAACCCCTGTGGGACTGCCTGGGGATCCTTACTGCTGACCAGGCTCTCTGTCCAGGTGGACCTGGACCTGCCCTGTATCCCCTCTGCCAGCTGCTGGGTATCAGCACTAATTCTAGAAGGAAAAAATTTGGGGTGTCTGCACAGGATTTTCTTAATTTCTGTCATATATGTCTTGTACTGTGCAGGTGCTGCTACATAAATCTGCTGTCTAACACTTTGCATAGCATTAATACCGTTGTTGAGCCTTCAGTATTTTTCACACCTGACAGTTTCTTAGAATGCATCAATTATTTTCCTACCTGTGTTCACAGTTTTGTTGTCATTAAAAAAAAAAAAAGGAACTTTTTGTTTCAACAGAAGAACTGAATTTGTTCATAACCTTTATATAAGCACAAACCTGATAACTTCCAAAGTTTTTGATGCAATCTGAACGGGTGAACAGAGCAGTAGGTGTGAAAGGAAACAGGATAAGAAAGTCATACTGAAAATCACTACTGATTAGTGTAATGTTAGTGCCATTTCTAGCTGCATTTATGTCCCAAAGCACATGTAAACACAGATACAGAAAGTATTTCTCTCCTATAATGTTTCATTTCTGTGTGCTGGGAAAAAAATTTGTGGTATCATGCATCTTGGGCTGAGAAACAACTGGCTTCTCCCCTTCCACTTTTCCTTCCTTCCTCAGCAATTCAGGTTTGTTTTGCCACCTGCCTTGTGCCCCAGTCCCTCTCCCCACCCTCAGTTTATTGTCATTCCCCTGGTTTCATAGTTGGACACCATGTCTCCCCCAGCTTAATGCTGGAATGATGCCCCAAAGTTTCCAGGTTGCTGAGACCTTCATGGCCTGTTCTGCTGACTTGAGTGCTTCTGGAACAGCACCACAGCACCCATGGAAGGCAGATTCTTGACAGAGGCAGGAGCTTTGATGTCGTACTCTCTTTTTATTTTATTTTAAAATATTTATTCTATATTTATATTAATAAATATAAATATAAATATAAATATAAATATAAATATAAATATAAATATAAATATAAATATATAATTTATTTTTATTTTATTTTAAAAAACAAAAAGGCCAAAAGGACGTTTGTGTCTGTGTACCCCGTGCTATCTCCCTGCAGTGTCACTCACACATTTACTTGATTTGTCCCTTTCTCTTCCACAAATCAAACACCAAGACTGCAGTTACAGTAAAGTCTAGACCTTTCTGCCTAATTGAGATTAACACACATAGTTAGAGCATTAGCCCAGGAGCTGAACCTTGGGGCCTTCCAGCAATTGCTTATCTACTTGCTGTGCCAGATGCTGATTAGTTATTTCAGTGGTTACATATTTGCAGCACTTTGCCATGGGAGAGGCCTGCCCAGGCCCTTCAGTGCACAGCCAGAGGCCCTGCCAGGTGTGCCTGCACACAGGTGTCTGTGTCCAGCTGCCTCTGCTCCCAGTGATTTATACTTTTTGCATATGGTCTCAGCTAACATCACACATCTTGTGTGGGCAGCAAACACCAGCCTGCCCGTGAGGAGCCCCAGCTTCTCCTCCTGCCTCTGTGTATGACTCGAGATGCTGCTGCCCACGCTGCTGTCTGGGTGAAATGGAGCCATAAAATGACAGCTGTGACATGAAATTTGCAGTGGTTGCAACCCCCAGTAACAGCTGGGCTAGCAGTCTTGAGCAAATCACCTTTGCCCATGCTCCTGCTTTCCCCAGAAACAGTGTGAGTTGTAGGAGACCCACTCTGCTGACAGTGAAGTCTAAGAGGCAGAGGTGGATTCTCCTAAGGTTTTTTGGTACTTCTGTGCTTTGCAGGTGAATCAGGGTACTGAGAGGGTTCTTGTGCACTCATCACACTGTCTCCAGCTTGACTGGGGGGAGCAGGGCAAAGGGCTGAGAGTGCTCAGCCTGTGGCCACAGGGAAGAGCAGACGGGACAGTTCAGTTGCACCCCAGACCCTGCTCTCTGCTGGTTCCTGTTCTGCCTTGATGGATTTTTCCAGCAGAAGCTCAGTGTGCCAGGAGCCTTGGGCTTTTCCAGTGTCAGCCAGAGGTGGCTGAATACTCCTTGTCCTGCTGTGCCTGGCACTGCCTGGTGTAAATCCAGAAGGGGCCAAAACCTATCAAACCCTACATCCCATTAAACCCTACATCCCATCAAACCCTACAGCCCTGCTGGGTTTCCCCAGAGGTAGCTGTCTCCAGCTACCCTCCTGCTTCTCCTTCTTTCTTATTTTCTCTCAGTTTTGGGAGCGTAGAGGTCTCTGCTCACTCTTCCCATCACAATTTATGTAAAATAAGCCCATTTTGCAGTGGAAGCAATTCAAGACATGATAGAAACCATGAAGAGCAGGATTCAGCACTTGGGAAACTGGGGCCCATCTGCATCTCCAGCCAGCCTGGCTGCTTCCCTGGAGCTCGGCACAGCTGGGACTGCAGGAGCAGGAGAAGGAGAGGGGAAAAATCCCAAGGCAGTTATTTATTTGACTTTTGTTTTCTGCACAAACCTCACCCTAAAAAGGGCACAGCTGTCACTCCGTTTGTCAACATCAGCAAGTAATGTAAAGAAAAACATCATTGTGTTCTAACTCAGGTGCTTGCTCTGTCGGGCACAGCCCAATAGGTGGACCACTTGGATCGTGTGAGGAATGGCACGATGTGATGTGCAAAGCTGGAAGGGTTTCTACGGCTCCAGCTAAGCTTGTTATTTTTCCCCAATAATAGAGTGAGAATTGAGAAAAAGGCAGAAAATCAGCTCCTCCTTGTTGAATAGAAAATTGAATTTTTTCCTGAGCACAATGTACCTGAAGAATGATAAGAAACAACTTTGATATCAAGCTAAATAAATAAAAAGATGTTATATAGCCTAATTTTCTGTGGGTGTTACAGCAGTCTCTAATTTATCAGCTTTCATTTAACCAGAGGAAAATTAATGAGAAAAGTAGAGCTATCTGCGATACTACAAGATTTCTTGAAAAGAAAAAGAAAATGTCTGTGAGCTAATTATTTTGTCTGCAAGTATCTGTGTGGGAATTCAGAAGGGCTGACCTTCAGGTGAAGCTGATGGTGGGTGAATGGCAGTGAGGGCAGGGGCCTGTGGTCCCCAGGCTGGTGTTTGCTGGCAGAAAATGGGCTCCACACGTGGAAATTTGCAGGAGTGCTGGGGCTGGCTGGGCTGCTTGGGCTTGGCACAGCTGTCTGTGGCTTGGAGAGTGGGGAGCAGGGGAGGAGGGATGTCCATGTGTGCCTCAGCCATACTGACTGGAAGCTCAAGACTCTTGCTGCCATTTAAGTGTGGGGTTTTTTTTTTGTTTTGTTTTGTTTTTTGTTTTGTTTTGTTTTCTTTCTTTTTTCTCTTTCCCCCACACTCAAACTTATTCCTCTTTTTCGGGCTCAGATTTGATATAAATCATTGTAGACATCTTGGATGTATTCTGGAATAGCCTGTTTAGACAAGCCTGCAGGCAGATCCCATTAGCACCTGCTTTTTCCCCTACCTTGGAGCAGTCCCTCTGCGTGACCTGGAGGGTGACAAATGGCTGCAAGTACAAACCCAGAGAAAAGCAAACTGCAGGGGTGAGCTGCAGGGACCAGCTAATTCACCTGCAGACTCTGTGTGGGTGAACAGAAATCACAAGTAGCCAGACAATGCAATGCAATGTGCACCCACTCCTGGTTTTTTCTACAATTTCTGTTTCCCTTATTTTTAGCAAATGCCCTGGTGCATTACAAGTCTGAAAATTCTTAGGAAATTTTCTTTTTTTTTTTCCTTCTCTGAAAGCTTTTAATAATTAAAATATAACCTAGAAAATCACTGCAAGGGACGCATTTTATCATCAGCAGTGCAGAGGAATGCCTACACCTGCCTCATGTAGAACTACTCAAAATACCATACTAAAAAATATTATAAGCCTGAATTAATTTTACTAATTCTGATGATTTTTCATAGTTTAAGTTCGTAGACTATAGATTGGGTGGTTGACTTGATCCTCACCATAGGTGATCCATCAGCCAAAATCAGCCCAAGTTTTGCTGACCACCATGCCTGTTCATTTTGGCTGTACTCTTCCACACAGAGAGATTTATCTTCTCCGTCAGTCTTGGCAGTGCCAATGCCATGGGGAGTTACTGGATTTTAACAGTACAGCCCACCCTTGTGCTCCATGCCTTGATCTTCATGTCAGCTGAGAGCAGTTCAGTATAGACTCACTGAAGAATAAGGAATTGTACATACAAGGAAGTATTAAATACTTTGGACAAAACTTAACAAATGTAATCTTTCCTCTTTGTTAATATAAGTACCTGGAAAAACATGGAACTTATCTAAAGTGATGTACATAGATACATGCATTCATACATGTCTATAAATCTTCTGGGTGTGCATGAGCACCTTTCAGAGGAGAGACTTTGGAAATGCACATCTTTACTTCCCAGGGTTACAGTATTTCATGATTTGTAGTTCAACTCCTCCCACTGCATTACTGCCAGCATGACAATTATTTTTTGATTCCTTTCCTCCTGTACAGTGTTAATTTTTTAATATCAAATGTGATGCTTTTGACAAACTTATAAAAAGTATTAATTTTTATATTAATGTATACAGGCTTTTCTGTGTAGTTTAGCACAGTCAAGTCTGAATGCCCTTCAGAAGTTTCTAGGTGACACTGTCATACCTCAGTCTGTTGAACAAATGAGAGCTCGTAGTGTTGATGCAGTGTGTTCAACCAAACATCCTGCTTTCATTTTGACAGAGGCTTTTTTCCTTTCTGCAAATTATTGTATATATTTTATGCACTGCAAGCAAGTTCAGATTATATTTTTTGCCGGTTGTGATTTAGTTCCTAAAGCCAGTGCAAGTCTTTCCATGTTGTTTTAATGGAAATCAGAGCAAATTCATATATTTGCATGAGCAACAAGATAGAGTGATCCAGAAAATTTAACAAATCTCTCAGCTTTCAACCTGAACTGCATTTATTCTTGTTTTGCTGCCTGAACTGCAGAACAGCTGAGCTGAAGTGCAACCTCCTCCACACTCAGAGCACTTGCAAACCCACATGAACCCAGTCTGTGTAACACAAACATATGTATGTGCATTATGTGCACCCAGGACAGATGAGTCAATGCTGAAAATATACATACATATTAACCTTATATACACATAACCATATTAACCTTAACCAGAACAAGCATAGTTTTTTCTGGCTCCTTCCCAGTAGCTGGAACCATGATAGGTAACACTAGAACTTTATGACAGTGAAAAGGAGGAAAAGAGCAAAAGTCCTTTTAATTTTTCTCTTTGTTTTCCTTTTTTACTTTTCTTTTAAACAAATGTTTCCTGATTTCTTTCTTTCCTGTTTTGAAATAGTAATCGTGCTGCATTAACTCAGACTGTTCACAAGGTGATTTCACTTAGCTGGAATTGGTGAGAAAAGTGTTTCTAAAAATTTTCCTCCAAGCAGAGACCTATGGAGCCAGGAAATGTCTCTTATTGGACTCCTCTGAAGCAAAATGGTGAGTTTGAAAACAGAGTGTCAATGGGCTTTCAAGGCTTTGGCCAGCATCATTTTAGTGATCCAAACTGGCATTGATTTAAGATGTGTTCCTGTGCAGGGTAAATATAATAGCTTAAAGCAGCTGTTACTTAGTTCTGTTCCATTCTTGCTTGTCATGTCTATATATCTCCTTATAAAATAAGAAACAGAAGGAAAACATCCAAGAAGAAGAAGAAGAAGCAGCAAGAAGGCAAAGGAAAAAAAGTGGATGGGAATTGCAAATGGAAACTCATTTCATAAAACTTTACATAAATCTGGGCTGCAAGGAACAGTGACTTAGAAAGGGAAACCTGTCAATATCTGGAGCAAGGTGCAAAACTTGGTAACTCTTTACTTGTTTATGGCCATTATGTGCTCACCTCTGAATTCTCTACCTCGTCTTGCCTGCCTTAGGTGGGGCTGGGGAAGCCACAGGCACTCAGCACCCACTGGGAGGGTTGAGTCTGAGTGTGAGTGCAGAGAAAACACCCTGTGGGCTCAGCAGGCTTTATCTCACACTTATCTGGGGATGGCAAGCTGCCATGTCCAGCCATTACCTTTCAATTCATTCTTCATAGATAAATATGTATACATTATACATACATACATACATACATAAAAGCATTCAGCTTCTGGCCAAGAGGACACTGTAGCACTGTTGCCCTCTTTACTGCCTGGTAAGGCTTGCCTTTCTGGGAATCTTGGGATCATTCCCAGCATAAGTGAGCAGGTAAAAATTTGTGTTTGCAGGTGCAGCAGGTGTCTGCAGAAAGTCATTGCTGCTGAAAAAAAAAGCAAAATAAAAAATGCTACCTGTATAGTACAAAAAACAATGGGGAATATTTTCTCATTATTTTACAATTCAAACTTTCAATTGTTGGCTATTGCTTTGCCTAGACATTCTCAGAAGAAAAAGATCTTTGGTACCTTGCATGTCAGGGCTGAGATTCTCATCTTGAGTGCTCAGTACTTAAAACCTGAACCACAAGACTCTTCACAGTCTCCCTGCAAGAGAGTGTGCTGGATCAGTGTGCTGGTTTGAATATCACCCCTTACTCACCTGCCTGCTGCCCTGAGTGGAATGTCAGAATTACCTAAAATGAAAACTTTCATCTTCTGTATTAAGTCGTCTTAGTAATACTGAGCAGCTCATGCTCGGCTGTTAATTGGTCTCCAGGTATTAACACAGTGCTTATCTCTCCCACCTACTCCTCCAGCCAGTCTTTGTCTTAATGTTCAGATAAAGGGATTGAGGCGTCATCTGGTACCCCATCACACAAACTTTCTCATGTAGCATCACCTGTTAGCAGTCAGTCTAATTCGATTGTTTCCAAACCAGAGAGGACAGCCCTCAGCCACCTCCCAGAATGGATTTAAAGGCTATAATCCAGAAATCTTCTCCATTAACCAAAGCAGTTGCTTATCACTCTTCAAAAGACTATGAAGACAATAAACCAGTCAATTTAGTCCAATGGACAGGTGCAATCTGAGTATTTAGGGTCTTGTTAATATTGTCTGGAAAAACTTAAAGAAATTTGAATGTTATGGATGTTGGCTACTGGAGTGGGAGGACATGAAACAGTGCTGATGAATGTTTGTACTTGCACAAGAGGCTAATTCTAGTTTATTGTCCAAGGTGTTAACTACTGATATTAGTACTGTTTAAAATTTCCACTTTGTGAATCTGTTCAGATTTCCCTCTGAAATTTAGTTCTCATAAGGTTAAAGACATTAGTAGGGATTTCTTCTGATAAATCTGATCTGTGTTCTCTCCACATTTGGGACAAGTATTTTCTGCCCAGCATCCCCCACTTCTGCCAGCATTCCAGCCACTACAACTTAAAGCCTGCTTATTCTCATATCACTTGTTCCATGTAGAGGGAAGGATTATTATTTCCTCTTACAGGCTGGGAGGGCAACCATGGAGAGACAGCTCCCATTTCCTGGCAGGTATTTTCCTCTGTCAGAATCCCCGAGTGCACCTGTGACTGCTGAAACCCAAAGCAATTCATCTTTACCCCAGGGCCAGATCCTGCTGGGGGATGTGAGCCTGCAAGGCAGCCTTACTTGGTGGTTTAAGGTATTTATGCATTTTGGTTTTGTTTGAGTGCTGTTGCAGAGAGAGAAACTATTAAAGAATTTGTTGCACAGATAGCTCTGGAAAAAAAACATTTGCCAAGGCATATTTTGTTTCTGTTTTAGCAGCACAATTATCCATTTTGCTGCTGGCACCTGCATCTTTCTCACCTGGGACCTCTGTGCTGAGGGAAGACCATCCTTAGGGGGCTGGCTAAGGACAGCCTGGGGAGCAAGAGACATCTTAACCTCAAAATACTAATTAAAAATTACCCTTGAGTCAGCTCCAAGTCAGGTAGCAAGACAAAAGGCCATGGAGAGGGATAAATTTTCAGTAAATAGCAAGAACTATAAAGCCTTACTCTTGGTGACAATACATTGAACTTATACATAGAACCCTCTTAGCTTATAGAGGGTTTCAATACATAGAACCTAAAGTCTTACCGAAACATGATTAAAACTACTTATGTACAGTTTCTTTATCAGAAATTCAGTAAAATTGTTTATTTTCCTCTTCCCAAAAGCCTGATCATTTAGCACAGTTGAGCCATTAGTGGTTTAACAAAGAAAGAACTATACACAAGCTAATAACAATGTTTTTGCAATAATTTATCTGCTTGCCTTTTGTGAGCTGAAACAATCTTTTCGATTGTGACAGAGTATTGATTAGAGCAAGATAAAGACTATTAGGCAGACAATATATTTCTTGAAGGTGAGCATTTAGGGGATTCTGGATAATTTCCTATTTCTTGTCAACCTTTGGAAAGATTTTCATTTATCACTGAACAGCAAGCAGATCTGAATAAATTGCAAAACAGAGGTTTGCCCACAAAATGACACTGGATATCTGCTTTTTATCAAACTAAACTAGTTTGCACTTTAACCTCTTCTCTGTTTTTACTTAGGTAATTGTTATTTTCCAGTATGAGAATAAAACATTCTTGTATGTAACAAATAGAACATATTTAAGGACATACT
Organism: Trochalopteron elliotii; assembly: GCA_024734555.1. NCBI lineage: Eukaryota > Metazoa > Chordata > Aves > Passeriformes > Leiothrichidae > Trochalopteron > Trochalopteron elliotii. The sequence goes on from JANPWX010000391.1 coordinate 4,047,933, forward strand.
TTCAATGAAATAGTTTTCAAGTTTGATGTTTGTGGTCATTACAATGAAGGTTAATGATGCTGGAAATAATAGCACGCAATAGGTGCTAAAAATCCTACAATCAAAGAGCAACAAAGTGAATATGAATCTTTAATGTACTGGCATTTATGTGCATCAATTATTCTAATATTTGACTAGCTCTGCAAATTCCATTTTCCTTCAAGATTTCTGCATTTTTATACTAAAAGTGCTGAATGGAAAGATGATGTTTTGAAAACAGACTGAGGTCATACTAATTTTGATATGAAACAAGTATCTTTATTTCGGATGATTTTAAAAAAACCCTGTCATTTTCTGTATACTGGTGTGACACAGAAATCCCGAAAATCTAGACTGTGGTTACAGTGATGAAACCACAGTAATCAGAAAAAAGGTGAAGATCTGACACAGACTTTCCTGATTGTCAGGACATGCAGGCCCTCTCTCTGTGCCATCCAAAGACCAGAGGCTTTGCCACTGACCCCACAGGGCACAGGGTTTTCTATCCAGCACAGCACCAACCCCTCCTTTCACTGCTGTCTCTTCTAATCTGCCCTCAAGGCAGGCACATGCTAATGAAATTGCTCTAATAAATCAGTAATTACTGATCCAAATACAAAACCATATCTTCCCTCAGCAGAACCAGACAATGATGAAGTCCTCCAATAAAAAATTCTATACCTTCGAATACTGTGACTAAAAATCCAGTTTCAGAAACACATAACAAATGCAAACCAGAGAGAGGCCTTAAAATGGGCTGTAGCTGATTTCCCTGTACAGCTTTTCCTGAAGTTTCTCTGGTTGCTAAGATACTACTATTATTATCTTCCACTATGTCTTCGCTATTTGAAATTTTATATTTTTTAACCCCTGTACAACTCTCCTCCTTTACCTGCATCTTTCCTTTTGGAATGAGCAGGTGGGGAGTGTAGGTGAGTTTCTCCCCACATATAAAACCCCAGACCTTCAGTTTCTCCAGTGGAGCATTCCTACCTTCCAACCACTTACATTCTGGCCTGGTAAATACAACTGCTTTATTTAGAAATCAACAGTTTTTAGGCTGTGTCCTACCAATAATATAGACTCTTCTAAAAATGCAGAAAATTTCACTGCCTAGAGGTGCCAGAAAATCAGAGAGGTCTGATTTTGAAAATTTATTTGCAAATCATGTGCTCAAATCCCTGATTTCCTCAATCAAAGTAATGTTTATGTCTAAATAAACATAAATAAACATGGTTTGCATTTTAGTGTTCTGCCATCAGCCTTGAACCATCAGAAAGCCTCCAGGCTGAGGAAGTTATTTTCAGGATTTTATAAATGATTTTCAGAACTGAAGATGGAATGATTGGAAGGAAACTCATTCTTTAAAGTTCATCACTCTCACCAAGCATGATTAAACACTATATAATTTAACATTATTTGCTGATAGAAAATCAAAGCATTTGCCCCCAGCATGCTGACATTTTCAGCAGTGGGGAGCATTTGCACATTTTATGCTTACAATAACAGATGAGGTATGAAATAGATTCTGATAATGCTTTGAACACCATGGAAGTCTTGTCATTTATCACAGCATATGAGCTTGTTCTGGATCCCTACCATTATTGTGATATATTTCTACAAACTAGAAGTAAAAAACCCCTTTATTTTGATGACAGATAGTGGATAAATCTTCAAATCTCCAGTAAGCAAGTTCTCCTCAAGCATGCTCCATGTAGGGCTAATCTCCTTTCTCACAGGGTTTGAGCTTGTTTTTTTTGTTAATAAAGACTTGTGTAGACAAATAGGTGACATGGATTGTCTTTTTCTCCTGAGACACTGGACTGCTGTTTGATTCTGTGAAAATATATCCCAAGTAACTACTTATGTTAAGTAATCTCAAGACACTGAAAATTATTTTAAATTTTAAAGAATGCAATTCAAATGCACATGTAGAGCCAGAACATTCCTTTTAAATAACCTGCCTTCAAAATCAGTATTAGGATTTAAAATGTTTATTTGGTGTGGTGCTTGGACTGCATTATTGAAGAGTGTTGGGGAGTTAGACTCCTATTGGCTCTAAATTTTAGCTTTGGGTTTTTTAATCTAAGAACTAATAGCTCCAAGCACAATTCTGGCTCTTTGATGTCTGTATAGTATATTCCCTCCCTACCGTGATATTGAAGATTATGACATTGAGCAAAGAATCTTAAGAACAGATTCCCAGTATTTATACATTTAAATTTTTTGAGAAATCCAATTTGAATCTTACAGCATTAACTCCTCTCAAAACATGATTAAAACCATGTTTACTCGAGCTACTGCAAGAGTGTGGCCATTCTTCACAGTCCTCTGCACTTAACCACAAATGTGCATGAATGCACACTTTACTTGTTCTACTCATAAATCATGTTAGATGGACACCTAAAGCCCTAAATGACGTCTGAACAATTATGGAAAGCAGTTCAAGAATTTCTTTGGAAAGCTCCAGAAGGTCTTGGACATGTTCATGTTCTTCCTTTATCATTACAGTGCACTCCTGGTACTGAAAATCCACCTCCCAATCCATCCTGTGTACATGGGAACAGAATGAAGAGTCTCCTCTGCTCTTCAGATCTTGACTTAGACCATGAAATTACTGGCCATGAGCTTCCTAAACATTGTGAAAGAGGACCAACTCAGATTGAGCTTACGTAGATATTTGTCCTTCCTGGCAAAAGTCCTTAGAATTAAAGTATTAACAAAACAAGACAGGCACTAATAAAACTCCAGTGGAAGCCAGCTGATTTCAAATGAGCTTGACTGACCTGCCTGCAGCCTATTGATTTCCGTTTGTCCTTTTTTGAATAAAACCAATAAAAGTCTGGAAGGCCCCTAAATGATCTGTTTGAGGTTAAACAGAGAAATGTTAGTAAAATAGAGGGGAATACAAGCATACAAAAGACAGGAACCATCTCTGTTTAGACTCTTCTTCCATTGTATTATCTCCTTATTGCAAATATGTTTACTGCTTCCCCTCCCAGTTCTATTAAATTTTTGTCTCAGCTTTATGGTGTTGTGCAGTAATGGGTACAAGAAAGCAGCAGCATGACATGGTTTCTGTGTAGGTCAAAATTTAGTCTCTGTGAGCCAAAACTTGACCCTTTTGTCATTTGTGTTGAAAATTTACAGAGCTCTGCTCTCCTGCTGAAGAACACAGTAAGCACATCAGTTCTCTGGGCACTAACATGGAAAGTATGGCTGGATGTGGAAGCATATTTCAGTAACTGCACTGGGAATGTGGGTGAATAACTGTTGCCTTCTGTGCCTTCAGACAACAGATCCTCAGATCTCTTTTGAAAAATAGTGATTCAGGCTCTATTCAGTCTCAGTCTTTTTCATGTAAATGAGAATAAGCTGGTGTTATATTAAAGAGCCAGACAGAAAGTTTCATTTGCAGTTGTCTCATGTACTGATAATTGCAGCAAGTTCCAGTCACTGGCAATGTCAAAAGTAATTTATAGCTCTTCAGTATTATTTGGTCATCTCTTTAAATCCCACCCTCTGTGATCATTATCTTCAAGAGCCTCTTGTCTTCACGTTTATATTTTTACTCATCAGTGCTGCTTACAAATGTGTAATCATGCCACATCCTGCCTGCAGTCACCTTACCCCTAAAGATAGTAGCTCTGCACTCATGCACCACCTCAAACTACTACCAAACAAATGTATTAAACATTGCAGCATCAGCCAATGAAGAAGAAGGTATATACAATTTATCTTCCAGAAAAGTAGTTGTTCACTGTAGTTCAGCAGAGAACCCATCCCCACAGGGTATTAAAAGTGAGATACGTAAGGAAAGAGAGCAATCCTTCCTCTCTCATACCTGAATAATTCTGGGTTTTACACTGCATAGTTATTGCTGACTTGCAGCAGATAATCAGCAATAACTGTCAGAGACATCTCCAACTGGCTGTATTGAGACAGATATAAACAAAGGGTACACGTGTTTGCACTTCCTGCATCTCGTGTTAAAAGAGCCCAGAATTTGGCTGTTTTGAGAACATGAGGGATGGCTCTTCACTGATCCTTGCAAGCAGCAGGGGACTGCATCAGTTAGCCAACAGACTTGGCAGGTCAGTCCTTGCCCACCTCTGTGTGAGATGTCACCTCCTCTTTTTCATGTAGGTAAAGTTCTGTATAGCTCAAAGCACTGCTCCAAATGCAGTATCATTAAAAACACATCATAGACACGACTAAAAAGAATGCAGTCATTTCACACGTCCCTCCATTAATTTTAATGTTTTATTGTCCAAGCATATGAAATATTGAATATCACCAGAGGATACATTAAAAATGAGACACCTGTTCTATTATGAAGCATTCACATTAGAACTAATGGAACATGGACCTTGACAGTATTATTAAATATGTCTTGAAATAAATAAATAAAGCTACCTTGGAAATCCAGTTAGGTCTAAATAACCCATTTAGTAAAGACACTTCCCTTCTTCCAAAGAAATTCCTTAGGAGACTGTCTGTCTTGCTGTAGGCTTGTTTTCACTGGAAAAAAAGGTTTTTCTCTTGATCTTACATCCCCAAAGGATGGATAGTCTCAGCTAATTTACCTCATGATCAAAGGGATGTAAGTGCCTGTTCGACATTTTTTCAACAGGAGATAGTTCATGGTAAGTGCATAGCCAGGAGCAGAAGGAAGATCACACTGCTTAGCAGTTAATATGGGTCCAGAACAGCATCTGCTTCAGAGGACAGCTGGCAGCACTGACACACAGGAGGGGAGATATAGAAAGCTCTGGAGCCAGCTGGAATGCAGAGGTCAAGCCTTGCATGGTGCTGCTTCTCATTTCTGTTTATTTCAGCTTTCTCTCTCCTCAAAGATCAAGGAAAATGAAGGGGTGATTGTTCTCTGTGTTGCAAACTCTCCAGCTAAATTCATCCATTGGACCATGTGTGGTAATCTACCACACAATCGAATTATCAAGTTTGTATGTTAAGCATAGAATTATTTAAGGCATCCATGCAAAACTGGATTTTTTTTTCTTTCTTTTAACTGACACAGCTATTTTTTGTTAAAGCCTAGAAACTACTTAGAAAAGGATTCTTCCACTTCTTTTATTCCCAGACATAGCAGGAAATGCACCACTAAATAGTTTTTAGGGGTTATTTTGTTGGAGTTCCTAAACCTGTTTTCTCTCCCTTTCTTAAAAGGACCCTCCCCTCTATGTTATTTCTGACCCTAAGCCAGGGCAAAATACATGGTAGAACCGTTGTGCAGAGACTGGTGAGAAAACATGAGATTAATTCTTGGTTTTCAATTCAGGAAAGGCATACAATTGGCATTCAATTCAGGAAGTCTTCCAGACTTGGTTAACCTGTCTAGCCCCTTGCACATTCAGATACATTTGTCATCTAGTTCTCGTGATGAGTGTTCCTACTATGGAGAGGAGCAGCCTCTGGAAACAAGAGTTTGCTGCTCATGGGTGACAGTAGGAAAAGCAATCCTTCACCTCTGTTTTTGTCCTCTCAACAATACAGCAAGGCATGATCTTATCACACTTTTTTCTGTGAAACACTTCACAGTTTGTAGTACAATGTGTAAGGAACTGACATCTTCTTTAAGTTCAAAGGAAATGGACCATTTAATGTAAAAAAAAGCTGTGAATGGTAAAGGATTGATCTTTAGTCTTGTTGCCCCAGGTCCATTCCCAGCTAGTGAGCAAACATTTGAGCAATCTCACCCTCCATTAACAATAATCTCATCTATACCTACTTTCTTTCATTTTGTTCATCAAGCAAAAAAAAAAAAAGTCTTACTGAATTGTTTGACTGCTGACAATTAATACTCTAACAAAAGGAGTTCTTATATATTATCATGCTCTGGCTATCACAAATCCCAGTGGGAGATATGCTACCCAATTTTGCCTGAGTTGTTTTAAAGTAGTAACTTCAAGACTCTAGCTACAGTAATTAATATAACATACACACATTAAATTAGCATTTGCTAAATAGGTTATTAGAAAGATCACATGTTGTCATAGGTAGCAAATAGCTAAAAAAAGCATGTATAAAAAAAGGCTAAAAACCTATTAAATCAGAACCAGTGGTAAATTCACAGAAGTACAGATGATTTGAATTTTAAACTAGGTAAGATTTCATCCCACATTGTGAAGAAAAACTTGGGAAATGGTCTTACTAGTCAACATTTCTATAAGAAATACCAAAGTCACCTTTCATTGCATTGCAATAAGTAGTTATGATGTGACAGCTTGCATCCTGCATCTTTTTGCCCTGAGATACCAAAAAGGGTTAACACATTATGCATATTTTGGTCATTTTACACCATGTACTTACTACAATGTGATTAGTGATCTTCATATATGGCTTGTCAAAATCTCCATTATTGATATCCATCAACTAATGAATGTGACCAACTGTGTGGAGGAGCATGATTCATACTTGACTGAATGCAGCAACACCACATAACAATATAGGGGATTGAGATAAGAAACTGAATTTCTAGAGGAAAAATCAGGGACAACTTTAGAATTCTAGGACCTAAATCCTTGAATGTGACTTGTTATATCTGTCTACTTTTGTAAGTATGAAGAAGTAGACTCCACTTATCACTGAGTTGTCTTGGCAGTTCATGTAGTTCAGTATTTGTATTCTTCATCTTTATAAGCTCATTTGTTCTTTTCTTAACAATATCAGGCCAAATTGCTATCTGCATAAAAATCCTAAGCTTACTCTTCAGGCAAAACAGGCTGTAGAGCTGATATTGTTGTATGTGTAAAGTACATATATTAAAACCTGGAACATTCTCTAATGTTTCTCCATTGCTGTTATTCTGCAAGAACCTTTAGTATCTGCAGGTAATAATTTTTCATGAAGAATTATAATTTTTAAGTTACTAAGCTCTTTTAAGGATTTTGATAGCAAAAATCTAGAGTGGGATGTGTTTCTTTAAGACTTGGTTTAGTAAAGGATGGATTCTCTTTCTATTAACTCAATAGCATAATAATAAAAACATTGAAACTTCACAAGTATACCCTATTAATATGATACAAAAATATTTTTTGAAAGAAAGTAATTGTGCAATTCTGAGCAACTGCATGATGCTCATGTAATGTTCCTGTAACATGACCAAAGCAGGAAGATCAGAAAGTCATGTAATGATAAACCTAGATGATGCATCCAGCTCAAGTTGCATATTGGAGTTGGTGCTGTACCACTCCACTTGCCTCTCTCTCCATTTCTAGTGAGCATAATGGCTGAGCATAACCATTTTTATTTTCCCTGTTGAGTCCTTCTCATGGGTTCCATGTCTGAATGTTTCTTCAGAGTGTCACTGAACTCACTGACCGCCGGTGGCTTCCGTAATTAAAGTTATTGGGATAATCTTTAGTCAGTTTGCCTCCATCCTGCCCAGGAGCTGCTTCCCTGCTGGGTACAAGGGAATGGTTTCCAGAGAAAGGCCCTGCTGAAGAATCAGCAGCAGCAGATTCTTCCTCTGCCCACCTATTATAGAAGTAATAACCTTCCTCATGTGTCCTTCTCCCCAGAGGACCAGAGGCAGAAGCTCCCTGATTTTCTGTGTCCCCGTGAGACAAGGCTGCTGCTGGATGTAGAAATGGTGACACACACAAGTGGCTGATGCTTTGGTCAAGGTCATCATTAGATGCAGGTGATGCCACAGGTGCATGAGAAGTAGCTTCTTTTCTTGATCTCAGTTTCTGGATTTCAAGATCCTGTTGCTCCTTAGGAAGTTTATCTACTTGTTGTGCTTTCAGAATAAGAGATGCTCCGAAGGTTCCTCGTACAGCAAAAATAAGGAACCTGATGAAGGAGGAAAAGAATAGATTTTTTTACCAGTAGTCTCATTCCGTAATCTACATCACATATCCCAAATACAGCTACTAATTTTCTATTGCTCTACAGACATCTGGTAGACACCTTATACCTGGCAGATGAAAGTTGACCCCTGGATCTTAACACAACATGTTACTATGTATTTAGCTTGACCTGTATAAAGTCAACTATATGTATATATGATCATTTTTAAAGTATTTATAACTACTTGTTTGCTGAACAGTGAAGAAAAATAGGAAAAATCTCAAGAGATGCAAATATTTGGAAATATGGAAGTTGTATTTATACTGCTAAAACAGGCTAAAGAAGAGATCTTAATTTGTTAGATTAAAAAACTCAGAAGTTAAAAACCTCAGCTTTTGGATTTTTCAGAAAGCAGCAACAAAATTGTCCTACCTGCTCTTTGCAGGATAGAGAACTAATATAACTAAATATTATTAATATCCTCTCTCCATCTCATGTCAGCTTTGTGTGAAAATTAAAGTCTCTTTCAAAGCATCTTTTAATTAGGATTTGACCTTTACATAGGAATCTTCAACATGTATTTTAAAACAAACATGTGTACTCTGCGAAATTGTATTTAGAAAGGTGCCATCCTCACATCCTGCTGTTTTATCTATGTATGAACAAGAATTACAAGATTAAAAAGGCTAACAAGCAACACTCAGTACAAAAAGGGCTTTTAAGGCAATGGATTTCCTGGGCTTGCACAAGCAGAAGTGGATAAAGTTTATTTGCTGTGCCTGTGCTCAGGGTGGTCAATCCTGACAGAATCTCGGGTCTGGTCAGGAAGTTAATGGGAGAGCCCAAGACTTTCTGTGTAGATCTGCTGTGGATAACATTGTCCTGTCTCTTTCCCCTCAGCTTGTTCTTTGTATCTTTTGTGCAAGTTCCAGGTAAACCAGACAGGAGGACAGAGAAGGGATGGGAAACTCTGTCTCCTGCCCTGTAAACTGCTTTCCCTGGCTCCTGCCCTTCCCACAGCCCTGCAGGGTGTGAGCCCCCATTACCTGTTGGGTCTCGGCAGAGTGTGAGACTCAGTTACCTCACGGTCTCTGCAGGTCTCTGCAGAGCACAGTCTACCTTCTACAGCTGAGGAAATAATCAGGTTCATATGTGAGAAGACTCCAAGAAACACTGCCTTCCCTTGCCAATGGATAACATGAAATTCAGGCTCCTTTCTTCTGCTCAGACTTGAGGGCTTTTGTACTTAATGCTGTGTAGTTTGTATCCCAAAACATAGTGCAGAGGCAGTTTTGAGATGCAGATGTGGAAAGCACTGCCAGATAGTGCTCCAGGGAAAGCCTGGAGCAGGCAGGACACAGGCCAAGCCTCCCCCTGAGTGCTGCAGCTCAAACAAAAGGCAGTACTGAGGGGAAGAACCCAGGAGAGCAATTATTTTGAAAAAAATGGTTAGAAGGAAACCAGAACCTCAAGACACCAAGTGAGGAGATGGGAGCAGGCAGCACAGTGCAATGGACCATGGAATGGAACTTAAAATTTAGTGCATTTTAGCCAAGGGTGGTTCCACCACTGCTGTGATCTGCTGGCACAGCTCAGTTGTAGTGGAAACAGGTCCTGGATATTCTGCAGATGAAGGACTGTGCAGAAAATAATCTAGGGTACCTATAAGAAGGAACAGCAGTTATCCAGATTTTGGAGATACGAATATATAACTCTTAACTTGAGTAACCTGCTGAGGCAGCAAGGATCTTAACTGTGCTAAATTCCCAAGATGGAGACACGAGTTCTCTAACCACGTTTGATGCAGCTCTCAGTAGAAAGCTCAGGGTCAAAAATGACGCTGTGAATGAGGGCTGAAAGGAAAACAAAAGTGACGCGGGAGCAAAACAGACTGGAAAAGGATGCCCTGCCTAGAAGACATGGGACCTTGCTGAATTGTGTTGTTTATTCTGATCTGAACTTATATTATATAACAAAATCACAAGAGCATCTCAACTCAAATGGGAAAGTAATAATAGTTTGAAGAAAAACACCATCTATTCTTGAAAAGTTCCTTTTCAGTCAAAGATAAGGCTCAGATTCTAATGCCTTGAAGCATTTAAAAAATCAGATACTAAAAATGTTGTCCTGAATTTTGTAACATCAGTGTGCTGCATTACTTATGGGAATTAGAATGAGAAGGAAACTAGCAAGATAGTCAAACCAACCCATTTCTTTCAATGTCCAAGCAGATAAAAAAAATATTTGAAACAAATGGTACAACTCAAAACATATCTGCTTTAAGAACTAGTAATGTATTGAACACCAAAAGTAGTAATGTTCCCATATTTCTATATAGGAACAGAATCATTGCATTTTTAAACTGTTTTTTTCAGCAACACATCACAATATTTATCCTTCTCCAAACATTATCCAGTCTCAATTAAAGTTATCTTTAACTTATCTGATTTTTTGCAATACAAAGTAAAACTAAAATTCTGGATACAATAATTTTTTTCATATAGAAATGCTCTTCAAATTCAGCTTAGTAATGCACCATAATATACTTAAAACCTTGAATATATTTAGTAACTCTCAAATATACAGGAATATTTCAAAGATTTGCTTATGGTCTTGATCTGCTCAATAACACTGTGGTTATGACAGTGCAGATTTGTACTGGTAAACTTTGATGCACCCCAAGAAGAAAGGTTTTCCTGATGGGAAAAGAAGAAAATATATAGTGACTGACGTAGGGTTATATAACTGAATAAATGAATGATCCATGAACTGAAAGGTTAAATTCAGGCATGTGACTTCCACACTGATCAACTGCCCCTGTCAGACACATCACATATCTGTACACATCATAACTGTTTCTTCACTACATGTCTACAAAGCTACAAAAGGAAAGCTGAGAGGAAAACATTCAAACCTTGGTAAGAGTGCGATGACAGGGGTAATAAGGCACAGAAAATAGAAGGTGGGTTCCTTGAGCTGTCTCTCCATGATCCAGTAAGGGTTGGTGGGAGGGTTGCAGGTCAGGCAGGCAGCGTTGTAGATTAGTGAGAAGATGAAGTATAAAGCCACACTGCAGATCATTGTCACCAGCTGGAGCACGGTCTGCAAGCACAAATGATGCCTGTGAGACCCTGACTGGGTGTAAGACAGGAAGAGAAAAAGCTGGTTGGAAAGAATGCACCTAATAGTGCATTTTACTGAAATCTTCAGTAGGAGAAATAGCCAGAAATGAATTTAGAAAACAGCAGTGAATACAGTTCTCCAAGTGACACTTCCTCATATATTGGGGTATGCAAATATTTTGTACTGTCCTGTCCAAAGGCATGATAGAAACAAATTCTCACTGTGCACATAAAGGTATTAACCTGGGGCTAATAACAAATTTTGGCACTTTGTGAAATCTTAGTGTACCAGTTACTTACTTTTTGTGACCCAGAATTCAGGGAAATGACTCTGAAAGAGATTTCTATGGCTACACAAGATGCAACATTCACAAAAAAACCCAGAGCTGTGAACAGGACAGGTCGAACACATACCCATGTTTTCATTTCTAGAGCCTGGTGCAAGAGAATGGTCAGGAGGGAGATGGTGTTGATGGGGTTTCCAAAGGAAAACACATCTATGTCAGAGTCTTTGTATGTCTGCAAAACAGGCAGAGAGACTGTGGTGAACCCTGACTATTCAGAACTGAATTTACTACTTCTAAGGAGGACAGGAAAGTGAGAATATTAATAAGCCTGTTACTTACCAAATAGGGGACAAAGAAGCAAATGAGGCTTTGATAGAAGGCATCCAGCATTGTAATAATAAAAGTTGACAAGTTGTATATCTGCAGGAGTTTACAGATAACAGTCATTATGATGGGATATAAATCTCTAGCCTGTCCTGTAAACATAATTGTTGTCTGTTTTTCTTCCATTAAGACTACTAATTATTGCTAACTGGTCTTCTTCAATGAATAAATGCCTCCTGAGCAGCTGATTACACCGAAGGCTTATCTCTAAACAGACATTTTATCTGTGTTAAGTAAAGATAGACATTAGGAATATTGCCAAGTCAACCAAGAGTCTAAAAAGCTGAATTTTGCCAATGTCCCATCCCCTCACAAGGGATCTTATTCCTCAAATTCTTTATCCAAGCTCTTTCTAGAGTTAAAAAATTGGTCAAGAATCCTTGCTTCTAATGAAACACTTATTTTGTGCCATTTTAATTTGACTATTTGTCAAATTCAAAGTTGTCTAGTGACCTATGGTGTCACAGCTCCCATGGAGCAGAATGCATTACTGGAGAGACAGAAGATGGGGCTCCTGTTGTTTCAACGTTCCAAGTAAGTCTAAACTCTTTTCTTCCTTCCCTCATTCCTAACCAAAAACAGACTGTGGTCCTTTGGATGATCAAGCAGTTATTTCAGCAATCATGACAAACCTCTGAATTTTGTCCATTCTTGTACAGCTCGGGCAGACGTAGGAGTGTTTCTGCAGAAACATCTTTATCAAGGACTCCAAAGAGAAGAGGGGGCACTGAGGTGAAGAAGAGGTTGAAAAAAATCATCTGCCAGTAATCTACCATGGAGCTGCCTGAGAACCCACAGAAGAACTGGTACCAGAAGAGCAGGTTGACATAGCACTGGGGAGAAGCAAATACAAACACACAATTCCTCCTGTGACCCTCATGTGAGACACTGGTTATTAACAGAGTCTCCTAAAAGGGTTTTGGTTAAAGGCACTGCACTTCATTCCATAAAGCAATATACCTTCAGGGTCTGTTTCACAGTGATCCACTGTGATACAGCTTTTTAAAAGCCATTATGGCTCTTTAAGAACATATCAGAGAATAATTAAGTAAACTGTTCACAGCCCTGAGCAGCAGATTTTAGAATCCTTTTAGAATCTCGTTGTCCACGTGGAATCAAAGGCTACCTAATGCTATGGGGGAGATTAAAGAACAGCAACATCATAGTCTGCAGAACTATTTCACATTGCAAATAACCTTTGAACTCTAAAAGGAGGTCCAGTTAAAAAAGGGAAAGTGTTAATTTCCACTACAAATTTTAACAGTGATAAGAAGTAATCCTTACTGAAAATTATTAAAAACTCCACAAAAAACAGATAACTTGAATTCTAAGTAAAAAGCTTTTCAATCTCAGAGTGTATTTCATGTCAGATGGACTTGTTTTCCTAGTCTTGTAGAAACTAAATTACTTCATTTTTTCCTCTTTATATCATACCTCAATGCACTGCTCATTTGCATACACATTAAATTTTAAATAAAAATGACACATATGACTGCATCATTACTTGCAAGTGGTTCCTATAAAAATTCAGAGGTTTCACAGGCAGGCAATTCTTAGTGCACACTCATCTACATTTCAGTGCTAATAATCTGATCTCACTTATGCAAATTTTATTTTGAGGCTCATGGGTGTTATTAATAAAGTTTCTTGTGCTACCATATAAAGTTACTAAGTGTTGAGTCCTTTTTCTTTCTGGAATAATGCTATTTCAAAATATATTTAGAGCCTGTATTTTCCTCAATGCTCTGTGCAGCACCTTGCTAAGAAGGAAGGAGCATACTATAAACTTCTGAAGTGAAGAAACACGACCTGTAGCTTCATAAAAAGTAAGAGTATAACCTGAAAAAAACAAAATGAAACAACCAAGAAAACCCCCAGACCTGGAACTAACTTTTGCTAGAATGGAAACTTCATAATTTTAATCATCTTACCACATTTTTGTAGAAAAAGTAAATCACCATCTTTGCCAGGCGAGTATAGCACCAATGTCCATGGACAAGAAGGAGCTTTTTGAGATGCTTAAATCGGGATATTGCAAAGTCACTGGCCATCACAGCCTTTGGGAAAAGGAAGAGAAGGTCATTTACAACACACCCTTTTCACACTCTACATAGTGAAATTTGAACATAGTCATTGAAACAATTTCCTACTATTGAATATTGCTGAAGAAACAAACCAACAAATAACCCTCAAGAACATAGTTGGAACTTTCTATCTCCTATCATTTAAGGAGAATAAGGAAGGGGGATGTGTGGGAAAGGATTCAGGGCAGAAGACAGTGGAGGAGAAGCCACAAAACCTGGAAACCTATAAACGAAGCAGTTGAGAAGATTCAGATACCAGATGTTCACCTAACACTGGGCAGACATCTGCTAATTTTCCAGTCTCATGAGCAAACACAGGTTTGTCCCCACATGCTAATTTTTGGCTCAAAATGCTCTCTTTTTTTCTTTTTTTTTTTTTTTTTGGCTGGACCCATAATTACAAACTGTATATTAATTTATGATGCCAAATTACATTTTTAAGATGACACTTGAGAGTGTAGGGCTGCTATGAAACTTATTGACCCTCAAGGGACTACTTGACAAAAGAGGAAAGAAACTGAGAGGATACCTGCATGCCTTCTTGGCCAGATATTCCAATTCCAACATCAGCTGCTTGAATCATACTGACATCGTTTGCACCATCCCCTAGAGGGGGAAGACAGGAGGGAACAATAACAGTGCAAGAAAGGGTGCCTCCATTAGAAGAAGGAAACAATCTCAGCTGTGCTGATCATTTCAAATATTCTGTACTACTATGCATCTTGATCAGGAGAACTGATGTGTGGCATCAAGCACGACATCAAAGCTCTGGCCTTGGTCTTGGTCTCCCTCCTTCCCAGGAGACCTGGCTCCACCAGGGCAAAACCCAGCACTGGGACCAGCTGGGTGGTGACACAGCAACCCCAACACCATTTACATCACCATCATTTTGTGTTTCTGCTTGGCCAAATCCATATGCTCAGGAACGTGTTTTGCAACACCATATTTCACTGAATTCTCTGAATCTATGACAAATTTGATTGCAGATACCAATGTAACAAGCCAGTTTCAAGAATTATTTTGCTCATTTCAACTCACAGTAATATGTTAAATATGCTCTTTCCTGGGAAAGAACAGCCATGCTTACTCCTTGCAATGTGGAGATTGTAAATTAGGTTAGCTGGTAAAGTAAAGTAAAGGAAGCAGAAGGCTGAAATCTTATGGTTTGAACTGTAAGGCAAAGTAATATTTCAAAAATACAATAGATCCTTCCTTTTCGGTTTTGTCCACAGAGATATATTTTTTCAGTTTGGAGTAATCTAAATCAATTAATCAAGGATTTCAGTGGCATCACTTAGCAAAAATGTGGAAGAAAACTCAAAGCACTTCACATTATTTGGAGGTAAAAGGCAAATGAGTCAGTGCTTAATACCAATCTGGAGATAATTCAGTTTTCATCAGCTGGGAAAATCTGACAGGAAAAGGCCTTTATGAAAAGATAAAATAGTGACTAATCTTGAGTGATTTCCAGGCCCAAAACAAGGACATTTTGGAGGTAATATGTACGTGTGTTCATACTGATGTGCATGAAAGGGACTGCTGGGAGATTCTGAATTTGGAGTGCCTTCATCTTGTTTAAAGGAGGGCAAGATTTGCTTGGTGAAAGCTGAAGAAGAACTTTTATATGGCTTTTGGTCCAGAAAGATTAATCAATGCTGTTTCCTCCCTGCGCCTACCTGAGGCACAAAAATCCATCCCGTACAACATATCCCACACATTTCTCCTGAAGGGAGAACCTGCTTCCCCAATCTCCTGTGAGATGCAGAGTGGAGGTGCCTATGGAGAGGGTCATCACTTTGAGCTGCCTCCAGCAGGAAAGATTAATCAGTGCTGCTTCCTTCCCCATGTCTACCGGAGGCACAAAAATCCACCCCATACAACATATCCCACACATTTCTCCTAAAGAAAGAACCTTCTTTCCCATCCCCTGTGAGAGGCAGAGTGGAGGTACCTATGGAGAGGGTCATGACTTTGAGCTCTCTCCGGACCAGTTTGACCACCATGCTCTTGTGCAGCGGCGTGGCGCGGCAGCACAGCACCGAGCGGCAGCGCCGCGCCAGCTCCAGCAGCTTCTCCTCCAGCCCGCCCTGGAAGATGATGTTCAGGGTCTGCCCATCAATCACCAGCCCAAACTCGGGGCCGGGGGCCTCAGAGACTGAGGGGGATGTTGGGATGATGCCAAAAAGTTTCCTCTGCGGTTTGTCGTACTCGGAGTTCTTCCTCACCTCTTCCAGGGTTAAATTCAAGAGAGATTCGCAGGTTTCCTGAGAGAAAACAGACGTGGTTCTAGAAATAGTTATCTCCATCTCCCTCTACAGCACAGCTCCTTGCCAAATGTATGTTTGTATAATCAAGCCAGTGGGTTTAAGACTATCAGATAAACATTAGGGGAAATTTACTGAGAAATGCACTGATTCATCTGATTGGAGATTATTTCAATATGACACCATCCAATCCCTCAGTGAAAACACTGCACATTTTATCAGCAGTTAACTGAGGTAAGGAATTATTTTAAAAGAAAATATAATAACCTTTACATCAGGAAGACATATGTGTGCTTATTCTGAGAGTTCAGGAATTAAAAAGAAAATATTTTCTTTTAAAGAGACTGAAAAATCTAGTTCTGATATGAATGACGTGAGATATAGCAGCACTGGCTTCCATGAAAAATAAACTGTGGCAAGAGAAACAAAAGGTCCAGATTTTCAAAATCATCCAGTAATTTTCAGTGTTCAACCATTTCTAAGTCACGTATCAGGAGTGTGTCACAATTAGGAACAGAAATAAAACTTCATATTTTCCAGCACTGTGCTTCAAACATAAAGCCCTGTCTTAGCAAATCTGCTTCATGCTGGATCAAGTCCCCTTTTAGATGCCAACAACCGGAACTGACTTGGTGATAGATTGAAACAGATTTAAGAGAAAACTATTACCTCTCCCATCCAGATCTCCTAAATTGGCACAACACTATCAGAGAAAATCCAAAATGATATCAAAAGTTATTTTGCTCCCTCTTAGTACTCAAAGTCCTCCTTCTGTGGCATTGCCCTGAATATCTGAGGAGCTAATCACTCCTTTTTCTGCCTTTTCTGTCAGCTTTATTGAGTGATGATTCAGTTCTATAATGTTATTTTCACTTTATGTAGCATAAGGTACATGTGTAGGATGTTTGCAAGATTTAAATTACACTTAAGTGGGAGGTTCTGGAATCAAATGTACCTCTGACATCTAATAAAAACCTGCACCTAGCCTGCACACTTGAAACCCCTAAAAATATTGAAGAAATATCATCTTTCTGTGAACAAACCAAAAACAGTAGTGGGAATTCCTGGTTTGCCTTAACTTGCCTTTTGAAACAAATCCCCCAAGCTACCTAATTATGTTCCATCCTCTTGGAATATATTTAATTTTCAGTGTTTGAATAATCTGCTGGGCTCAGGGGTAAGGAGAGGCCCTTCACAGTGACACCACTTCAAGACCTAACTTTGGCAAAATTAACAGGTTAAATGCTTTGTATATATTACTTGTGTTCCTCACTGCTGCTATTGGGAGCCTCTTTCAGAAGTTTACCTTTGGTTTAACTTTGAAAGTGAGGGAACTAAATCTTATTGTGGAGAATCTCCAGTGTCCCCTGGATCATGGGGATTCCCACAAGTCCCCATGTGTATGCAGGGCTGCTTCTGAGCCTGGATCCAGGGCCACAGAGGCTGCTGTGGGTGAGCACCCAGGCCAGCATTTCCTGGAGCCAGGGTGGTCCTGCCTGTATCATCTCTGCCCTGGCAGAAACCACCTTATCATTTCCATCCTAAATGTATTCATTCTGCTTCCCGTTAAAGCAGAGATGTGTTTCAAATGAAATTTCACATGGGAATGTTTTCCGTGCCAGATTCCACATCATCTTCCTGTGTTTCTCTATTTCCATTACATTAAAGGAGACAGATATTGCACAGGATGTTTTCTCGTTTGGAGAGCTACTAGCTGCAGACAAAATCAGTTAGAAAGTAAGCCCTCTCACTGCTCCATGCAGTTGCCTACCATAAGGAAAACAGCCAGTATTTTAACAATATTTACTTAATCCTCACAATTATTGAGGATTATTTATTAATTTATAATTTATTGAGAAAAGCAAGTTTTATTTGGTAACCGTGGTTCTCTGGGGAGAAAAGCTGAGACAACCCAGATGGGTGACTTGTCTGGTGACACAAGGAAGCCCTCCACAGCCTTGTGCCAGCCCTTGGAAGAGCTCACTGTGCCTCTTGTTTCTGCTGATTGAGGGCCATGAGTGATGCTGCAAAAAAAGGAGCAGGGAAAAGGCAGCAGCTGCTCTGAAAGCCCCTCAGGAGCTTCTGGGTCTCAATGGGAAGAGAGAGGTCACCAGCAAAGAAATGCAAAAAGGGCATTGGAATGGCATTTTGGACCTTTTTGTGTTTAGAAATGGTCAGGGCCGACCTTCCTTAGCAACTGGGTCTGGTTTAACCACAGTTCCTGGACATGGTGTCCCCATAATCCATCCACGGGGCAGCCTGTCCCACCCAGATGCCTGAAGGGCTGAGGTGTGAGGCTGTGCACAGTGATGGCCAACCCACTTCCTGACATTAAGGCATGGTTTTCCTGGTACTTTGCTTATATTGCTCTATATCCAGCAAAAGCCAAGTTGGCTTGTCTAAAGCCTTTTACTTGCACCATGCACCATGGCATTTACCCTTTTTGGAAGTTAAGACTATTTTCTCTCTTCTGTTCAGTTGTTGTCAGGAATGGCCATAGATTGCACCACAGATTGCTCACTGTGTTTTAGTGACTCACAGGAACTGATAGACCAGCCCTTGAAGTGTTTATCCTTATTTTGGATTATATTCCCTTTGCCTACAGCCTGTCCTTCTTGCTGCCCATGAAAATTGAGGGAATTTTTGAACACATCAGCAACTGTGTTTGCCACCATGGAATGTCAAGAAAGTGACTGCGTTTTTAACTGGCTCTAGCTTAAACAAAGATATACTGGCTGAAATTTTTTGCTAATAAATTTCTGATTAAGGCTAATCCTATTAGGGAACATGCAATTAGAAAGTTCTGAATTTACTTAAATCTACACCTCATACATTTCTTGGCTGACTCATACAGCACTTTCCAAATGTCTTCTAACAGATCTCACTTAGGGTTAAACTGACATTTCCATTGTAAGGTGGAAATCCAGATATCCATGTTATTAAGGAATTAGGCACTTAAATTGTATATTAATTTCTTCCTAAAGATATTAATTCAGGTAATACCTAGCAATTCAGGTAATTTTTGAAAACAGTATTTTCATTTGGAAAAATCAGTGTATTCTAACTGAATGAAACTCTACATTAGTGTGTTATACCTCAGTTCATTCTATTATGTGTTGTCTACAGGGTTTCTGGTCTAATGCTGTTTGGGGTTTTTTGATTGTTTGTTTGAGTGAGGTCTAAAGCAAAGGATGCCGAACTGCAAGACACTAAGAAAGGGTAAGACAGCAAATTCTGTGCACTTTGTCTTTCTTTACTCACCTTATTTTCAGTGTTAATGGTGAAGACAGTGTCCCTTTGGTTCAGAAGTTTACAGGAGTATGCAATGTTAACTGCTGTCTCCTGTTTGTCTCCTGTCAACACCCAAATTTTTATCCCAGCTTCTCGGAGAGACACAATAGTGTCAGGTACTCCATCTTGCAGACGATCTTCAATCCCTGTTGCTCCTGGGCAAACAGGAAAAGAAAAGAAATAATTTTCTTTTTCTTGGAAATCAAGTTGCTATTTTCTTGTTTAAAAAAAGCTCTTTGCTTTCCAATCATGCTCCTGAACTTATTGAGAATTGAACCAAGGTTTTGTCCAGCAAATAAACACACAGGCACATGATCTGCATTTGGATTAAGGTCTGAATGTGTCAACAATCAAGTTCTGCCTCTTCATTTTTCTCATTGCAAGAACAATGCATTTCATTTCTTCCTAATAATCCAAAGTGACAATGTGCTGGCAGAGGAATTACACTATATGCATTTAAAAAATACTGCATTAAGTCCCATCAAAGCAACCAGAAAAGATGAACTTTGACTGTTTAAATGAATGCTGTCCCCATTGTCAAGTCAGATGCTTCAGCCATCAAAGGCAGAAGAAACAGTACAGTACATTTTCTTTTTGAACATGCACAAACTTAGAAGCAGATGCCAACACTCATGCTGATGATGTTGGGAAATCATCATCTGAATGATACAATACTCCTTATCCCTTCCACTAGAGGTCAGTTTGAAGATGCTGGAACTGTGGCACATTAAAGATAGATATTGATTTAGGCTAAGGGAACACTTTTTGCAAATTAAAGTGTGAAAGCACATAGAGCCTTAGTAATTGGCAAAGGTAATAGATTCTGACAAGATCTACATTACTTCTTATGTGGTCTGCTTATGGCATTTACCATTATTACTCTAATTTTTTAAATCACTGCAGAGATTATGAGAAACCATAATGCAAGTTATTGCTTGCAATTGCAGAAATTTAACCAAGTACAATTGGGCACAAATTGTAGTCAGAGAAAAATGAGACTGAGACAACTCCAAAAATCAAAGTCATAAAGAACAAAATGTTTGCAAACAAAATAGAACAGAAAGCACTGAAGAGCTCCATAATTTAACAGAATGATGTTGTTAGATATGACAGTAATGAATGATGCAGAAATGTCAATCAACCTAAGTTTTAATGCTAAATGTCTTTTTACAAAGTGCACAAAGCAAGCACAACAATGCAACAACAGCAGGAACTGAGTAGCAAAACACCTACATATTTAAGTTACTGGATTTTATAATACAGTTCAATTACCAAAATTCCCTCGGAATTCGTGCTCAAAACTGAAGTTAATTTATAATATTTTATAGGTTTATCTAAGGATGTGGATGCACAATTGAATTGTGGGAACTTCATTATCTACTATGTCAGCTGAGCCACAGCAAGGGCTGATGTGCATGTTCTTTGCTCGGGGCACACAATAGTTTCAGTACACTTTTTCAAAGCTACTGCTGCCCAAAATGCATGAGAACTTGTACAGACACTATCATTGGATTTTATCTCCCTAGCCTGGAGATTTCCAAACCACAGAGGAAGTCTTTCAGATATAAATTAGTATAAGCTGTTGTCTGTCTTACTGCCAAGACTATCACAGGAGAGCAAGTGATACTTGAAGGAATGACAATTCTTATTTTTAGCTACCCAGCAGGGTGAGTTTGGTCTCCAGATGCTGTGCTGTCTCTATTAACAGCTCCTCTCTGTTGTCAATCGCAGCTTCTGCCTCCCGACGAAAATTGGCCCATTTTTGAAAGTCATCTTCATTCAACACCTGCATAACACAATTTAAACAGTGCTTATTTGAAATTTAAATAAGAGACAAATGCCAACATCCTGGATCACAGAGACTTAACTCCTATCCAAACTGGAAAACTACTGTGTCATCTTTAAAATAATGCTGACTTTTCCAAGAGAAAACTGCAAGAACAAGTAGTTTGTACAAAAATATGATGTAGAGAAACTGTTGCTCACACAACTCTTGCTTAGCTGAGAGCACACAGTTTCTGAGGGCTGATCTACATTTCTCCAGAGCCTGAATATGATCTATTTGTTGCACATTGACAACTTTTGTATGAAAGTATGACACTAAGATACACTAACTCAGGCTGAGAGCAAGATTTTTGAAAACTGAATGCCAAGCAAAAGAGAAGAAGGTTGGCTGCTCTGCAGACTCTTTGTTTCTTTCTTGGGAGCACTGTAGAGTAGGTCAGCTCGAGTTGCAGTACGAGAAACAGAAATAAATGTTTTGAGACTGACTAAAAATCCATCATTTGGTCACACTGAGAGAAAAGAAGAAAAAAAGTCTCCAGACAAGGCAAATAGAGAGGCAAAAATATGGGCTATATCTGCCTGGTCATCTGAAGCAGAATTATAACCACTATATTTTTCTAGTAATTCTATTGACACGTAGAGAACCTGGTGCTCTCCTACCTTCTTGGCTATGCACAGAGTTCGCAGTCCATCACGGGCATAGTAATCCAAATGCTTCTGTGTTCTTTCTTTTATTCTTTTCAGTCTCCTCTCTGTGCTAATGTCACCTGTGAAACACAAGGAAAAGATTCCAGATAATTTTCTATCTAAGGGCCTAAGATTAAAAAAAAGTGGGCATTAGAGAAAAGCAGATTCCATTATAATACCAAGCTCTTTAAAAGCTCAAAACTGTTGGCTGTGCAGAAACTGAAATCTTGCTAAAATTCTTATTTCTTTTAAGATAACATTACTTGTGTTTTTGTTTGTTAATATTACAGCACTCTTGCTGACAATCTGGAAAACAATGGTCAGACCCTTATGACAGTATTATTGCAGAGTACAAAATCCACATGGGTTAGTGTTATCAGTGAATTTTAATTATCCCGTACCATATTCTAAGCACTTCTGAGGTTAAATAATTACCTCGCTTCTGATCTGCAAGGGCAATACTAGAGAAAGCTTATTCTTTTTTTGTACTTCTAATACCTAGATATAATATTTCCTGCAGAAAAGACTATTGCAAACTTTTTTGTTAGGAGACACAACAGAAATATCTCCCTGGCTAATTACCTTTGGCGGAGTCATCCAGCAGATCCATTATCACAGAGTCAGCACCTTTTGTGTAGACAACAATCTCCTTGGTTAGAGGGTGTCTCACCACTACAGACATCCTTTTCCTGACTGAGTCAAACCCCAAGGTGCAGAGGATGTCAAAGGTCAGGAGTGTGCCCTGTGGCAGCTGCACGGTGACCTGCTGGGGTGTCCGGGACACGAGGATGAAGCTGTAGGCCTGGGCAGCATAGACAAGGGCTGCCTCATCTGGACTCTCAGCCTCGTAACAGAAGTCTGTTGGCAGAGAACTGTTAGTTGCAGACCTGAAAACTTCATCCAAGGAAGCAGTGCCAATATCTGTGCTGCCATGGTCCTGGAGTTCCTGGCCTCTGCTGCTGGCAGAGCCATCATTATCATCGTCACAACTCTCCAGCACTGCAAGGGGCTCCTCGGTGTTCTTTGCACTGAAGCTGGCACCAAGCTGTGAACTGGACTGAGATGATGAAAAAGATTGACTAAGGCTTGCTAACTTTAGCCTTTGAAATATCTGATGAATTTTCTCCAGGGTGATTCCTGAAGGTTTTATTGGTGGTGGGATTGTGACCTAGAAATATGAGAAAAAACAAGGTTAAAAATAAACAAATGTGAACTTCAAGAGCCTTCTCAAAATCTCTCTTTACTTTCCTGCATCTAAATGACAATAATAATAACAACTGCAAGTTCCCCTTTTCCCCTCTCCTGCCATTTGACTGGAAGGATTCAACAGAGATGTCATATGTGAGATGGCATCCAAATGAGATGGTGATTTGTATCTCTACCTCTGAAGCAAAGATGTAATTAAGGCCTAGTAGTTCTGTCAATTGCCTGGCAGATCAGAGAAAACCCAGTGTGTTCAACAAACTTCTTCTAGCATACATAATACAAAATCTAAAAGAACAACTGCAGACCCTGTGGTAGCCTTAGCTATTCATGAAACATAAGAAGACAAGCTAGGAAGAGACACACAGGCAGGGAAGCAGTAGATATTACAGAAGAGGTAAAGAAACTAGAGGAAAACTCTCAAACAAACAATTTTTCACCACTTCAGTTTTCACTGAGCACTACTCTATGTTGTTAAATGGAAGCATGATCCATTTTCCTCATGTATTTAAAGTTACATTACCCTTTGTCTTGGCTCAGTAGCTGTGGAGACCAGAACTGTATTGCAAATGGCAAGAGCAAGAAAAAAGTCAGTAAAGGATGTGGAAGTCTTCGTATGTATAAAAGGAGAAAAACTTTCAGTCTGGAGGGCAGCTTCTCTCACTCGCCTCAGCAACCTGCTGTCAGGAGTCACATCCTTTTCCTGGAAGAGAAATTACTTAGTGAGGATTATTTTCATTTACCCTTGTCCTCAAGGAATAACTGGCAACTTCATAGACTTCTTGAATTTAGACCTAGAAAATGCCTTCTGTACTTAACATCTATGGAAAAAAAGATACCTTTCAAAAAGCTGCACAAATAGATAATTAGAAGGAAATGCATCTTCAAAAGGAAGATGACCTCAGAATTTTATTTCTTCTAAGATCTACTAAAAATCAGAAAAATCTATACTGTATCCCTTAACTTTGAAACTGCTGACTCCTGATATAAAGGGCATTCTAGAAAAATGTATACTTGGGGTCTCCCAGTTCAATGTGGGAGTTGATAGTTATTTCAACAGAGAACATTTTGTGCTTATGATTAAGTTACAGCAGTATCACTTTTTGTTTCCAGAGCAGTTTCATTTTGCACCCAGAAAGGGATGTGCTCTCAAACTTTTCTTCTTCAGTTTTTGCAACAAATAAATAAATGCAGATTTACTTGTTCCTGAAATGTTTCTGTAATTTTACTGCCACTCTCTCTCTAATCAAACCCAAATTTGCAAGCCAAACTACTTAACAATGTCACTTCCCTACAATTTAATTTGATATAGAGCTATGGGATTATTACTTTTAGTAGAAATTTCATGTTAGCAGAATCTGGTTTGGATTAAATTCAGGGCCATATTTAACAAGGAATTCCAAATTTAAAAGACGTCTTCGCCTGAGCCAACAGTTCTGCATGCCTTCTTTAAGGAACTGCCAAAGTAATTTAGCTGCTTTCTAGTTCATCTCAGCTATTACCCTCACCTCATTCAATCTGGCACAGTTTTCCCAAGTTCTGTAAACATGCAACAGAAGTCACCCAAGCACCTTTTCAGCTGTGCTGTGCTGAGCTGAATGTTACATTCCATCTCCTGCTTGCTAAAGTGACAAGCAGCTCCTAAATAATCCTAATAATTGCAAATGAATCTACTGCTCATTTTGCAGCTCAACTGAAATCCAAAGCTGGAACAAGGCTTTGCACTTTCCCTGCTGCAGAAAGCTCTGGTTCTTCTGGCTCAGTATTTTAATGCTTTTTTACTTCACGTACAGGGACATGTTTGCAGTATTGATGCAGTCCTTTCTCTAACAAACACATGCTAAGGATAAGCTGATTTTGAGTTATCTTCTCAGACTCTTAAAAAGAATCAGAGACTGAAAAATTAAAGCTGCTGATTTTAAGAAACCATTGCACAATATTGCACTGCAGTGGTTCTGTGGGTTATGGGTCTGTGCCAATACTATGCTTTGTATATAGAACAATCCCAAACAGCTTAACAGGACAATTCCAATGAAGAAAACATATGTGCAGATACACCTGTCCAAACAACTATGTCAAACAGTTAAGGTGGGAATTCTATTAAATTTGAAACATGAAAGATTAGAATCTCACCAACACCTTGCACAATTTTTCATCCAATTTCTTCATGCATTGCCACAATTAGAATGGATATCACAAACACCAAATTATTACATGTGTATCTCAGCCTCTCCTATCTGTCATCATTCCCCTCAATGTCTTTTTCATTTATATCCTCAATGTCTGCTGCAAGTTCTTGTCAAAAAGGACAATGCACTACTGGGCATTTCAATTCATCAGCAACTTTCTGAACTCAAAAGTTTCCTCTGGAAAAATTGAAAATTGTCAGGCTAATTGTGGCCTCAGAGACAGGTTTTAAAAACAAAACAATAAAAAAAAAATCAATATTTATCAGAACAATTTTTCTCATCTTCTTTTTCACGTTAGGTGAAAACAGTGCTGACCTGAATTTTCTGCCTGAACATATATTAGAAACCCTAACTGAGCAAAAAAGAAAACTGAATAAAACAGCACTAATGATAATAATCACTTATATTTGCTACCTTTTCAGTGTTAACAATTTT
The DNA here is from genome assembly GCA_024734555.1 of Trochalopteron elliotii. NCBI lineage: Eukaryota > Metazoa > Chordata > Aves > Passeriformes > Leiothrichidae > Trochalopteron > Trochalopteron elliotii. The sequence goes on from JANPWX010000391.1 coordinate 4,073,494, forward strand.
GTTAGTGAAAATGCTGATATAAAATGGCTAGTGCCATTCAGTTTTAAGGTTTCCTCATTAACTCGATTGCATTTCTACTTGATGCCATGAAAACCTGATGACCATGGGACAATGAAAATCTTCATTAAATGCTTCTAATAGCAAGGCACTACTTATTGGAACTATTAAATCTAGAAGGAAATATACCGTCACTCTCTTAATTCATAAGAACACCTAAAGGTAGAGAGAATAAATGTTAATTTTCTATCGTGTTCCACTGTTGAAAAATGGATTTTTCTTGCAAAGCTCTCTCTGCTGACATACACACAGGTCTACAAACACACTGTGTATACCAGGAGTATTCAGGATGCTGCAGATTTGTAGCAGAGTAAAAATGCATCAGATCAGGAGATGTAAGGGCAGCAACCATAGAGACACAGAAAAATTTATTATTCCCATTTTATTAATAGGAAATTGGCTCAGGTGGCAAAGAAGGATACTACTATGTCTCATTTAAAGGTCATACAGGGCAGGCTCTGTCCAATATCTAAATGTCTCTATTTTTACAACATCTGCACAATTGTCATAGGGTGTTAAAACAATTTATCCAGATAGAGTGACACCTGTGAGCATCTAAGACTGGTTATTTCCATAAAAGCAGCTTAATCTTCTTCTACAAAAGAGGCATTTGATACTAGCTTCTCAAATATTGCTTTACAGTGAATTAAAAAAATATTTATTTCTAGAAGAAAAAGAAAAGACCTGGCAGTAAAAAATGCCATTGGAAAATATAATGGTAAGAAATTTCTTTATCATCCTTCAATAGCGATGACCTATAAGAAATTCTCAAAAGTCATGACTCATGGGTTCTTGAGAATCCACAGCGATGTTCTCAACAACTCATGAGGTTTGGGCTGGAAAATACTGGGATAAAAACTTACAGAACTCCCATATTCTAAGAACAGTAGGAGTTCTGAGTGGTACTTGCTACTTACAGTGGAATTGAATGAGGTAAGTAGGATCTTATAACAACTGCAGCGAATAAAGTTCTGAGAATTCTGCATTTTTTAGACAATTTTTTTTTTTTTAAATCAAGATTTGGATGGGTTTTCCAGGCCTTTAATTTTAATTGGAATTCTAATTTTGAAAGTGAATTATGCTCTTTTAGTGTTCACAAAAGCCTTGTTGGAAATGTCTGTTAAATAACTTTCAAGAAGAGCAGAACAGTCTGATTTAACTAGGCTGTGTGCGAATTTGGGAAGTTTCAGACTCAAATTACAACAGATTCTGCTCCCCCCTGACTGCAGCCTGCATGCTCCAGCTGAGGACTCTGATTCTTTGTCTCCCCATTCCCCCTCTGTCGCAATAGGACACGAAATAAAGATGCCTGACTCCAGTCAGAAGGCAGTAGAAATCAGAAGGTTTATTTACAATTCATTCAGCCCTTTGATAACATGCTGCACTCAATGCACATTATTGGTCCATAGGGCTGACACCTCTCCCATTGGCTCAGTAACAGAAATAGCAAACAACACCTGTTGTTATGGGAAAGGAATATTGTTTACACAAAGTTGTTTTGGGAAAAAGAAAACCATTGAAAAGTTTCCTTTGAGAAGAGCTAGCAATTCTCAGGCTCAGAAAATATCAAGCCCACAAAATGTCTGTTAAATAACTTTCAAGAAGAGCAGAACAGTCTGATTTAACTAGGCCGTGTGCGAATTTGGGAAGTTTCAGACCTAAATTGCAACAGATTCTGCTCCCCCCTGACTGCAGCCTGCATGCTCCAGCTGAGGACTCTGATTCTTTGTCTCCCCCTTCTCTCTCTTAGCTCCAACAAGGCTTGGATTTCTCCTCCCTACCTACTGGCTTTCCACCACAAAATGCAGCAGAAGGGATAGCTTAGCAGGTGTTATGTCAGTGTGCTGGTACTCACGATGGGGCTGCTGAATGCCACGTGGGACTGGTTGCTGTCACGTCGGCCGACTGACCTGCTCCTCTTGTGGCCCTGGAAACGCGCCCGGGCGCTCTGGCACCTCCGCAGGGGCCTCACGGTGTTGTGCTTGTAGGTGCCTGGTCTCTCCAGATTCATGGGAGGGAGAGTGAAATGCTGAAGTTTTGCAAAGTCCTCGTTGTCTAAATCCAGCTCTTTCTGTGTTTTCAGTCTCCTGTCTGTAAAAGAAAAATGAAACCTTGCCTCTGATTCTGTTTTTTTTTTCATTGTTTGGGAGGAATTCCTTGATCAGTTAAAAAAAACTGAAACAAGCTAAACCAAAGCCAAAACATTTCAAAAGCCATCACCAGAAAAATTTCACTGTCCCCAGCAGTTTCTGGCAATTGCCACTGTTATTATTGCAAGAAAATAAAAATGAGTTTTCAAAGTCATCAGTCACTTTTATGGGCTTCTCTTAATGTTTTGTCTCTTCAGCTGCTTTTTGCAGTTGGAACGGGAGAGCAAAATATGGTAATTCACAAATCTGCTAATTTTCAGTCACAGAACACAAACATCTTTTTGGCAGCTGCTTCCCAGCTTAACAGGATCCTTTCTGCCACATAGAGCACGACAGTAACGACGAAGAAGGGGCTGAGTCAACACCATCAATTCAGAGCAGCAAGTGCCAAGATCCTTCAGGTCCAGACTGCAGCCAGGATCCACTCCAGGAAAAAGGTACCTGTATTTTATATGTCACTCAGAAGTGCACATTTACATAATTACAGAAATAATTACTTTTGGACCCACCGAGTTTAAATATTAACTAATATCGGTTTGTGAGCTTATAAAAGGTTGTGTGGTGTTCATTCAGAAATGAAAGAGAAAATGTTCTCTTTGTGTGCTCTTTGAATTCAGGGCAAATCTTGGAGGTGCCTGCAGAGGGATCTGGAACAGCTTTCCCATCTAACTTCTGAATAATTTAAAATGCCTTCACTTTTGTGACTCTCTGTTACAGCAGTCCCTCACAAAATAGTGACTATTCCACAAAACTCTACATTCAATCAGAGGGCTCAGTATTTTTAGGGTATTAATATTTAAATTAATAACATTTAATTGCTCAGACAAAAAAAGCAAGTCTAAAAAAAGTGTGTCTCACCATTTTCCTGATGGGAAAACTCAATTCCATCAACAGTACAGCGTCGGAATACCATTTTGTTTTCTGTGAGTGTCCCAGTTTTGTCTGAGAAGATATACTGGATTTGTCCAAGGTCTTCAGTAATAGTGAGGGCACGGCACTGGATGGGCAAATCTGCTTCTTCATCATACAGGTCAATGTCATTGTGAATTAAGAAGACTTGGCCCAGTTTGACCAGCTCAATTGACACATAAAGAGATACAGGGATTAAGATCTGAAAGAGAATTTAAATTCTCAGTGAGGGATGAGATAAATTTCACTGCTTTCTACAGGCAATGTCCTGGCACAGGTATACTAATGATTTCCAAAGAAACAGTTCTTCCTAGAGACATGTTGTAGGACTGATGAATAATAATTCAGGGGTGAAAAGAAATCCAGTGAACAATAGCAATGGAGAAACAGGGATAATAAGTGGCAAATTTAAGACTAAATTCCTAGAGTACTAAATTCAAAGGTAGGTCTTTCAGATGATGCCCTTACAAAGCACATTTTCTGGACATAGGATCATGCTTGCTCCTACCCTTTTGAAATTCTGAAAGCATGGACTAGCACAGAGTAACTCTTAGTGCAGAAAAGTTTCACAAACCATTACTTTGCACACAACAAGCTTCCTTGCCCTGAAATAATAATGAACTCTTAAAATGCACAAATACTCTGTTTCAGTAATGAACAATAATCCCCCAAGGAATCTCTGAGCAGCTCTGAAAGTTGTATTCAGATTTTTTTCATATTAAAGAAATTCTGTCCATTTAAATCTCAGCACTGACATCAAGAAATTGGAAAGGTGAGTGTAACTTTTTCCTCACCCAATAAAATATTCTTTCCCAATTAGGCTTAATCACACTCAGGTATACAAATATCCTACTTCTAATTTAGCTGCTTTCCTAGACCAGATGAACCATACCTAGTTATTATTCCCCACTGGCAAATTGGCAATTTTTGTTTCACTGTTTTTCTGAGATGTTAAGTGGCCTTCTTATTTTGGAATTCTGGATATAGGCAGGAAAAAAAAAAGCTGACATTTGAATGTAAATATCTTCTTTATAGCATCTGCTAGGTATTCTGAGTTAAAGATATTATACATGTGTTTCCTATCTATATCCTTGTGGGGTGTCAATAGCAAGAAAAAGATCTGCAGTTAGAAAGAAAAAAAAAGAAAAAGAAGCATTATTTCAAACTTGGATGATTTGAAACACTCCTAGCAATATTTTCAAATAGGATTAAGAAGGCACTGCACAGCTATTAGTTGATATTAATTGTCCATTAGTGATTATACTGAATTTTGAGTAGCTTCTTCCTTGGAGGTAACAGAGAAGTTTTGGTCTTTTACCTGCAACAGGATTATCATTGTCAGGAACATGTAGAAACCAGCAAGAGCTGGAGACACAAAGTTGCCATTGCTATCTGGGACATCATAAGGTGGATGCTCCGAAAAGTTTCCTGTCCAAATGCCATGGCCTGGGAATGAGATACAAGATTGAAATCAGCTGAGCAGTGAAATGAGTGACAAAGCTTCTGAAATGTGCAGGTATGGACTGCCCTGCTAATAAAACAGAGAGAGCATTTCCAAAACAGTGCTCCCCAAGCAATGCTGCAAATCTTTTGGAGAATGCAAAGCACCTGCAGAGCTGTGTAGCACATGCACATAATTGATATGCTAGTGAGAAATAAGTATTCAGGGATATTTTAATTCACCTCTGCTTCATCAGGTGTTTCCCATGGCTCTTAGCTCTGCACAGATCTTTCCTCATTCTGCATTTCCCCACTGGAAGACTCTGTCTCTATCACCTATCCATAAAAGTCCTCAGTGCTGAAGACTCTCTTCCCTCTCACAGAAATAAACCTTAGAACCTTTATATATAGACAAACTAAAATATTTCTTATCCTCCCCGACCATTCTTGATTTCCATCTGTCTTTGTTAAGAGTTGACAACCCCCCTAAATTCAGTCTGGGCAACTCATCTGTACATTCCTTCAATTAAATCATATCTCAAACTGCTTCTTCCTCCATGCTTTAAATACCAGTAGATATCATTGCACTGCTACAACAAAACCTCTGTACCAGGACTTCACAACATCCCATCACAATAGTTTTACGACTTTCCTTACTGTCCTTATTGAAATAAACTTTTTATCAAGGAGGTTACTAAATTTACAGCATCAGAAGCTCCAAACTGAGCTAAAGGAAACAACTTGGTTTCCCTCATTGCATCATTTGTCCAGATGCCAAAAACCTCTATCAATCCACTTCACAGCTCAAATGAAACTTCCATTAGCACCAGTTAACCAAGCAGTTATTTTGCAGCATCTGCCTACTAAAATGCTGCCAAGAATATTCAAATTATTGTAGGTCTTTGGCTGCTTCAGACCACAGTCACATCTGAACAGGGACAACTCTGCTCTACAAGCCACTTCTTACCCCAATTTATCACTGTGTGCAAGAACAGTCCTGGTAACTGATCCACCAGTGATGCTTTTTCCTAGAACCCTACATTCAGACAGGGCTGCAAAGCAAGAACTCAGGGTAGAGCCTCTGGACATTTTGGATGAATGAAAGCTCATGGACTTTTTACTCTTTTACGTGTTTCACTTAGACTATGAATCTTTTTTTTTTTTTTTTAACCTGAGCAGATAAATTATTTTTAAATCGTGATTTTTTTCATCTGAGACTTCTTTTAATCTTAAATTGAAGGACTTTATTACTCAAGAGCCCCTACACACCAGACAAGGCAAGTCTCTAAATCCACATGACAGCAGCCAGGGAACAAGGAAAATAATACCTCTCCCTCACACACAGCTCAGTTGAGAAACTGCAATCCCATTTTGGTGCCAAAAAGGCCCACTGCAACATGAAGCAGTAATACCAAAGAAGTGATCAAGTCAGTTCAATTGTTCATCTGTTTTGGATGGTCCTTACTTCCCATGGTATTACACTTGATGGCTGACTGGAGTGCCACATCACATACCTCCAGGGCAGGCTCGGGAAAACGTGATTTGACTGTTGCTTAATCAGAGCAGTAGCACTAAACAAGTTCTCACTGAAACAAAATCCATTAAAAGAAAAAGGGGCTCATGGGAGCCCCTGTTATCCCTTTAAAGCGTTGCCCAGTTCAAAAGTCAGCAGACTTAAAATTTGGTCCTTTGCTCCAAATTATGAGATCCTATTCTGCCCTGCCTGGGACAGACTGCACTCAGAGCTGGAAGGCAAGCAGGTGCTTACACACAGTGAAATGATCTTTTTGAGATTACCAATCCAGTAAACTCCAGTTAACAAACACCACTTACTAAATCCACATGTGCTCACCTGCAAGGACGCCAGAAAAATGCAGGCTATTCCAATGTAAGCAATTATTCCATTCCACAACCTGATATAAAGAAGCTTTTGAGAAGGAAGGAAGCCGTGGAGGATGTAAACTGAATGAATTAGTTATGAGCAGCTCATGGGTTCTAAATTGTGTGTCTTTGTTTAAGATAACTCCCAAACGTATTAGAGGAAGACACTACTGAAAGTAAAGCAAAATCATTTTACTTTTGCTCCTATGCACCAGGAACAAACACCTCCTCGGGAAGCATTCAGGAAGGAAGATCTCAGCTGACAAATATTGATCCCTGCAATGCAGTCACAGGGTGGCTTTCTCTTGTTTTACATATATTATACCATGGTGGAGATGAATCCTGTCTGAAACATTTATAGCCATGTTTTCTTCATCTGAATTGCTCAGATTTGCCATTTCAACTCACGTATTGGAAAGACCAAGGAGCATAAAGACCACAAGAGCATTCAGCTATAGATCTGACTCATTCAATAACATCAATTTTAATCACCATTTAGGAAAAAGATTTTTGTCAGTGCTTCATACCTACAGCTCCAACAAGGCACATCACAAACAGGAGTCCCACACATAAGAAAATATCCATGTTCATCCGCTGCTCAATCCTGCTGCGCTTGTAACGGGGACCTCTGTTATTCAGCATGGCCTTTGTTTCATGACCTTCAAAACACAAATTAATATTATGTTTATGTAATATTTTGTATTTTGGTTTGGTTTTTTAAAAAGTATTCTCTCCCCAAATGAGAGCAGGATGACTGATGTTGACATTCAGAACTTTTCTTGTCTGTCTTCCTATTTGACTGACTACATCAGAATCTAAATCTTGAAGTTTACCAAAAACCTCCATTATATTGCAGGTTTCAGCTGTCACATACATTTTTCTGTCCCAATGACAGCAGATTTAGTAGGATCATAAGGTTTATATAAATTATCAAAAGCCAAATATCCATGAGAAGAAAAAAAAAAAGAACAATAGTATTATAGTTTTGCATTTTATGAACAATTTGTTTAGGTGCTATATGGATTCCTAAAACCTACATTTGAATATTTTTCAGCAGCAATTCGAAAGCCACTAGATACATTTTGTATATTAAATAAAATTCAACAAATCAGTGAAAAACAATAATATTTAGCTTTTTACTATTTGATTGTAAAGTGCTGACAAAACAGTAGGTTGAGAAATAAAAAAAACCTGAATCCTTAAACTTAGTGAGTTAGAATTGAGCTGCTATACTACTAATGAAAAAAGAGGAGTGCTGCAAGAAGTCAAGAAGCAGAAATTACTTTTTCGATTCTATTAATGTTATCTAAATTGTGGCTTCAAAACAGGGATATCTGGACACCATCTGTTGTATCTTTGATGTTTATTTCTACAGTCCTTTCCCTTGAAATTACAGACCCTACAGACTTGTATTTAGTCTTCATTTGTATGTGCATGATGTGTGTGACAAGGACTGTTTTCCAAGCTGCCTTTTAGCTTTCTCTAGGGAAGTGATTTAACCCAAAACCTGGAAGTTAGGTGCAGTTCAATCACACCTGCTGGATTCATTCCAGGTATACATCAGCAGTTATTAATTAAGAAGAGAGCTAGAGAGAAAATGACTCTCCAGCCTTATGTTCAGGACATTCACTCAAGAGCTGCAGCTCCTGGCTTACTATTCCAATGAATACCTAATTATTTACACAACCTGGAGCTGTGTCAGAGGGACCAGTTTATACCACCAGTGTTCCTGCCTTTGCAACTCACACATAAGTATAAACCCTCTTATTCCAGTTAGGCAGGTGTTCAGTGTACAGCTTGTGGAGCAGGAGATGTGTGTTCACTCCCATACAGGCAGAGCTGGGAACAAACCCTGAGCCTTCCCTTTGGTGAACGAAATCTCTTAACCAGATGGAACTACATTGAAGGGGAGAGAGCTGTTGCTTGCATTTCTGTTCCTTCAGCATCTGTGTGAATCTTATTCCTCACTTTTCTTTCATGTCAGGCATAATGGAATGCTTTGTATTGAAATCAAAACAAGCCAAAGCCCTCGAATCCCTCCCACAAAACCCTCAAGGAAGTGGTGATGAATTTATTTCAGGAGGAAATTGTGATGAACTTCTTTCAAATATCAGTTCTACCATTCCTTTCCCCTTCAGGTGATCATCAGGAAAAGGACACTTCTATAACACAGTTATTGCCTTGTAAGGAACAGAAAATCAGAAATATGAGCAATAAACTGCTGTGTTCTCCTCTAATCCTCACACTTTCCTATGCTGTGAAACAGCACCTCACCCCAATGGTACCTTGTCTCTCTATTTCTAGATGCTGATGGGCTCATCTAAAATTTCTTTCTGGTACTTTAGTATATTAAAAGAATATAATTCTTACTGCAGTCCCAATCACAAGGAGAAAACTACATTGGCTGTCACTCTGTAATGAGGTTTTTGTGTTTTAGTGCTATTGTTTTGTGTAGAACAATTTGGGCAGCCATGAAGAGTATAACTGTCCTTGGGTCAGATGAGAACTTCACAGACCAAGCAATTGCACAAAGTGATGGCTGCACTCCTCACAAAGGCTTCCATTAGAAAGAAGGTTTGAGGAGTAATAGAGTCATAAAAATGGAAAGTATGCCATCTTATTATGTGACTGATCTTGATTGTTCAGAAAAGGTCACAGACCATGATTAAAAGCCAGAGTATAATCAATGTCAAAGAACCCTAGAAATGAAGCTGATACTGACTGAAGCCAGTCTAGTTTTAGGAAAAAAAATTCAACTTTTATGCTGACATTAACAATAAGAACTCAGTTGGAAATTGATTTGAAGACCTACTCATATGAAAATGACCATGTCTTGGGAATAACTTTAAAACTCCAACCTTTGCTACTGGCAGCTTAAGCAACATAAACTGACATCCACATTAGGACCTGTGTTGGTGGTCAAGCAAACATACTGGGAAATATGAGCTAAACAGAAGAAAATTAGGAACTGGAACAGCAGAAGGGAAGACAAATTACTCCAATTATATTGGGAATGATCCCTACTGGATTTTTATACAGTAGCTACTTTGAAAAAAGAAGGCTGCTGAGTTTGGCTCTGACTCTCCTCCTCTGCCTGGTGGGCAACACGCCTGTATGTGGTGAAAGACCTACAAAGGCAAAGCTACCTTGGGAACATAAGGGAGCTACAGACATTTAGAGCCCAGTTGTGTAGTAGTGAAATAGACAGTTTGTTGCCAGGTAAATTGTTCCGGGCTGTGGAGATTAATCTAAGCTAAATGACTCTTGTAAAAGTGTGACTTCTCTTTTCTCTTAGGTGGCTCAACTCTGAACCCCTTGCTGCTGATCAGACATAAAACATTTAATATAACTCTACTGGAAAGATAATAGTGGCTCAAGGGATTAATTGTTGTGTTTGAACTGACTTATTTAATCTCCAAAGAAGAGAGTAGCCGATACACTCTGTCTGATGCAGAAGAGGGCACAGCTGGCAAAGCCAATGATAAATCATGCTCACTGAGTAAAAGCATTGGTAACACTCCAAAGGCAAAAGATGCTGAGAAACAAACAAATTGACCCACTGCTGAACCTGGCACTGCTGCATTTGATCTGGGCACCAACACAGTCTTTCTTTATCCATGTGTGTCCTGCATGAAGCTCATGGTTGCACAGACACACCGTGTCTGTGTCAGCACAAACCTGTGCTGCTGCTGCCTTTTCTGTCACCTCCAGCTGCTGCCTCACTGGCTCCTGTGTGCTGGCACAGGCACAGACTGAATGGATGAATGAAATTCACAGATGACTTTTTTTTTCCTAATTAGATCTTCAGCTGCTCCAGTTTCTACCCTGAGGACCAGTGAGACCTCCCTTAGGGCAGCTGTGTAGATTTTATGACACATGGAATTAGTAGTATAGCCAGAGCTGAGGGTTAAATACACCTGAGCAATTTTTTACTTGTCTGGATATTTTTACAAGATATTTGACATGCACAAGGATCCTGTCACTTGCCAAAGACCCTGTGCAAGACTTACTGGCTTTGGAGATGGATGAGTATTGCCTTCACTTAAAAAAAATTATATACTTTTTCTGTGCACTACCAGTTTTAAAGCAAAATGTCAAATTATATTGCAATATTAAACTACGCAATTGCAAATTATATTGCAATATTAAACTATTAAATTATTAATTTAATAAATATTATTAAATTATTAATAAATTATTAAATTATTATTGCAATATTAAACTATTAAAATATTAAATTATTTTTTTGAGGATATTTACAGGGAAATTCTCAGTTTACCTAAATAAAAAGTATGTCTTACCTGCATATATAACAATTCCTACTGCGGCCTCAGTATTTCTGATGGTACATCCACGAAGCAAGAGGTTTTCAATGTTGAAACCTACCTGCTCATGATTTGGCTGCTCCCTAGAAGAAATATAATCAAAATAGAGCAATTAAGCTTTCTGTTCTAATGGAGAGTTAAATAAAATTTTTGTGAGAATGTCTATTTCAAGTTGAAATCAAGTAACTTTATAGGCCCTATTTTCCTTTTATTTCCCTCAGTTTCAAGGAAGACTCCAGCAAAAAGTTACAGAGAAATCCAAGTCTTTCTTTTAAAGACCACTTGACAGTGTGTGTCGTGATGCCAATACAAAGCAAGTTTGGCTTTCACTTGGAACCTTACCCGGCAGATTCAATATCTTATGAAAGAAAACAAAAGTCATTTTGCAACTTCTGGCAGACAGATTTATTTTAGAAAGATGAGCAGAGGTTCAGACAAATACATCTACACCCTGCAAGAGCCTCTGTCACTACATCAGTCACCAAAGGTCTTTGTGAATCTCAGTTCACTCGAGCAGTCTTCAGGCTGAGAAGCTCTTCCTTATTCTCATCCTGGATGGAAGATTTTCATCCTGGCTAAAGGTGCCCCATCACATACCAAATCCTTCTCCTTGCAGAACAAACTGGTGAAAACCATAAGGTTGGTGATCCATCAGGCAGGCAATTTGTTACTTGCCTCTGAAAATTAATGGCACACATCTACCCCTATCCACAGCTTTTATTTTACACTGGTATGTTTCTCCTGAGATCTTTACAAAGCTGACAGCTTCTATTTCAGATACTTTGTCTTGTGTTATGTAAAGGTCAGGGTGGGAAAAGACTTTTTTTTCCTAGAATAATAATTTCTCTCTACTTCCTATTTGGTATTTTGCATTTCACTTACCAGTAAATAGTCTCATCTCTCAAATGAAGAGCAAGGCTGGGTGTTATATCAGAGCTAAGTACAGTCCCATGTCTAACTGCAGCTGCACATGATTACATAACTTAAACTAGACAAGGGAAAAGGTGTAAGTGCCAACAACCTGCAGCCGGTGGAATTGTAAAAACATAATGCCAGAAATCTGTTTTTCTTGGAATCTAAATTCAGCCTTGGGGAACTCATTTAATAGAAGCCTTCTTGCATCCCCTTGAACAGAATTTTCTGTGATCAGGCATGTCAGATGGATGTCACTAAGTTATTTCTTACCATTTTTAACAGAGAGTACTCCTGCTACTTTTTAGCAAGGCAATAGAGCCTCAATAATTTATTAAGGGTTCTTGGAGAAAACGGTAGCTTGCTCCAAGTAATTTGTGTTTACAAAATAACTCAAATCTCAGCAGACCAAAGACAGAAACTCCACTAACTCTTAGCAAGTGATTTTCCCCAGCAAATTCTTTCTTCTGTCCCTGAAGAGGGGAGAGGAAGGCAGCTAATTGCATGTTCTATCAAGTCAGATAATAGGCATTCACCAAAGAGATTTCTGTAACACACTTTCAGTTGAGAGTTGAATATTTTGAAGCCAGTCCTGCATCCTAAGGGTGTGTATTTGTGTGTGCTTTCTTGTGGCATGTCTCCTACATTTCTATAATCTCAGTGCTCTTTGCTAATTGGAGGGATTGCTTCAATTTAGATCCTCCCCAGTGGTCCTTGAAGCCAACAACCACAGCCAGCAATCAATAGACTTGACCTCTTTTTGCCTTGTAAGATACTGCAGCAAAGGAGAAATGGCATTGCTGTTAGAGGCACCGTTCTTACAGGACACAACCTCAAAACCAGATCAGATAGGGTCAGTGCTGATGGGAGAGAGCAGAATGGTTTTACCCTGTCAGAGAGCTGGCCCTCTGCAGCTCCTCCAGGTACAACACTCACTGCTCCTTGCAGAGCCACTGACTCCTAGTTTAGCTCCTGGCAAGCTTAGCAAAGCTGGGGCAGGGATGAGGATGCTGGTACATTCATGCAGTTAAAATATTTGCATAATAATGGGGCATGCATGTGGTCTGGGGCAGCAGGTATTTTGGACAACTCTCTGTTGTGCTGTGGGAATAAGCATGGACTGCTCTGAAGAGGGCCTTGGGAAAGGCTGCTCTGTGTTGGAGGGTAAGAGAATTTTAAGACATGAGCCATGACATAGAAATTTGCCTTACAATTCATAAATGGGGTCAAATCTGCTGAATTTGCTGTTATGCCTGTGCCAGAATTATTTAATGAAGAAAGACAACAAAGAAACCAACCCTACTATTTTATACTAGTCTAGTGCATTGGTTCAATAGCATTTTGCATGCATGTTTGTTTTTTCTACCTTTCTAATAAGAAGCAACTCTGGATTGTTTATTAGATCTTGGAGACCTTTTCCCTGTGGCTGTAAATGTGAAGAAACTAGAGCTGGATGAAACATGCAGCTGGATTCCTTTAAACAATTGGAAGGATTTATCTAAAACCTAGCTTAGTCTAATGACCAGGTCAAATGTAAATGAGCTTATGTCTAAGTTTTGAAGAGAGTTGAAGCTTTGTAAAAATAGCTTGTACGAAACAACTGCAAATGCAATACCAAGCCTTGGTTGTACCTTGCCACAAAACAAGAGTCCAAGTCTACATTTTATATTGACTTCTGAATGTGGGAATAGATAAAAGTGACAACCATCAATTTCCTCAAAATATGTTCCTTCCATCCAATTCCTCCAATAGTAATATCAAAGTACAGATCCAAAATGTATTTATGGATAACAAGTACTTACATATAACCTTTGAATTTATTGAGATCATTGTTTGGCATTTCACAGACGATGGTGTTTTGGAAAAATTCTGGTTCAAACACAGTATCCTACAAGAGAAAATACATATATTCCTTTTTTACTATACACGTATATATAAGTACAAAAAAGTAGAGAATATGATAAAAAAATGTTGGAGGAAATATAAAAGCTTCAGGAATATAAGGGCATTTTGCATACCTTCTGACCCATCTGGCTGAGTATTTTTAGAATATCTATTAAGAGAGAGTTTTCACCTCTGCTGAATCTTGTTCAACTCTGTGAACTCAACAGGAAAATCAGTTCGTATTTAGTTTAGCTAGAAGTATTTGTACAACAGGAGAACAGGAAGAGACAAAGGTCACCTGGAATGTTCGTTGCTAAAAAAGAAAACTACAAGGCTTCTAGATAGAAAGGGGTACAGAAGAATGTTTCTTGTCTCATATTTTGTCTCTTTTGGTGACAAAAATTTTATGTTTGAAAATTCAAGTTAGAAAATGCCATAAAAGGAAAAAAATAATAATCCTTTTTCTCAGTCTTTTACAGAGAATTGTATTCGATATTCCTAAGCACATCACAGAATCACAGAATGGTTTGGATTGGAAGAGACCTTAAAGATCAACATGTTACAACCCCTCCCATGGACAGGGACACCTTCCACTATACCAGCTTGATTCAGAGCCCAGTTTAACCTGGCCTTGGACACTTCCAGGAATAGGGCACCCAAAACTTCTCTGGACAACTTGTGCCAGGACTTCACCCCCTTCAAAGGGAAGAATTGCTTCCTAATATCTCATCTTAAACATACTCTCTGTCAGTTTGGAGCCGTTCCCACTTGTCCTATCCCTCTATGCTCTCGTAAATAGTCTCTCTCCACCTTTCTTGCATCCTAAACTGAAGAACTAACCCCAGTTCATACGTATTTCCTCTCTGTTTAAAGAGTCACTTTATAGACAGAGTTACATCTGAGGGGGTTTTATGCAGTTCATAAATCACATAAGCAAAGCTCAAAGAACAAGGAAGAAGTTGGCACACTAAAACCTGCACTGTTTACACAAACACACCACAATAAAGGTGGTTTTGCCAGCTCTGACCTTCCTGAGCACTGGCTGTCACCATGGCCAGAATTACATTCCACCCTGTTAATGCAGCAGGAGTTCTCAGGTATAGTCATTCTTAGGCATACAGTTTATCTCAATATCAACAGAAAGTCTAAAGAAAATCACCATGAATAGGCAGTCTGGGGCATCATTTAGCACGTAGGCACTTTCTGATATAATGGGAGACTTCCTCACATTATGAACAACTGAGGCAAAAGTTTGCATTCTGTGTAATGGTAGAGAAATCTGTTCTCCTCTAAAAGGAAAAAACAGATAGAAAACCTAACATGTAAACTAGAACTACATGACAAAACGTGTCAACACTTAAAAAAATGTTAAGTAGCCAGTTTACTGTTTTTCTGCTAAATCTCTACATATTAAAATTTCCAGTGTTTCTCAGGAACAAAAGCCTCTCCCTAATTGTCACTGGAAGGCTCTGGAAAAGGCCTGTGCTGTGTGCTATGGCATCCACAATATGAGAAAGCCCTTAATTGTCTTTGCAAAGTGATTTCCATTTGAACAACAAGTAACTAATAGGACTACAGCACCTGATCTCAACTGGCCATGGAAATGGTGTGCTTTTATTTAATGTCTGCTTGCTCCCTGGCAGCCGTGTCTACACACCAGTAACCCCAAAAGATCTTCCTAGTGGCACTGTTACTAATTGCTAAATAAATTAATGTAGTTCCTAGAATTATCTGTGAGGTTTTATTTCCTGTCTGCTGGAGTGATTCCAATGGTACAAAGTTTTCCTCCTCACATGCTACCACTCCTTAAACTTGTTCTGGGTTATTTGAAAAACTGCCCTGCTGTGTTTTTAAAGATACTTGAAAATGTAACAACTCTCCCTAAGTATATTTTCTAATTTACTTCAGGTTTATCCAACATGAACCAAGCAAATATAGAAGTAAAGTGTAAAAAGGAAACAATACTATCTATGAAAAAGAAATGATGACTAAGAATTCAAACTGAATCACAAACTGATGTCAAACATAATAACTTTTACTTTAAATTTTAATTTACCTTGAGTTTCTACTAAACTGATCAATGTACTCCTACACAGGATTCCATTATTTAAATTTTTCCCACCCAGTGTGCCTTAGAGCAGCTCCCAGTTGAGCTACTACACCTCCACCTGTCTAAGAAGTGAGTGTGGTGTGTCAGTCGCAACGGATATACAGAATCCATGTGTGCTTTGGCAGGGGACCATGAGCTTTTCTTCCAACTGCTGTGCAGAAATAAATCCCTCAGTGCAGTGGCTTTTCTGTGGCACAGCAGCCATAGCTGCAGACAAAAGTGCCCATGGGCTGCATTTCCAGACTCACCTGGCTGCTGAAGCCCATCACCACCTGGCGCTGTTTGAGGTTGGTCTCCCCATCGAGGTTGGCAGTCTCCAGGTGGCAGATCCCCTTCTGGTCAGAGGAGTAGAGCAGCAGGATGTCTGCTGGGATGATCTCGTTACACTGCAGCTGCACAAAGTCCCCCACTCTGACATCTTTCCAGCACTTCTCCACGTAAGCATGTTCCTCCCTGTTGCATTAAAAACATATCAAGGATGAGGAGATGAGTGACTTTAGGAAGGCAGGACTGCTGGGTTGTGGGGCTTCAAAAAGAGAAAATAGGGGATGGGGACACACTGACTTTTTTTTAAAGGACACAGTTCAGAAGCTAGAAAGTAATGATTCAGATTCTTCCATAGCAGCACTCCACCATATGTCAAATTCAAACTAAAACTTTACATGGAATAAAAATTTACAGCAGTTCTCTTTCATTCTAGCACTAGTCCTGTAATCTGAACAGCAAAATATAGAAGGCAATTCAGAACAACATAGGTATTTTCGAGTATCTTATTGAAGAAATTTATTGGTTTTGTCCGTGACTGTTTCCTAGATACTTTCCAACATCAGCATATAGACCCTGAAAGAAGCAAATTGATACCTCAGCCACACTTGCTTCAGGTCTTTCCAGTTTGTAACTCTCAAGAGGTAGTTACAATTCTTGAGCTTCATGCACAGAAACAACTTCAAAAGGTAGAAGAGCTGACAAATATCCCTTAGTATTAAGCAAAAAAAAACCAAACAAAAACCCCCCAAAAAACCCCAAGAGCCCAAGTTTAACAGAAAAGTTAAAGTGAGAAACAAAGACCTTCTAAATTAATAAAAAAATTTTTAAAAAGTAAAAGAAAAAGAGCCTATGGGGTTCAAGGAAAAGAAATTACTATTTCATCAACAAACTAAGTTCAGCAAATAGCATCTTTTTACTGAATTGCATTTTCAGTAATTAATCCTTCAACTATTCTTAACCATCCAAGAAGACCAGGAATTACACAATAAGCTTTAAAATAAGTTAATGAGGAAAATGCACTGCAACAATAGCTTGGTTCCTCTAACTCCTTGAGAGGAAATTATTTTTTCAATATGAATAGCTGAATCATCTTATGCCTTGCTCTTTGAGAGGGAAAATGCTCACGATATTTTACCAGACAGACAATAAAAGTCCTTTTGTAATGACTCAGAGTCTCATTTTTGGTTAAGTTTTTAATCATCCTCATCTATTGCATGGAGAATATTATCTTTCATTGAAGTGTTTGTATCATGAGAAGGGGAGCAGTGATGGAAGAGATAAAATGTTTTGCTATAGTTCAAAGCACACATCCAAGCACTGCTTCAGAGCCAGGCCAAGGGCTGCTTCCTGATAACCTACTTTCCTGGCTTTCTGCAGAGCAGAGCCAGCCACAATGCTGCCAGGCAAACCCTCACACTTGGCTTGTGCCCTTATCTGCAACACACCATCAACTAACTACCTGTACAGGTTATGCAAGAAGTTAAATTCTGCCCATTTCCCAATAATACTTACTTTTTAGTCAAAAAAAGAACCTCCCAACCTAATTATTTGAATCCCATCACTGCTGCTTTTGAAGCAGTTACTAAATGATGGGGGTTGTGGCAATATTTTTTCACCTTACATTCATTTTTCTTTCCTGAATTTTTCATTCTTCTTATTTTGTCTTACTCTACTTACCTGCTTGTTCTTTTTCTTTTGTACAACAACAGACATAAAAGACCACACTGAAGGACAGAGGTTTGTTTTAAGTTAATTAGATGTTGCTATGCATTTTAAAAAATCTAGCTAAATTTCTATTTGAAAAGTATTTTAGCAAATGTATGCTGAGTATTTAATCCTTTACAAAGCAAATACTAAGTTAATGTAACAAATCAACTATGTAAGTAGCAATCCTTTCCATGCCAAACACCTTCTGAATAGGATTTCTTAATTTGTTTGTTTAAAACATGAAAGAAAGAGTATAAGATAAGTTTAGAGGAAGTAGATGTCCTGTCTTGCCATCCTAGACATTTGGATGCCATCTATAGTTTGCATATAATGTTTACTGTGGCTTCTGCAGGGCAATCCTACCCCTCTGTACGTCATCTCTTGCACAATTCAGAAGTTTACAGAGCATATTTCTGATTTTGCCCACTCATAAAATGCTATAGAATGGCCTTGTCCACCTGGCTGTGTTCCACATCAGCTGAAAGAAACCCGATTAGCCCAAATAATCCACAGAAATCATAGATTTGTAATATTTTTTCAGTATCTCCCTACGAAACCTACATGACACGTAAAGTGTCAGGGTTCTACCCAGTCACTAATTACAGAGGAGACAGTGAGTCAGAAAAGCCAAATGACCTCTTTCAGATCAGGGGAAAAGCCTCACTTAGCACAGGGACTGCAGTTCAGGCATTGCTGGAACCCCAAACCTGCCTTCAGGTGAACTGTCACTCTATCCCAACAAGTGTTCAAAGAACACACATTTTCTGCTCCTGAACAAAACTCTTCATCTGGACCCGTAAGATTAAAGATTTGTTATAGTACAAAGCTTTTCTACAACTTTGTAGGGAATTGCCAGGGGATGAAAGGAAGAAAAGTACTTCATGATGGAACTGGTGCACCCCACGGCAGCACTGTCCCAGTTGTCTAACAAGATTTTTCAGATGAAGCAGTTTCCTTTAGCAATTCCTGTAACTGGGAACACTGCCCATTTTCTGCTCAGTGATTAAAGTTAATAGCACAAGCTCTGGTTGCTAAATAAACAGAGGAGCCTAATAAACCCAGAATGGTCTGATGGGAAACATATAAAAAGGGCAAATGTATTGAACCAATAAAATAAACAAGATGTGGTGATTTTCAATAGGTGAGAATCTGGATACTTGGTTCTCACAGAATGTGGTATCAGGGCTGTGGAACACTGAAGACAAGATGTAAAAGTTCCTCAGTCCCTTCTCTCTTTTACCAGGCAATTTATCAAAAGCACATTCAAAAAGTGTTCCCTTGCTAATAGATGTCATGATGATGCCCATCAGAGGATACTGCCAATGAAAAGAGGCCTTGAACAGTCAAAATGATGACTGCCAGAACTGTAATTGAACTCATCAAATCTGAACAGAAGGCCTGAACTAAACAGATTTTATGAAGTCATTTCTGGGAAAAAAAAGGGACCATAAAAAAGTCCTGCTGCAGTTGGAGATCATGGGGAAACTTGAATAAATTATTGACTTTGTGTCAAAAATTTCATTTCACTTTCTTGGATTCAATAACGATAAATTTCAAACAAAAACTGGATCGAAATGCATGGTGAATGGAGGGAAATAAAAATTATTGTTCTGCTATGCAGAAAAGATTAAATAAAAGTAATTTTTCACATGCACTCCACAGCATGTGTGTCTCCTAGATTGTCTTAGAGAAAGATCTTTAGAAATCTTTGTCATCTAGAAACATTTTATCAGACAATTAGTCCAGTGAGTCTTGTTCCCTAGAATTACTGCAAGCACCATCTCAGGACCCTTTGCAGTTCAAAATAAAAATATTGTTTGCTCTACACTATACCCGCCCAAACTGTCACCAGGTCATGACACCTAGAAAAATATATCAGTGTCATCAATAGAGAAACATACATATTTATATTTTGTTATATGTAAATTTGCTGGAATACCATATTTGAAAATGGTCTCCTTCAAGCACCACCTATTTTATAGAAAACACCTATTTTATAGAAAATATTCTGGGGTTCTGGTTCTACATGGGCAACAGGTTGAATCACACAGCTGCTTACCCTTCACAGTCTATTTTTTTGCAAATAAAAATCTTGCACACTTTTATGCTATCAAAGATTTTATCAGCTTTTATATGCAAGCCCCTCACAAAATATTTTCAAAGATCACTTCATGTCCAGAATTTCACCATTAGGAGCTACTGCCACAAAACAAAAAAATCTGACAACAAAGGAGCAGATTTAGGAGTCAAGGAAGGCAGGAACTAGATCAGACAGGAACTGATTCTGAGCAGTGTCCATAGGTCAGAGTACAGCACAGTTGGCTGATAATGTTCTTGGGCTGCAGATACTGCCTGAGCATGGGGAGGTGCCATGGTTTGGGTGGGTTTGTCTCTGGCTCCTGCCAGGATCCCACCCCAGAGCAGGAGGGTTTTTGTGTCAGCACATCAGCCAAGCAGCACCAACAATGGCACTGAGCAGTGGCCAGCCCTCTACCCAGCCTTCCTCCACAGCACCAAACTCAGGATCTGAACACTATGTTAAGACAGAAAAAGCAGCTTTTAAAAATAACTGGAACAAAATCTTTCTAAAGTCTAATAAAGTACATACACTTATATCATACTGACATTCCAATTTCCTCAATACTAATAACAGATTCTCTCTTCTTATGTGCTTAAACAGCCCATAGCATCATAACAAGTAACTTATTTTCTGAATGATAAAGGCCTATGCTCAACTTCTGTAACAAATTGAAGTTTACATAAACTTTAAGTAAGTACCAGAACTTCATAAATGTATTATTTTTTCATATAAATGGTTTTGGATTTCTTTTAACTCACCTTTGAAGAAATACAATAAAATGTAAACAGTGTGTTGCTTAGACTTTACTGGGTTAATTTTGTAAATTGTAGATTCTTGTATTTAGGAAAATTTTGGGGGTTTTTTTACTGCCTTGAATAAAATACTATTGTTACAATTCTTCCCAGCACCAGCTGGAAGGAACAGATAATTCCAAGGTCACTCAGCTAATGTCTCCTAATTATTAGCATTAGTTTCTAGGGACTCTCATTAACTTGTGGAATTTCTGGAAAGCACAGCCTACATCAGCTTTTTTGATAGTCATATCCGTATACGACCATGTAGCTCTTGAGGTCACATTGTAGAAACCTGCCACTCTCCAGGTTTTAATGGTATTTTAAAAGTTTGGGCAGTTAGGATGAATCTTAATTCCATGAAGCCATGATTCTGCAGGTCTCTGAGCCAAAGCCAGAGATTCTTATTTATTTGATCTTAATGTTTAGTCATTAGCTCCTGCTGCTGTCAGCTAAGCCATTGCACCTTTTCTGTGAAGCAGCTTTAAATGCCTTGGCAGGTAATAGATCTTGAAGAAAGCTCTGATAAAGCAATACACGGAGCAGTGGTAGCTTTAGTAATGTATTTAATGGATTTTTTTCCACAGAGACCAAGGAGCCTCACTGTAGTGATACACCCTGACTGACAACAATTACTAGCTCACTGTTCTTCCATTTTCAAGTGGTGCTGCCTGGACCAGCTGAGAGTTGGTTTGCATTTAGTCAGTTCAGCACATCCCATAATTCACATCATCATATCCCACATAAGGTGTTTCAATTTCTTCATGATTTTGGTACCACTGGTTCCAAGCAGTGTCATGGTGACATAACACACCTGAGGGTACTGCTAGTTAAGGACATTTTCTCAGCTCACTGGGAGGTTGAAGAATGTCTCAAGCAGAAGGCACTGTTTGTGCCTTTAGTCAAACTCACTGCTTATTCAGGTATCCACAGCTAAACCTGGCACAAAATTTCCATAGTACATGAAATACAGACAAAAACTATAGGGATGACAGAGCAGGGGATGCCCATTGCCAGAGAACAACACACTCATGTTTGATATTAGGCAGGGGGGTAGCAGCTTGCAACTAATCTGAGTACATGCTTTGTGGCTGTCACAGGAATGCACCTACTCAGGAGGTCTTCAGCCTCAAACTGATGACATTCCTGCACTGTTCAGGGAAGGTACCACTGAGGTGCAGAGGTCTTTATATTGCTATGCTCAAGAAAACTGCAGTTTTGCCTGTGGTGAGGTTTGGAGTGGGACACAGGCTTTAGACCTTTTTTTTTGTGTATAAAATGAACCCACTAAAGCCCCAAGCAGGCTCCTGGTCTTTAAAGTTATGATTTGTCAGAAAAAAAATTAGTAAAGCAGAAAGAAAAGGCTCTTTAACAAGTGAAAACTCAGTGCTGCTGACCAACATTTTAATTTAAGTGTTGGCAAGAAATCTTTCTGCTCACTGTGCCCTTGGCAGAATTGGATTTTCCTCTCATCCTGCTTTCTACTGTACAAACTTTCAGGTTCACCTTGGGTTGAATGACTTGCATATGATATTTCCTTGTCCAGAGAAAAATTGTTTTTCTTTACAGTCTGAGATTTGATAGTAAGTCAATTCCTGTCTTCAAGCATGTCCCTCACCCTTTTCTCTGCTTTCCTCCAGATGCCCCGTATCTCTGTTGGTCACTGCACCCCTGGCCAGTCCCAGGCACTATCCCAGACAGGGAGCATCCACGGGAGGTACAATCTCCCCTCTGTTCAGAAATCCAGCTGAACAGAGCACAGGAAGGAGGTTCAAACCAAAGGGCAGCCTTTGTCTTTGCTGCTCAGCTTCCCACAGAAGACATGAAGTACCCTGTATGTATGGACACCTATGGGCAGGGAAGTCTCCATTGCTGTCAGAGAGAAAATTGCAGCACAGAATTACAAAACTTCAATTGACTGAAAAAAATTAATTCTCTTTCAAAACAGTCTTTCAGCTAAGCCACTTTCAGCTTTTCAGCTGTTGGCAGTTCTGATTTCATGCAACACAGTTATGAGCACTTTGTTTTTTCCTTCTTTCATACCTCTGCTCTAGGGCTAACACAGAGTTAGTGCTGATGCAAAAATCTTTAAATATTCTAAAACCTTACACTAAGCAGACAAAGAGTCAGAGTCAGAGTGAAGGCCAGCCTAAATTTTTTGTACCACAGATATCAGTGGACTTAGAGAGGAGGAGGAGATTGATGCTTGTAGGAACTACCTGAAAACCACAGGGCCTGAAATCATTACAGAGAAACTTGTTATGGAAAGAGTAATTAGGCTACCTCATTTATTGGCTTACCTACTTCTCCAAAAGGCCCACAGGATGATTCAAGGCATATAAACAAGGTTTCTCTGAGTCACTGTCTCAGATATCTGAATTTAGGTTCTCAAAATTAAGAAATATGAATAGCTTAAATAATGTTGATGTTTTTTGTGGCTGCTGCTGTGACATACTGAACTGTGCATAGCCCTTGCATTTGTATCTTAGTGTCTACTAAAACACTGAGGAAAAAGTAGGTTTAATCTTCCAAAAATGTGAAATTGATACAAAAACCTGTTGGGATGCTATGGAGTATTTACAGAACTTGATATAACCCTTGGGGTATATCACAGCCAAGATATATAATAATAACATATCATTTAGTTTCTTGAACACTATACAACATTAAGAAAATTGAATAATAGCTTCTAGCACCTGTTGCATTGACATGCACTTTCAGGTTTGTGTACCACATTCAGTGCTGGCCCCTGTTAGTAAGTTAATGACAAACTGAAGAGAGTTTAGAGAAAAATAACCATGGGAGGTTTGGAGGGACTGAATGATAAGAAAGATGAAAAGAGCAATCTGTGCCAGTCTTGACTAAAAGGTCTCTGGGTGTTACATAAAGGTAAAGCCTTATAAAATAAGGCTTTAAAAAATAACTCTGTAAAATCATGGTTCAGGCCTGCTTCTTTGGCTAAATAGAAGAGGACTATGGGAAAGAGACTCAGCTGAATTGGGGGTAGGAAAACAAGTTATATAACCATTGCCTGTTCAGGTGGTGGTGTATGGTCATTGGTTGAATTATGCTTGTTATGCTTTAAAACTATGTAACTGATAATGGGCTAACTGCCTAAAAAGTCCTGTTTTTTACCATAAAGGGCTCTCATTTGCACCTGCCTGGGGACTTTGCATCACTACAGACCCACACCCACGTCTGGGTGCAACAAAATGAATATGATAAAAAATACACATATTTGAAGATTTTAATTAACTGTTATGGATGGAGTCTAACTAATTAGGGTTCCATGAAATCAGGTGACTTGAGAAATTTAAATGTAATTAAAGAGGGATAACAGAGTATAGTATCACAGAAAATGCCTTGGCATTCGGTAGTAATGTAAGTCCACGTTGCTTGGAAAATTTTAAAGTAGACAAAGTATCTTTTAAAGAACACCATGAGAAAGCAGGCATTTTAACATAGGCCTGTACCATCTGCAATTCAATTTTTTGTTCTCTCCTTTTGGTGTTGTGTGATTTGCTCCAACAGCATGCCAGTTTGTCTACAGAGTATGATTCCAAAATATTTGGTTCCAAAAGTACAAACTCCTCCATCAAACATCTAGGTTATTGCATCTCCTCAAGACACTTTAATGCCTATTAATTGTTTCTCATTTTTTCAATTAAACATTCTTTAAATACACTACTGGAAGTGTCTTTTCTTTCATTTGACCAGCACACTAGATTTCCCATTTCATCTGACCTCTGTGAAAAGAAAATTAGAACAAATATGTTTACAGGCCAGCCTATTTAATTTTAATTTCCCTTGTTCTCGGTTGAAATAAGGCAAGTTACTGCATTTCCCCTGGTCTTCAAGAAAGTTTTAGAGAACATTCAGCATCTTGAAAAGTTTAGTTTGCCTTTGTATTTCTTTTGGAACAGGTGCCAGAGTTCTTATTAAATTCTGAAATAAAGACAACATACACTCCAAGATTATCTCTTAAAATCTAAGTAGTCTTTCATCTAGGATGGAAGATCAGTTATTTTATTAGAAATAACTTTTTGTTGCCACAAGATTAACAAAATTTGCAGTGTCCCAAAAAGACTTTCACCTGTGTTAAAACAATTACCTATTTTCGTGATTCATATGGAAGAAAATTAGAAGACATCATGCCCTTCCATGACTTTGCAGCTAGCAAGAAGAACAAGAAATATCAGCTTCCCAAAGCACCAGAGAAGCCCGACTGAAATTATTCATAACATAATAAGCTGTAGTGACTGATCTGATGGCAACTGTTATTACCCACAATTTTTCCAGACAGAATGAATGCTGTAGTCTAAAGCCCTTTTAATTTTCCTTTCCCTTACACCACCTTTTAGGGTCATAAAACTTTGGTGAAAGACAAGATCCTAGACAAGACTGATTCATAGATTAAAATCTTTTTTATGGGATGGAATAACCAATTTTAAGGCAGGCCTGTCTCATGTTTCTGCATAACAATCTTGAATCTGGATCTGAATACATGTTGTAATTCCACGGTGGACAATTTTCTTAAACAAAACAGGTTCTACTATCTCTCATGTTCCCATGGTAAAAGGCTTTCAGACCTAAACTGACATGATTTCTGAGGGTAAAGAGGAAATAAATAAGATCCCTCTGCGGATTTATTCATTAGCACCTACTGCCCCACTTATTCTGTCCTGTACTGGTTTTAAAAAGTCTTAACAAATAATCCGTTGCCTCATAGGCTAAATGCAACACTGGAAAAGCTAGAACATTCAACCAGACTGAAATTTCAAAGATAGGCAGAAGAGGCAGTTTGCCATCCTACCCAAAGAGCTATAATTATTGACATTCTTCACCACAGGAGAGATCTTAAATCCATAATATTTAGAAACTCGTAAATACAAGCTTTTTTTTTTTAAGTTGGCAAGGAGAGGAATGCAGGTTTTTTTCCTGACAAATCATTATGTATATGTGGGCCTAAGCTTAGCCCCTAAAGAAGCAAACTTATTGCTTTCCTGTTTAACCAGCAGGACATAAAAATAAAAATCTGACAAACACATGCAGGAGAAACAAACAGAAATGACAGCCCCATGTGATAAAAGCCAGAGTTCTGCAAGATCTTGCTCATGAAAGCACATGTTATTTAAAGCACTGTTGATTAATTTGAGGGATGACAGGCACATTCACAGAGATGGAAAGTTTTGCACTTCTGACTCCCAGATGTGATATTTTATCAGGGAGAAGTAATTTGCTACTTTGCTGAAAGAACAGTTTTGATACAATAAAACATAATTTTCAATCCTCTGAATGTCCTAAAAGCAAGAAGTCATGAAACACTTTGAAGAAGTGAGCACAGACACATGTAGTTAATTCATTTAGAGGTGACTAAACAGAGGCATATATTACTATCTTTCATTTCTAGACTGTTTTTAGAGATTCATTTTACATATTGCCTATGAAAGAAAAAATACCTGAAAGCTAGTCAACAATGTAGAGTATAAAATAAAATGTAGTTCAAAGGGGCAGGTTTTTAAGAGATTTCTTGGCACCTAAGAATGCAAACAAGTCCCATGACAGATCTTGTTCTATGCTACCTTATATTGATAGAAATAAAGCCTCTTGAAAATGCCTTAGAAATTCAGCTGTTTGTAGCTCTTTAAGCACCTATTTTCAGTGCACTGCATGTCTAAGAGGCTGATAGACACACCAATATAATGAAACTCAGACTTAACTTCCCAGTACAAAAATGCTTTTAAAAAATTTTTTAAAAAATCTTTCCCTGTATGAGAACAAACACCAGGTGATATATAGTGGCCATGACTTTTTCCTATTTCACCTAATGAGTGTGGTTTTCCAGCAGTTATTCATTAATTTATTTAAACAAAAAGCCTCACCACTGATAAAAGATTTTGAGCCAATGTTTTTGGTAATAAAAGCTATAGGAAGCTTACCTGCTGTAAATGTAACATCCCATATGATTGATTTCTTTGTCCAATTTATACCGCCGGAAGTCCTCCCAAGCATCTTTAATGGCTGTAATGGCCATTATAACACAAATTGGGATCACAGACACCTCTGGTTGGAAAGCATTCACCACTGGCACAAAATTCAGCAGTGCAATGAACACAAAATAGATATTGGCAAAGCGGTGAAACTGCTCATAGATATTTTTAGGGAGGAAAGTTAAGATGGTATATTTTGTGGTCTTAATTTCATTGGAGTCATAGTATCTGTTTGGATTTTCCTTCCACTTCTTGCTTCCAAAAGGCAAATTGGAGATGATCACACGTTTATTTTCATTTTTCTTCTTTCTCTTCCTTACTTTCCCTCTCTTCTCCAGCTCCTCATTTTGGATTTCCGTGTCTGAAGCACCACATTGGCAGCAAGTTTCCTTGAAAAAATGTTTTTTCCATATCATTGAAGAGAAGCAGCCCGGAATCCTCCTTGACATCTTGTTTTTCTTTCAAAAAGTAGATTCAAGTTGAAAACCAATAAAGTTAGAAGAGTTCTATAGTCCAAATGAATCCCAAATGGTGGAGAGAGGGTTGAGATGTCCGAAGCCCAGGGCTGCCTCCTCCACTCCAACCTTTACCTACCCAGGGACAGGGATCATCCTGACTCAGCTGCACCAGCTCCTAGAGCCTGCTGGGGCGGCTGCTCCTCATGTATGCCAAAACCATCCTGAATGTTTTGTTCTTCCTGTCAGCAGATGCCTGGAGGGCCTGTTTAGACCATTTCCCTGGCAGTAGCTCTTCTCTCATGAAGTGTCTCTGCTCTAACACAGAGCAGTGGCAAAGCTGAGAACACACACACGATGTTCACAGGTCACACCAGGAGCTTCAAAATCACTTTATAACCCTGGGAGTTGCCAGGAAGCTCAAAGGTAATGGGCAGAGCTTCGTGTCCCAGATGTCAACAGAAGATTGCTACAAGCCTCAGTACAGACAGTATTTCTCTTTTATTTCCTCTACCTATTGTTTGTTTTCATGACCATAACACGGATTACTATTAAACAACCAACCAACCCTCATTCCCCCGAGCTAAGTAAACCTATGATTTTGTAGTAGGAGGAATCATACACAGACATAAGCAAGGGAAGAGCAATGTACCTGGATTGCCCCTCAGCCTGATCCTTCTCCCCAGTAGACCGCAGACCTTCCTCTCTCACCCAGATACCCCTTCCCCTTTGATCCTTCTTCCTCTGACACATAAGTATGACAGCACAGATGAAGGCTAATTTCCAGAAGAGCTAATGACATGCATGTAAACCATAGAAATTTTTTTCTCTGTGGCCTGGGCTTAAGGGCAGGTGAAAAAAGGAAAGCACACAAATATTTAAACTTATTTTAAATGAAAACTCCTATTCGCTTCATGATGTAGAGACAAGTTAAACAGTCTCAGGCTAGTACTTGGACAAGACTACTGTGAGCTAGCTCTTCTCAAGGGAAAATATCAAGCCCACAGACTACTACTTGGACTCTGATGAAATTGAAATGTTGCAATAAGAATTGCAGGGAAAACATTTCTTCCTTGTGAGTCAATATTGAGCAAACAGCTTCCTGCAGGTGTTGCACCAGCTCCAAAGCCAAGCCGGGCTGTATTGATCTCTCTGCTTACTGGAACTCCTACAGCTTTTTTCGCCTCCTGATTATGATTCACCTTGATTGCAGTTGATCATTAATTTCTGTATTACTGCTTTTAGTGTGAAACATCTGAAAGACATTATTCCAATTTTCTGAACAGAAGCCCCAGTTTTCTGTTCCAGACTTGAGTAAGTTCCATTTATCCTCCAGATCCTTCTGCTGTCAGTAGAGGATGTTGTGTGTGTTGGCAAGCTGCTCTGAAAACTTGGAATGAAAACCTGTATATATCAGCACACGCTGTTGTGATATGAAACAAAGCCTCAATGATATTGAGATGATTTAAGTGAAATAAATAAGGCATGTTTAAGGGTAGAAGAAATATTTTGTAAGGTTTTTCCAAACTTACAGTATTCTGAAAGGTCAGTGAGGGAGTTACTGTAAAATCAGATGAGCAACATAACAGAAGCAAGGAAACAAATAATTGATTTAGTTTACTTACTTGTCATATACCCTGGTTTTAGTGAAGTTTATTGTCTTGTCATACTGGTATTTTCTGTAGTCTTCAATAGCATCCTTAATCATGCTGGCAAGCAGCACCACAACCAGAGGCAGCATCGTAATCTCCCTGTGGAAAACTTCCACTTGTGGGAAACAGTTCAGAACCACCAGAAACAAAAAATAAACATTACCCAGCCTGAAAAGGTACAAAATAAATTAAAAGTAGTCAGAAATTAGAATGTATCCTTTCCTTAATGAACAGCTCCCATTCTGTTTCAAAGGAACATTAATAATTTCATTCCTCTACCCTCCTTTTCCTTTCTCCAGAATAAATTAATCAGCTGCTTAACCAAGATGCTAATTTTTTTCTTTAGAAGAGCCTGTGACATTAATTTTCATACTCTTAGAGCTAGCTCCAGTTTTCTCACGTTAGAAACACTATTTGTCTCTGGGATCTCCAAGGTCTTTAATGGCCCCTCACCAGTACAGTCTTGAAAATAAGAACAAAATTAAGCTATTGCCAAACAAACCTTAGAAAACTAACCAATGAATTACAGAAATGTTTTCATCAGGAATCCATGAAGGATTCTGCCAATGGCAGCTTGAACTAGGAATGGGCGAATCTAGTATAAAGAATGAAAATTTCAAAGCTACAGATGGATATACAACTTCCATTTCTCTTTATAGTGATGATGGTTCCCTGAGCATCTTTTTGACTTAACTCTTTATGCTGGGGGGTTTACATAATTTTAAAACTGCACTTGGAAATAAACCTGACCTTGCACTTGCACATACATATATACTATTTTTACGTTGGTAGACAGTCACTTTGTGACATTAAAAATATATCAGAACTGAGCTGCTGAAATCCACAGAATTTCATAGGTGTCTCAACACATCCAACGAAACCTCTTAAAATCAGAAGTTTATGCAACACAAAACCAGAAGAATTTTTAAATAAAAACTTGATTTTTTTTTACAAAGAGAACTGTTGCAGCATTCAATTAAAAAAGCTGGTCACAGCAGTGCTTAAGCACTCTCTGTGCTTGTTTTCATCTGCCATTTCAGTGTCAACTGAGTGCCATTTTGTTACAAATTATGATCACCTAAGTTTTAGTACCATTGCAACTACAAAAGCAGCCCTTTTCCATCACATTCATGTGTCACTGTTTCAGAGAGAGTTCTTGAATCTCACAGAACATTGAATGAATTTTTTTACCTGTGAAACTGTCCCAAAAGACTTCGGGGCAAAAACGTGAACCATGTGTATTTTGTGGTCTGTATCCCGTTTCTAGGATAAAATGTAGAAACTTGTTTCCCGTCGTTCCAGTGTCTCCCATTGTCAGGCAGGACAATCCTCCATTTGTTTAGGTTGAGTTTTGGTTTGTCTCTGACAGAAAGCAGCAGTGGTGTTGATTCTGATGGAGCCTGGGGGGGACTGTGAGCCCCCCGGCGCTGCCAACGGTGCAAAGCTGAGTCCACAGACAAAGCCATTCACAGCAGGGCTGGCAGGCTGAAAGACAAATGTGTGACAACTCCTGAAATCCAATTCCATCCAGGTAGAAAACTCCCTTCGTGTTTTGCAAGCAGAGGTTTAACACAAAGACAATTCTCCTGCTCAGAGCATTGCATGTTCTTCGATCTCAGAACTTCTGCAGAGAATGCACAGAATAAAAGACACAACAAAATCTTCAATATGAGAAAATCTATTTGTGTCTCTGGGGACAAAAAAGATATCTAAAATCTATTTTCTGTGTCTTATAACAGCAAATTGACATAGATAAAGCCAATTTAACAGTGGTGAACATTGGCTTTTCCATCATGAATCCTGTATCATATTTTTCAAATTATAAAGTGCCACCAGATCTATTCAGGCATTTTTCTTAAAATGTCTGACTTTTTTACAATACTTATCCTGTTCGTTCTTACTTATAGAGGGACTGGATCAAGTGTTGAATCTTAATAGCTCAGAAAATAGAGAACTGCAGCATCATCTTAATTACATTTACACACAGGTAACAGTTTCCCAAAGTCTTCAAAGAAATCTAATTTGAAAGGAAAATGGCAGCCAGCTCTAAAACAATGGATGTTTTATGGGTTGGAGAGATAAAGGAATTAAATCTCCCAATACTAATCCTTCAATTATCATTGAAAACTTGTCTCCTGATTTGTTCACACATTCACTGCAGGTGTGATCCAGTGTGCCAGATGCTCGGGCTGCAGGCACGCAAGAGTAGGTGCTGTAATGCTCAATCTGAACACAGCAAAATCTCACTCAAACAGTTTGAGAACTGTTTGAATTTGAGAACTGGAATCTGCCACACAACGACAAGGCACTAAATATGCAAAAGCAAACTAAAAATAAAAGTCACTGGCCTTGTGCAGCTTCAAGGTTCCACTGAACAAAACATGTGAAGTGGATCCACCTAATTTAAACTGAGGGAAAAACAGAGTATCTGACTTTCTTTAGGAAAAAAAATCCCCTTAATCATATTCAAAAATACCTTTGAGTCTTGGAAGAAGAGAAAACTACTCTGCCAGTATGCAAATGACTGAGTATTTGACTGAAATCAAAGTTATATTCAACATATATTAACTTACAGTGTAATCTTTAAACTGTGCTGCTGAAGGATTTTATAATGAAAAGGAAGAAATTCCATTGTTGGTAGTTACCAAAAAACACACAGTGAGCACTCAGTGAAAATGTAGTGAAATGATGCAGCTCATATTTTCCAGGTTAAAGGCTGGAAACCTGCAAAATTTTGCCACCTTGTTCTTGTACTGAGCAATTAACTTCCCAGTTGGTTTCAGCTTAAATTATGATCTGAACAGTGGATGGAAAAGTGACCCAGATACATATTGTACTACATACATATTTAACCACATTATACATACATATATATATGTAAGTTGCAGGTGACAGAGTTACATACTACCCATCAGAGCACCTCATTCTGTATCTGAGATACATCAAGGTAGGCTGAAATTCCTGAGAATTTATAAATGAAAAAAACAATAATTTCAGGCATATTGCTAAAAATAAAAGCAGACAAGATTAATTAAGGCAGCCTTACACATAATAGAACCATGTCTTCCATAACTTCCCCTGGGAAACTCTTTCTAAAGCTTCACAAATCACAATTAGGCAAGCCTTCTTGACATTCAAGAGAGGGTCTCTCTGCACTCCATCTTAACAAATTTTTTACTGTATAAATGAATTAGTGAAATGACTTAGTCAGTTTGGAAATCAGCCCTCCTCCCAACTGTCTTTTGGAAGGCAGCAGTCAAACAGTGTCACATCCATGAAGAGAGAGGCCAATTGCTGCCATCAGGCACCTGAATGTGTTGCAGGAAATGTAGAGATGTCCTCACAAACCACACAGAACTCAGCAAGTGCTCTGTGCTCTCTATGGGGGAATTACATAACTGCGTGCATAATCAAAACAGCAAGATAATGGCTTTCTTGACCTATGAACTTCAGTGCTGAGAGTGAAAAAGTAGCAGAAGCAAACAAAACTTTTTATTTCAGATCACTAAAAACATGAATGATACTAAATGTGCCATCTATGTTAGCAGATCACCTAACAGGAAAGATGAAAGAACTCAAACGTACATCCCTCTGTAAAATGACAATTTTCTATATTTCAGATACTTTCTTTCAAGAATATTCCAACTTGCTGGAAGTTTGATGTGTTATGTCATCTTCTGTATGGCAGGAAATCTACAAAAAATATTGCATTCTGTTGGTAAAATATTTAATGTGTTTGCCCCTTCTGTAACTCTTTCTGAAAGAGCTTCATAAAATCCATTTTCTGCAATTCTAGAATATTTTACACGCTTATTTGATTTGTATTTTCACAGAGATATCCTTGAAAGAACCCGTGAAGTGTGGATTTTTTCAACATACTTTTACTAAAGTAGCTGGCTTGCTTTCATCTGGTTAGTGAAGCTTCAGCACCACAATTCATACCCTGAAAGAGAAAGATCAAGGTGATGCAGACTTTTCCAACACCATTATGTTTGGGATTTGCCATCTATTCCACTTCAGCATAGTGATTACAACAAGTGCTTTTCCCAGTGCTGGTACATTTAGAACTATTGAAGCCTTGCCTGAGCTCCCCTTTGTCAGCCACTTCTGAAATACTGCCTTCAAAAGGAATCAGTAAGCTCCTGCTTGATTTCTGAGTGGGATTTTGAGACTTTCCATGGGACAAGGTCAGAAACAGCAGAAAGGTCAGGACTGCAGAAAGTTGCATTGTGCTCAGTTACCCTGTCCCTGTGCAACAGGATGAGAAAACTATGGACAGCCCATGGCTGAGCTGTAGCTCAGCACCTTTCAGACTTGGAAAGGAGGGGACAAAAAGAAGTCATCTATGTTCTTAAACTCACAGAAGCTAATAAGTAGGAGGCAGCCAATTCAGGTAAGCCATGCAGGGGAACATCCATGACAATTCCCCCTCTATTGCTATATAATCATACAGCATAAACTTTTAGTGTCTCATTGTCCACTTTTTTGTAAAGTTTCAGTCAATTAATGCTGTTATCATCATTCCCTAATTGAAAACACAAAAAGTTTCAGTCTCAAGAAACTATTTATCCTTCTTTCTTTCTATTCAATTACTGATGGATGCACTGTGGGCAGTTTTCAGGGCAGACACAGTTTTCCTATCTGTAACTCCCACAGGGTTTTCTAGGAGATAACAGGGCAATCTAGCCTAGGACAAGTCCCCTCCCCCCTTGTGTAGATGCCCCTCAAATTTTCTAGACCCACAGAGATACATTCATTATATAAAATTATAATGGATCATCACCTCTTTTATTCTTCCTCTTAGAAAAAGCACTCCTCCCCACAGTCCAGTTTTTGTCACTCTTCTCTGTGCTTCCAGGGGAGATACTACAGTCTCCAGAGATGGGCAAAAATCTAAAGCATATCTAGGTATCTCAATTCCTGAACTTCTGCATTTGGAATGAACCAAACAATCAACATAGAAGTGATTAAATTACTATCTATTAAGGTGACTCACCTATAGAGGAATATGTCAGCTAGACACTCAGTTACACTAAGATGTGAGATGAGAAATGTGTAAGATGGTGTTAGTGCAGGAGGGTAGATGCAGTACTCACATTATTTCACAAGATGCATCAAAATGTCTGAAATATGAAGCAATAAGCAAAGTGTGAAAACCTTTGCACCTCTCCCAAAAAGCCATGGAAGAAAGTGTGTCCCAGAAAGTTTTCAAGATTTCTATTTGAAGGAAGAATGAAGTGAACAATACGCTGTAAATTAAAATGGTATCATTCACAATGTCATCAGGCAGCTATTGAAAAAAGAAAATTTCTTTGCAACAAAAGGAGCATTGGCATGCTCTTTCTGTAGAGTATGGGGTGCCATTTGGTAACTTGTGTCGTCAGACAATTCAGAGGAACAATGTAAAGAAACAATTTTTCTTTGCCATTTGCTTGTGGATTAAAATATCCATCTTCTATTAACTAAAAAAAGTGCATCATGCTATTCCTGGAAGAGACACTTTTTGCCTAACGGTTTTGTACTCTGGAAAAGTTCCTGTTTGTGAAAAGCTATTGACAAGCCTGTCTCCTGAGGGGGAGTTTGCATATGGAATAAACACAGCAGCACTGTATTCAAGCAGCTGTTAACTCTACCTTATAAAAACCAAGGCCACCATTCATGTTTTCAAAGCCTCTTTTATTGTCTTCTTCCTGTGTTTAATCAATGAATGAAACTTTCAGCATTGGTAAGATTGTGCTGCATTTCTGTCCTAAACATCTGTGAAGTCACTGTGCTGGTGATTTATCCTGCACTGTGATAAACTTTCACAGATAGCCCTCACCTGTATCCATCACATAAAGTATCCAGGGCACATGAACACATTTGAAAAAAAGAGAGAAACAGGATAATTATTTATTTCTTTTGTTAGAAGAGCTGAAAGGCACACTGGGTTGGCAAAGACACAGGGAATCGGAGTGGCAAGTTCCTTCCAAGTGTGGTTTATAACATGTACAGACAGATCTGCAAATCACAGATGAGCTACCTTATACTTGCCTGTCTGAAGCCTTCTCAGGCAGGCCTATGTTTATGTTACAATTATTTTATATATGTCATAGTAGAATGGGAAGTTGTAGGCATTTTTATGCAACTTGTGAACTTTCTTTTTGAGAACTTAACAAGAAAGAAACCAGAAGGAAGACGGCACTATACATCCTTCCATGCAGTAGACACAATTTGGTATTTTTATCCCCAAATGCTTTATCTTCTAGTTATGAGTACTGCAATTGTAAGCCAGCAAAAAAGTATTCAGGAAATACTTCCTTTTGTTGGAAAAGGGATGCTACAACAGAGCACTGATGGTGTTTTCCTTTTGAATCCTTGTGTCGACACTGGAAAGAGCCCTTCTCAATTTTTCATAGCTAGCCTATAAAATTAGCATTCTCCCTGTGATTGCTTCATCTCATCCAACACTAGAGAAAACTTCTCTCTTATATGATAGAAACAGGCTGCATGAGAGAGCTATGCTGGTGCTATTAGCAAGGAAGGAGAGGTTGTGACATATGATTTACAAGTATTTTTTCAAATGCTATCTCTTTTTGAAGACTCTTGTATACAAAAAGGTATTGTTAACTGTAGCAGAAAGCTCACGAGAAAGTCAGCAATAAGAAAAAAATTTCTCTCTTTTGAGGTTGCCTCATTCCTGCCAAACAACAGGCTCAGCTGCAGATCTCTGCATCCCAGACTTAAAAGGCTGGAGGGAAGAGTTCTATCTCTCCTGCATATGCAAAAAAAGTTTTACACAATCATGCCTCATGTGCTGTATGTTAAAGGGATCCACATTAAATGAAAAACAACCTTGTTCATAAGCATATGTAAAAAACAAATTTAGAAGCTAGACATACAAACCAGTCATTTTCAGAGCTATCAAAGAAAGACAATATCTGCACCTTGTTTTCAAAAGCTAGTTTTTGGAACTTCGGGGCAAGATTTCAGACATGGTGGAGCTTATTTTTGAAAATCAGTGTGAAAGTGCAGTGGAAGCACTTGCCTTCAGGCAAGAATTATAACTAAGTAAATTATTCCACATTTTGACCTGATATTTTCACTTCTACATTACCTGTAAATCAAGAAGCTCTCAAATAACACAAGTCCCCTCTAAGGTTTAATTCCATTTTTCCAAAATTTTTATTTTATTTCCTAACTGAAAGCAGCAGCAGCATCTTTTCTTCTTGTTGCCCCATATGGATGATGCAGCACCCATTCAAAAGAGCCATTTGGGGAAGGTTTGACCAGGGAGATAACACACTACCAAGTGAACTGAGTATTAGAGGAATTTCAGCCACAAGCTTTATCTGCTTTGCAATTATCTGCTAGAAAGCTCTTTCACTTCTTGGTGACACTATATAGAATTCTTCCTCAGTCACAGTTCAGAAAAGTATCATGTAGTTAAGACTAATGGAAAAAGAAGAAGAGATTGGGGAGAATGAAGAATGCAGTTGTATTGATTAGCAGGATACAGACCACAGCCTAAAATCATCCTGTAGCATTCTGTAGTAGAGCTATAATACTTGCAGTATTAAAGAAAATTGCTGGAATGAAAAAAGAGCTCCAAACAAAGACTTCATTCAAAAATCTTGGTCAGTGCAGACTGTTGTCATTCAACTCACAAGAGAAATGTATTATGGATTAACAATTATATAATGGTTTTGAGTCCAAGTTTGTGTTTGTGGGGGATAAATAGAAAAGAGCTTTTCATAAATCTAATGCGTCATCAGACCACAGAGCTTCACTGTTCTATTACTGTGTTATATTGACACGTTTTTCATGCCTTGCCTAGATGCTCTTTTCTTGGGGAATAAACCCAAAAATCTTCCAATAATAGGTTAATTATAAGGCTCTTTCCTGAGCCCAGAGCAGTTTTCAGTGCTTGATGCAGAACTTTGCTGTAGCTGAGCAGTGCAGAGACATGTTCAGGCAGCTCTCCCTTCTGCAGGGCTGCAGCTGTGTTATTAAGACTGGTTTCAAAATAGATGTGCTGTCAGCATATGCTGACATACAGGTCATGCAAACAAGGATGATTATCAAATATTATTCAAGAAGGAAGTTTCCAGCTTGCAAACAGTAATGCTGGATGCTGTGTTAACTTCATTCTGTGAATAAGGAGCTTGCTCAGGTCTCCCACATTATGTGCTGATTTAAATAGAGAGTTAGACAAAAATTATCTGGCTTGCTGCAAGGAATATCACTGCTGCCAGCATGCCCAAGAACTGTAGTGGGCTATTATTACATTTGGGCCCACTGTACTTTTCACAAGTGTAGGCAGAGGCAGCTCTCAACGCAAGGATTTTAGGCTGTGTGACCTTCTTGATTTATGGGTAATGTAGAAGTGAAAATATCTTGATGGTGTTCTGCATCTGGGGAACCTGCCTTATCTATAAAAACACTTAAGACACAAATAATCAGAGAAAACACCAGCAACCAGCACCATCAGGGTTCTACAACTATTACCATCTCTCCATGGCTGAGAAAAGTTCATCTTTAAGGATTTAAAAAGTATTAAAGAATTTTGGGCCCAATTCATTCTGGGAGTAGTGGAGTAACAGACTGCAATAAGCCCCCCTAAACATTAATTAAGCATGACTGCAGTAACACAGCTTGAGCAAAGGAACCTCTGGGGTAGACACAGTCCTGGCCACCAGCACAACACTGGAAGAAGCCATCTCCACCCAGATCCTGGGGAAAAGGAAGCACAGAGAGACAGACTGTGGAGGCAAGTGAAGATTATTGTAGG
Source organism: Trochalopteron elliotii (assembly GCA_024734555.1). NCBI lineage: Eukaryota > Metazoa > Chordata > Aves > Passeriformes > Leiothrichidae > Trochalopteron > Trochalopteron elliotii. The sequence goes on from JANPWX010000391.1 coordinate 4,110,874, forward strand.
GAAAAGTGAGGCAACTTGTACTGGAAGCCCATTTAATCAGAAAAGGTTTACTTAGTAAACTGCAAATACACAGTTCCTGCCCAATATCTATGTCTGGATGAGGCTTTTTGCACATCTGTCTCTTGTTTTCCTAAATAAATCACATGAGCAGCATTTTCTGCTGCAGGATGGGGAAATGTTCCCTTGTGCTCTCATCTGCCTATGTAGAAGTCCTTTGAGTTTGCTATTAGAAAAGAAACCAATACCTGTTACCCAATGTATGTCTCTGTCTCCAGCTCTCTGAGTGATCCTGCACACTACTTAATTAGAAGACCATGTATTTCAAACTCCAGCAACAGCAGAATTCAGTTGCATTTTAGCCCAGAAATGAGGACACCAAAATTAAAGCAATTGTCTGAATAATAATTTTTTTTGTTTGTTCCACTTAATATTCAAAATCAAAGTGAAGTGGCCTCTAAAAGACAATCTAATATTTATAGTGTGTATGATTATAAAGCACTTAGGCTGAAATTATGTTGCAGATGTTCATGTGGGAACTCGGCAATGATAAAAAATTTGAAATGGAAGCAGAAAAAAATGAAAATAAACTGGAAACTGACCAGAAGATCCTTTATATGTAAAAACCTTTTATGCATCTATGTTTTTGTCAGAATGTGCTGACTCTAATTTCAGTTCTCCAAATCTGAATATTAAAGTGCCTCAAAGAGAAGAGTTACTTATTTACATGAAATGGAAAGAAAACAGAGAGAGGCTAAAAAGGCTGCCAATTCACTAGGGCACAGTTGCATGTCAATCAAAGATCAAGGGAAAGATTAATCAGGACCTCATCACGCAGCATTGTTGAAGGGATGGCCAGTGACACCTGGGCTGGTGGCACAGGTGTGTACAATGTGCACACAGCATAAACTTGTTCTGGTTCTCTCCAGAGCCATTATTTTCAGGCATTTTTGAAAGCATGACATGAAAATCACTTCAGTCCTGAAACGCACTCCTGGCAGTCGGGCACTACATGGAGAACACTGGAGCCCTGAGAGGACCATGTCAGCTACTGGAGGATGGACACAGGTTAAACTGGGCACAGGGAACTGATGTCCCCTTCCTGCTCACAGGTTTCCTTGGCCTTGAAGACTATGACAAATTTCTATATAAGAATCTGAGCATAAAATGCATAATAATATGTACTTACAAAATGCTCCTTTGCAGCATTAATTCCCTTTTAATAAACAAAATTAGTAAAATTCCTTTAAATCCTATCTCTCCTTCTATACTGCCATCTTCTCCCAGACTAAATTAACTAGGATATGCACTTTTGCATTTAAATAAACTAGATAGCTAAAATAGGATAATATGACAGAAACTTTAAGACCACAAAAGAGTATAATACAAAAATTCACTTGTTGGCAGGGTGTTTCTCCCCAGACCCCTGTTAATAAATTCTAAAATCTTGACAGTATGCCCAGTCAAGGCTGGTTTTCCTAGAAAGGTTTCTAATTATGTTATCCTATCCATACCTCTGATCCTTCTTGCTCCTCCATCTGTCAGGTCACAGAGCCATAACATTAACCTTAGGAAATGTCACCTTATTCCAGAGCAAATGAGTCACTTGACAGGCAGCCAGCTCAGGCAGCAGTGACAGGGGGAGTGGGAGAGGACAGGGGTAGGAGGTAAACGTTGATGCACTCACACCGCAAATTCCTGCAGGTGGCTAAATCTGGTCCAGCTATTCTGGCTCTTTCTAAAGCAAGAAGTCAGGGAGAAGTGGCCTACAGGCAATGTTCCATGGAGACAAAAAGAGCTTATGTTTGTACTGCAAGGTGACTCAGACAGACCTTTTGCAAGGAATCAGGGATTATGAAGTAATTTTGGGAAACATCACATCTTAGCCCCATGGAAAAATACATAACTGAAGCAAGAGAAATTAACCCAGTCATGCCAGAAACCACGTCTTTGCAGAATGTCAGATGTACTGCAGTGGGGCAGCATAAGCAGAGACCCAAAAGCACATTAAAAATTTGGGATCTAGAAAAATTTCAGAAAAATTATCTGAGTCCATTCTCTCAGGTCGCATTTAGAGAGCATAGTGATGGTATGTAAATACCAGAATTAGGAAGCAGAACTGGGTCAGAACTGATGAAGCATCTCTTTGTTATTCAGCAGTGTAATTATTTTATAAAACTAGGCAAGGCCAAGAAAAATGGGCTGGAAGCAAATGCTCCATGCTGTAGCTATTTTGGGCCTAACACAGTGTTATCCCAACAGAGCATCTCCTCAGGCTGGGTACAGACACTTCCTTGTCAGAATCTCTGGCAAATTCAAACTTTCCCCTCCCAATCTGTGTTCCAACTCTATGCTTTGAGTAAAGTTTATCACAAAATCTCTGATAAGGAAATTGGCAGCAAACATTGGCAGATTTTTATTTCTGGTCTGAAATCTCATATGAAACCTAAAGGTAAAAAGCAAATACATGTCTGTCCTGAAGGTTCCCTAGACTTATTTTTTTGTTTCTTTGCAACAAAGGACTTGTGCAGTCATTTTTGTGAATGCAAAATAATTATGACAATGGGCAAACAGTTGATTTATCCCAGAAATGAGAGGCAGAATAGAATCCAAGTGATACCAGAACAGCAACTCTTAAGGCTGAACCCAAAATGAATTTAGTAACTCTAATTTCAAACCTCATCTTCACTTACATCTGGTTGCAACATCTGAGACAGTATTATCATAATATGTGTTGTTAATTACTACTTAATGGAAATGAAAGAAATTTTAATTTTGCCTAAGATTGCTCAAGTCTGAAATATGTCCTTAAAGCAGAATAAGTATCAGACTGCAAAAACATTCTGAAGATTTGCATTAAATGACAAAAACCTAAACAAACCAATCCAAGCATCTCTTCTGCTATTATTCTCTTAATTTCAAAAATTTAAGACTTTAAATTCTAACTTACAAAAACCTGTTTTGTTCTTCTGTTCTGTGAGATACTTGTTTGGTTGTAGAACTTTATACTATTATAAACACTGGCAAAAATTTCAGGTTTTAATTAGTATGTACTTAAAGAGCAGAACATGAAGCATGCAGTCACTCTGATGATTTGTAGCCAAGGTTGGTTTGAAGAAAAACAGTAAATATTTTTCACTTGCCTTTAAAGTTTGAGGGTGGCTGATTTCTGTTACAAACTACAAGACTTGTTATTCAAAGTACTCAATTCATTTAATTATAATCAAAACCAGATGACATTCAAAGTCAAACACAACAAAAAGCATTAGTAACATAAATGCTCTTTGAGTCTGATGTATAAATGACTTCAATTCCAGGCTGACTTTTTACATAGAGTAATTTCCACTGAAATTGCATTAGGTCATGAGTCTGATCTTGAGTCAAAGGAAAAAAGTTCTTATCATCCTCTTCTTGCTTATACTGCTGACACAAAAAAGACTTGCAGCCAAGACCTCCTCACAAATTCTGAAGTGTTACAACTGGTCCCAGAGTGTGTGAAAGAGGTTCTGTACCACTGCCAAAGGTTGTGTTTTTGTCAGAGCAGTCTACTTGGGCATTACCACAGTGATTGCAAGCTGACTTTTCTTGTTTTTAAAAGCACTAGATTGTAATTTATATCTTCACAACAGAAGTTGATTACAGCCTGCTGTTACACGTGGCACTTGACTCAGTCTTCTTCTCCAGCAATTAAGTGAGCTGGGTTTAGCTATAACCCTGAAGTGGATGGTGGAAACCATCATTTTTTTTACAGCTCAGCTTTGAGCAGGGAGTGCTATGAGCCTGGAAAGCTGTTAGTAACTTCCTGGAATTTCATTCATTTGTTAGTTATCTTATGTAAACCCAGATGACCCGCTGTAAACAGTGGAACTTCTTTTCCTCTAAATTCAGAGACAGTTTCAACAACTTAAATTGTGCTCTTTCTTCTTGTCTATTTCTTAATTATTTTCTCTAACTTGAGTGTTGTGGGTGTTGATCTCTGTGTCCTTTCTCATTACATGAGCAAACAGTGAAGTTATAAACACCACAGGGTGCTGGGAGTTACATTACCTGGAGTAAGAGGTGTGGCATTTGCAAGCTCCTTCTAATAACATTAACTGTCATTACTGCTTGAGTTGGTGACGTGTTGCAATAGAAATCTGTACTTACTATTACACCAGTCTAAACTAGAAGTTACTGCATGGTGGTTTTATTGCTTTTCTTAGCAGTTAGAAGACAAAGTCTCTTGGCAAAATCATCTATTTCTGTACCCAGCACACCACCTTTTCATTCATCAGTGCACTGCAGTGCTTCAAGATATGGTTTGTTACTGTACCATGTGAGTTTTACAAAAGAAATTATTTTCAGAAGTAAGTTTCCCTTGGACAAAACCCACAGGTCACACTGGTCAGCCTTATCATTACACAACAGTCCAGCACATCTGTAACATCTAAGTACCTTCTTCATGGAGCACTGGCATGAAAGGCAATACAGACACTTCAGGAACTTTGTTCACAAGGGCTTATTGTGACATCCTTACCAAGGAGCTCTGCTTCCACTGGTAAGAGAAAAGTGAGCTGTTTTTAAAAATGGACGTCAATGTTCCTGGTTTTGTAGCTGCCTGAGGCATGAGATTGCATAGCCTGATTTCCTGTTAACATTCCTCAATACTTTCCCATTGCCACACTTGCTAGTACTTTTATCTAATTGTTCCTATATTAATTGTGTCCTTGATGGAATTCTTGATTTGACAACACTACGAAATAAAGCAGAGATCTCTCCTAAAATGAATTTTCCTTAATCACATAAAATACAGGTTTATATAGACACAGCAGGGTGATTTCCTCAGAAATTTGAAAGCAACGAAAACATTTCAAGACTATTGTATAGCAAGTTCCACTTCTTGCTGACATTTCCAAGAGGTGATGATGGTTCTTGGGATTAGTGGTACTACATGAGGCAGGTCTCCTCCAGGTCTGTCACACAATATGCTGCAAATAGGTGGTTACCCAAACAATAGCAGCACAGATGCTAAGGTTAAAAAAAAGAAATGCCTTTTAGAGATTTTTTCAGTGCAGAGGCAAGACAAGGAGGTTGCATAACCCCAGCTAATCACCCAGGACACAACTGGACTGGTGATTAGTGACAGCAAGAGAAAACAGGCAGAGAGCTCAAATATTAAATGATGCCATATCAAACGATTCCAGCCCTCATCGATGTAAGAGCAGGATAAGAAAGAATTTACCAATTATTTTAAAGCCCTCTGTCTGTTTTGCAATCATTAACCAGGTACCCATTGTAAAGAGCTGATGATGTAAATGAACCACCCATTTGGCAAATAGAAAAATTACTGTTAGTGTCACAGGCAAGGACAAAAATTCAGAAACAACTGTCTCAGTTTTATACTCATCCCAACAGGATTTCACATAAAACTTTTGCTTGTAAAAATGTAGAACTGTGAAGAATATGTTGGGTTAACCCACATCAGCTGAATATTTTACAAGCCTCCAAGCTCGGCAAATTCACAGCTATAATTTTCACAGCACAATATTTAAAGGCAAACAGCAGGCAGACAAGGTGGATTCAGGGCTCCATTTCCTATTTTTTTCCTATGTTTACATGCTTTAGCTTTATAGGATACTCCCATATTTAAAGTAAGATTAACATATAAGTTTGCCCCAATTACACATGTAACAGCACTAAAGTAGGTCAGTGCCATTTACTAGAAATGAGTGTTTTAGTGCAAACAATATATTTATCTTGTTGCCCTTAGAGGAAAAATATCTACAGATTTTGATAGAAAAAAAGGACACTTTTCTACTAGATAAAAATTTGAACATAAATTTATTAAAAACTTTATTTTTTAAAAAATGAACCTAAAAGGTGCCCTTCTTGAACCATAGAAATGAAACAAACTTCCCCCCTGAGCTATATGGTGTTAAGAAACAAACTAAAATAGTAACAAAAATAGTAACAATCTTTCCTTTTACACCGTGAGCAAGGTATAAGTAGAATTAGATATGTGACTTTTATAAGTTTATGTGTTGTTCCCAGCCCGATTCAGGTTTTTTTTTTCCCTGTTCAGCACAGCAGAGATTACCATGACAAACACAGAGGCAGAAGGTGACTGACAGGGCACATTGAAGATGAGCAGAACTGCCTAAGACTCAGAGATACCTCTACTGAAAATATTTCCACTCAGTCTGTATCAGGCAGCAACTGAGGTATAACCAGAGCAAAGACAACACTTTAAGTAGCAATGCATTTATTTTACAGCCTGCCCACCCTGCCTGCTCCATTAGAGCACTTTGCTGTGCTCCAGGAACTCTCCTGAAGGTAGTTACATTTATGAACTGTTTGCTCTCTGCTCTCGCCTTGCAGCCAGCACGGCACAACTATCACTCACTGCAAGGGAAAGGGAACCTGGTGAAGAAAAACAGCTCTCCCCAAATGCCCTCATAAATTCACAAGAAGAAATAACTGCGCAGCCCTACCCAAACTCTTTAGTTTTATTAATGGCAAGAAGGCAGTATTTCTTTCCAATAAATCTCAGCTTCACCTGTTGGTTGAAATGGAAGACGCTCCATGTCGGACAGTCCTACTTGCCTTGTTATTACAACTCCTGCAAAATATTAAATCATATGATCTGGTTCACAGGACTGCCTGTGGCACAAATACACTCTCAGAGAACAAATAAGCAGTGTGGGAGTTTGAGCACCAGCAGTCTTCCCTGAAAGAAGGGCTGCAATGCACGTGTAGCTGTGATATTCTGCAGGGCTGATACTCCTGCCCTAAACCAGGCTTTAGAACTTGCACTGCTCAAGTATTTGTTTGTTTTGTTGTTTTTTCAAAGCCTCAGAGCATAAACAGGTTACTGAAACATGGAATGTGGTGTCATCAGCAAGAACATCACAGATTCTTTTTTTTTTTCTACAGATCTCTAAGTGGGAGGTTCATTGTGATGTTTTTTGCAAAATCTGAGAACAAGTCTGAAACTCTCCAGTGTGCTGCACATATTTTGTTCTGCTTTCTTCTCTTTCCCAGTGAGGAACATACTCTTCCAAAACAAGTTTGTTGGTTTTTTTTTTCATTTTTCCCCCCTTTTTAGAGGAGGCTGCAGGAGACAGGATGGAAATGGCATCAAAACACATTTTCCACAAGAATTAATGTGAAGTCCACCCTGCACAGCTTAACATTTTTAATCACTTGCAGACACATACCTTATGTGAGGAATAGAGCTAAAAATAATGTGTTTACTGAATGGTGGCAAGCCTAAAAAAGCACAAACTGGATGAACAGATACTCAAATATCTGCTTAATTACAGTTAAATATAGGAGAACTTGTACAATTTCAGCCTTCAATACCCGCACCTGGCACTACCCACTTCAGAGCTTGGTGTGATAAGCACTCCAAGATCAGCTTTCAGATGGCCCTGGAAATGGGAAAATGGAATTCATGAACCATGTGGATGGACAGCGATGGTGCTGATGTTGATCTAGCTACTTTTGTACTACTTCATTATATTTGATTAAATGTTATGACTCAACATTATGACCAGATTCTGGATGCATGGAAGCCTCTGCAGGGGGTGTCCACATCTGGAATAATCTCTTCCTCATGACTGAATTTCGGGTCACTTTAAATACAGGAGATATAGGCCAGTGATGTTCTATACATGGTGAAAAAATGATAAAAAACCAATAAAAAGTAAAAAAGACTTATTGTGAAAACAGCAGAAAGTAAGTGTATGATAGAAGAACTTTTAAAAATTAATTTTCAGGTAAACTAGAGGCAACTACTTTGCAAGTACATAGTACAAGAAACATATACTTGGGGCGATGGCAGCTGGGATGAAGCATGCAGAAAAACGTCACTTTTTTTACATGGATTTGCAATTGATGATGGGGACACCACAATGCAGGCAAGGTCACCTTGCTTGTCACTGAAATGGAGTTGCCTGTAGAGTGGAAGGTAGTTACCAATTAAGAGCAGATAGCAACATTATAAAAACAACTTTGAGCAACGGATTTCAAAAATCTATAAGGTGGAATTTTAGGTAGGCAGAATGTAATTATCCATTTGGAACTCAGCCAGATACACATAACTCTGAACCCTGCATTTGCTGCCAATCTAAATAGCACCACATCTCCACCATTTGCAGTGGCAGGACTGCTAGCTAGGCAGCTCACAGATTAAGCACTGTGATCTACTTTCAGGATGGCTATAGCAAACCCTGCTGTCTGGGAAGGAAAAAGCCAGAATAAAAGCCAGAAAAGTATCAGGCAGTGTGACAAACACTCTGTTGCTTTGAAGTCAAGGGCTGATCCCTTTTCACACATTAAAGATGTAAAAATTTATTTGGCATATCAACCTTCTTGCAAGCAACTGCAGCCATCTGGCTTTCCTTCAAACCTCCCACCCAGACAGCTCCTTTACGTGGACAGCCCCTGGGGAACCTCACACGTTGCTGACAGCTCCAGCAGATGGGTGCTTTCTCCTCCCTGTTCCTATCTGCCTAAATCCCAGCTTTGACTCACAGTAGCTTCCTGTTTCCAGACATGCTGCTGAAGCTGGAAACAAGTGCCAACTGAATCAGATCTTTTCAACAAGACACACTCTAAACTATGTTCTCAGCACTTAACAGGCCATCTTACAATCCTCTTGGCACATGCTCTCAGTCTGTTTTCCTGCAACTACTGGATTCTCCACACTGTGCTATTCATCAGAAGAGACAGGCATATTATCCATGTTAGCCACATGGGCTGGAAAGCAGCCCTCGGAGCCCATCCAGATCACTTTACCTACTCAGTGCTCTATCCAGGATGCTCTTTCCATCCAGCATATTCAAGCACCATTTCAGAGAGCAACAGAGTAGACCTAGAGCAAGTAAAACCCGCCCCAGATCCCAAACTGTTTTTCCTCCTGACTTACTAGATGGAGCATAAATGATTTTTGCTGGTTTATGAGCACTTTGTCTTTCAAGGAATGGTTAGAGCTTGAAGAACAGTAGTAAAGCCCAGAAATTCATAAGGGAAGATACATGATACACTGGGAGCATGTTTCTTGCTATCCACATTAGAATTATAGTTGTATCATTTATAAATATATAAGATTTATGTATTGTGCTTCATTTGCTACTTCAGAGGATAAACCTGTTGTGAATTGAGAGCTTGAAAGGAAACTCTTGCAAGGTTATGCCCTGAGTTGTTGAATTCAGTGGCACAGAATAATTGACACCAGCCAGGACCCCTAAAGATCCAATGTCCCACAGAAGAGCAGGGCAAACTTCAGAGGCAGATCAGGTTGCTCTGGGTCTTATCTACTCAAGTTCTGCATATCTCCAAGGTCAGAGGCACCACAGATACTTCCTAAAGAAATTCAGAGACATGCAGACCAGAGGTCTCATGAGGGTACCAATTCTGCTGTGTGATGATAAGAGTTCTAGGGAGACACTCACTGCAAAAATACCCATATTCATATCCTAATCTTCCTTCAGGTAAAAGGAAAGGTGAGAGACTTGCAAAGGATGATTTGAGAGAATCTGAGATAATACAAGGAACCTGTCTCTTGTAAATATGTAAACTGTCTAGGGAAATAAGTGTATGAGGTCAGTGTTTTAAATTAAGTATCTACACATAGGAGACACAAATATCCAACAAAGGATAAATAAAAATTTCTTAAATATCCAGAAAACCTTGGAAAAATATCACCACACACTATTACTGTAGTACTATGGATGTCCAGAATTTAAACTGATGACCACATTTAGAAAGCTTCCCAATTTCAGACTGCCCTTTTTGTTCCACACAGCTGAGCCAGTCAGACACAATATAAAATGCAGGTGTTTTAGAAGAGGTGGGAATGACCTGAATGCTACAGCCTTTTATTCAAGCAGCTTTTTGGGTTTTTTTTAGAGCCACTTGAAATTGTACTAGATAGTAGAAAAAGGGCAGGGGAAGGAATAGTGTATTCTTTCTTCTCTCTGCATTGTAAAATCCACTCATGCTCCAGAGAGGTACAGAATAAAGGGCAAACTTTTCTGCAGCCAGATATGTCTCTAGTTTGTTATGGGTAGTGTGGCCTAAATTTTAATTACAGTCTAATACATGTTTAGGGCTGTTAACCTAATTAGCTACCTCATCAGAAGTGGGACACCTACATTATATCCAACACAAAGTAGTTAAGCTATAGTAGAATGATTCAGAGTTTTGTTGGAGTCAAGGATTTAATCAAAATTAATATTCGTGAAAGTATGACACCTGTTTTCATTCAGAATTTAGCTGCAATGCCTTTAACACAGCTCCTTTGACAACATGTTCATTTAACTAAACCCAGCCTTTTTGAAACTGACTGCTAAATTTTTAAATGCGAGTTTAATTGGAAGCTCAGTTAATGGACACAACTATTCTGGAATCATATATTCAGATCAGGATATGACAAAAAAATGGTCAGCAAAATCCAAACTATGAATTTTTAACTAAAACCATAGCAGATATGTGGAAACTCTGTGTGATGGCTTTAAGGTGGATCCATCTTCTATTGCAACCCATTCCTGTGGCACTGGAGTAAGGATTGATGACCCCAACCTGATGAGAGAAGGCTGTGAGAGATCCAGGCAGCCCAACTTTCCCCACCTCTGGCAGGGAGCAGAGTGTTCATGGCAATAGAGATGTGAAGCTCCAAAGGCAGCTCAGACCACAGCGTTTCTGAGCTGCATCACAGGGGGTGAGTTGTTCCTACAGGAGTGGTAGTAAGGAAGGGATTAGAGGGGAAGCTGACTTCCCACACCCCAATAAGTGCCAAATAAATAGTTCAGGAGTTATAGGCTGTTATTTGACTGTCAGCAAATGAGCCACAGCTACACTCAGGCATATTGGATAAATTATTCAAACTACAGCAGTACAACTCTCATCATTTCCTGGCAGAAATCTTTTCCCCTGCTCCTTCACCAACCCCAGTTAGTCAAGCAGAAACCAGACATGGCCATCTTGGTGTGTTCTGTGCTTTGCCTCCTCACTGCCCACCATATCACTGATGGAAATGAATTAATCTTTTTTAGAGAGTGCATGCTGAACAACTGTGATGGCAAAGTTAGGAGAGCAAGGAGAGCAAGAAGCCATAATGTAGTTATGTTACATAGTCACTTGGAAGAACTGCTATGAAGTCCACTAAAACTAACAATGTCCATGTCACTGAAAAACAAACAATAAATACAAAATCCTGTGCTCTCTGATTTTCTGCATCAATTATTCCAGCTGCCATTTATGAGTAGATTTTATTTGAAGGATGGCACAAATGTTTGAACAGGCTAAATGGCAAGGAAGCAAAGCATTACAGGACATTTTCATTTTCAGACTTCTGGTTATAAAGCAAGATATTCTTTCAGCAGCCAACACTGCCAGAGAAGTTGATTTAGGTTTTCCTGGGAGCTTTCAAATGAAAAGAAAGATTTGTAGCTAAGCAACACATTTGAACAAAAAATTGCTAGTGGCACTGCAAGAGGAAACTCCCAAAGCACTCTATTCATGTTTACCATCCAGACCCCTAGAAGTTCAGGCTTGCTCAGGTCACTGTGAACGTGGCTGGACAGGAGCTGGTGTTTAAACACCCAGGAACAGGAGTGTTTGCCAGAGTGGCAGCAGTATTTGGCACAGCTGTCAATCTGTGCTGGGGATGAGCTCCAGATGTTACAGGTCAGGCTCAGAGCTGCCTGGGAGCTCACAGGGCACCTGCAGGGCTGTCCCTGGCTGCAGCACAGGTGGTGGCTTCAGCAGAGCTCACTGCCAGACATTTCAGGCCACCAGGAAACTATAACTATAACCATATTTTCAAGTGTTCTTGGCAATATTTGGCTGTTGCTGGGGAGCTCCGAGGCAGATTTGCAACAGAGCCCAGGATGGAGTCTCAGTTCCTGACAATCTGCCACCTTCCAAAGGAAGATTTTGCTGAAGAAATCTGTCCTACCTTAGCCACTCACCATCATTCCCATGACAGCAGCCCAAGTATGATTAGAAGAAAGTTAAAGCAAAGCAGTTGAGCTTTCAGCAGTGTTTTTAAGTCACAGGTGATAGAAAACTAATGCCCTGTTAGCAATCACTCAAAATACTCCCCCTGCTGTTTTCCATAAAGAGAACAGAAAACTGAATATATATATCAGAAAGTAAGATACAGAATGGCCACAGCAGCTCTCCTGACCTTTTCCTGTTTTTCCTATGAAACCTGTGCTCCCTTATAGCCCGTCCTGTTCTCAAGGTCTCCAGATGCACAAGAGCAGAGGAAGAAGGTGCTTCTGGGCAACGAAAGTGAACTTGCAAGCAGGTTAGTCTTAGGAGCTGCTGCCACTTCATTTTCCTGGGCATCTGTCAATGCATTCATCATGCTACCCTGATGAATGGTACCTACAGAACTCCCTTGCTCTGAAATGTGTTAACACAAGCCTCAGTAAGGGCCCTCTTAAGCAAGAATTCTATTGCACATGGTGTATAAAAGAAGATGACAACAGTGACGCCCACTTGGTTTTCTGACATGAAGATTTGTGTCCCAGTGGATTTATATCATACATGGACTTTGTTCATCCTCCTGGGAAAAAAATAATATCTTTTTTCATGTTATCCAGTATGACTTTACTCATGCTTTCTGATCGAAATAACTTGAAAAACACAACCACAGTTCTACAGATACAGATGGAAAATGGCACTTGGGAAAAATTCCAGGTGAGAGAGATGAATGTGATTTTTATTTGTGCCTCAACATATGTTATACATTAGGTGAAAGATTCCCATAAAAACTTGCAGCCCTGACCCAGGAAAGACCTCTAGCAGCGAACCGGGCCAGAGAAACCCTCCAGGGTCAGACTGTGAGCAATCCCCCTCACGGGCCGGTGGAGCAAATGCTGGGATGCCCGTGTAGAATGCACGGGAAATCCAGCTGTGGGAGGAACCTTAGCACATGAAAGCAGCTAACTGCTCACAACAGGAGTTGGTTTTGCTTTGGGTTTCTTGGAGGGATCATCTTGGCCCTTCTCCCCCCCTACCCCACCCCCTGCCTTTTCTTCCCTGTGGTCCTGCTTCCCTGCCTGTTCCTGCTTTGCCCTGCCCGTTCCTGCTTTGCCCGGCTTCACCATTTTTGTGAACCATCTCAGCACCGGGACCACCTCGTGCTCCGCTGCCTTCCTGACGGAGCGGGCACCGCTGCAGCCAGCCGGGCCTGCCGTGCTTCCCAGGCACCGCCGAACTCGTGCTTCCTGGGCACAGCCACCCTCATGCTTCCTGGTGTGAACAACAAGGTTCGCTTTCTACGTAAATTTTAAGAAATAGGTTTAATAGAAAATAAGACAATTAGGAGATAGAAAAAAAAGCAAAGTACGGCTGGCCGGGTTATTTGGCATTCAGCCAAGTCCACACCCTGCTATATCAGAGACATTCTTTAAATACCCTTTCTATTGTATCAATCTGTTGAATAGTCATATTTTTCCATGAACTAGTTTCCATATTCCAGGAACTGTTTTGTATGGTCCCTCTTTGGGTCCGCCTTTTCAGAGCATGCGTGTTTCTTGGCCGTGTCTTCATTATCACCTCCAGGTTGGGCCTTGGTCCAGACTTCCTTCAGATGGTAGATGGTGATAGTTGGTATATCAATAGCAGGTTCTTCACTGGATGTTATCCCAACCAAACAGACAGTTTAAGCATGCTATATCAACTACTACCACTATGCCTAGTTTTCTTTACTAATAGCAGAAATAAAAACTTATATCCTTAACACAACGTTATTAATCATATAAAACACATCTTGCGAAAAGCCAACTTTATAATATGCATTTATAACACTGGGCACCACCGCCCCTCATGCTTCCTGGGTACTGCTGTCTTCATGCTTCCCAGGCACCGCCGGCCCTGTCGTGCTTCCCGGGCACCGCCGCCCCTCATGCTTCCCGTGCACAGCCGCCCTCATGCTTCCCGGGCACAGCATCCCTCATGCTTCCCGGGCACAGCATCCCTCATGCTTCCCGGGCACCGCCGCCCCTCATGCTTCCCGGGCACAGCATCCCTCATGCTTCCCGGGCACCGCCAGCCCTCATGCTTCCCGGGCACAGCATCCCTCATGCTTCCCGGGCACCGCCGCCCCTCATGCTTCCCGGGCACAGCCCCCCTCAGCTTCCCGGACACCGTCAGCCCTGCCGTACTTCCCGGGCACCGCCGCCGCCAGCCTGCAGCCAGCCGAACCCGCAGTTCAATCACCTGGGAGAGCCAGCAGATAAGAGTGTTTCAGAGTAGCAGTTCTCTTGGCCTATTTAGAGAAATAAGTATTTTATTCTTAAGTGGCAAATTGAAATCTTAAGTGAGGAGAAAAAAAAAAAAAATCTCAGGCTCCCTGTTCAGTTCTCACACAGTTTAAAAAAAGAAAGGATTTTCAAATCCACTTCATATTCTCAGTCCTCGTCTGTGAAACCCCCAGTGAGGCATAGTGCAGCAGAAAGAGGCAGCAATAACTTCAGGGCCTCTGTGTCTGTTTGGCAGCCAGTGAACTTGTCAACACAGGGCGATTTACCATTAAGCTCTAGCAGTATAGCCTATTCTGGCATAATTATTGCATAATGATTTTCTTTCACTATTCTACAGGAAGAAAACAGCTTGTTTATAGCTGATAATACTCTAGCCTTTATTTCAATCACAAATGCCAAGTTAGGAACAAGCTAAAGTAACATTTAAATTAATATTTCTTAAAATGCTTATCCATCTTTTCCACCTCCTGGCAGAAGTGGGATTTTTTGATAATCTCCCCTCTGCATCGTCACTTACTTCTCTGTACTTGTACAAGCTATCTGCAATATAACACATCTCAACATTAAGGACTGGGTTGCCTTTCCTATTTACCACACCTAGGATGTACCAATACTGTGCCATTTTCACCTTCAAATCTGCCCCCTTTTCCAAGCATCCACATAAAACAGCCTTGCAGAATGCTCCAAAGCCACTAAACTTCAGTTCTAACAACTTAGTTGTAGCAGTGGGAGGAATGTAGTCTCCAAGCTTACTAAGATGTGGCATATAGGTAAAACCTTACAAAAGAAAGGCCTTGTAAAATCATGGTTCAGGCCTTGCTGCTTCGGCTGGGTACAGCTAACTGCCAGCTTGGTAAATTCCCGTGAGAAAGGAATTGTAACAGTGAGAATCAGCTTGCATATCAAGCTATTCCTGTGGGAACCAATTTGCACCTGTGAGGAGAAAGATTCTACCCGTGTGAAATATCTTCCCAGGAGACAAGAATGTAAACAGATCTAGAGAGGAAAGTTTTTGATGGACACATACACTGGCTGTTACTGGCCAATGAACTGAGTTGCAATGGGTTTACTGACCAATTAGAACTAAACATGATGCTTTTAGAAAACCCTATAAATACGAGCTGTGAAGAATAAAGATGGGCTATTCTACCTGAAGAAACAGGTGTCTTTGTCTGTCTCTACTGTGACACTAGGACACAGTAGAGACAGTAATTCAGAAATTTCAAGCTGCTTATTGAATTGCACAGAGAAGATGTGTTCCCTGCAGGTAGCAGCACTGTGCAGGCAGATAGACATTGTCTGCACTGACACATTTCTGAGTGCTCTGCAGAGCCAGCCCTGCCCAGCAGCCCAGGCTGGAGCCTCAGGTACCAGGATCCCACAGGAGCAGGTTCCTGCAGACCTCCTGACTGTGTGGATGGAAAACACTTTGCAATGTTTGGGATTCAGAGCTGCTTCTCTAAGTCCAATCAGACTCAGAGTAGACACCCACGATGCCTCCTTGTGCCTGTCATCACAGGACAGAATTTGCAATTAGATGCAGAAGTGAAGGGAACCAACTCCTTTCTATTCCAGTCACACACAGCTCTCCTGTGAAAGGGATCAAATGCTTGATCGTTGTCCCAGATGCATGCAGGAAGGGCAGACTTAAAGATTTTTTTTACCTTTTCTATCTCCATAAAATACTTTAGGGTAAAGCCCAAACATCAGAATGAGTGTATATTCTTCCACTGGTACAAGACAGAGCCAGGTAAAGGTCTCATCTCAGTTACCCAGGCAACTGCAAACTGCAGAGCCTGCTCATGCTCATTAGAAAATTTTTTTAAAAAGCATTCAATCCTGGAGTCTGCAATGCTTCCAAGTGATTATATTCATATGGTGCATATATGCTGCAAAAATAGCTTCTTCATTTTCTGCCAGCCAAATTAACCATGAAAATGGACCAGTTTAAGAATGTAATTATTGTAGACTAATTTGGCAAACTAGACAGGCAGTGTTTCCTCAGCCTGGGCAGCCCTATCTTCTGGGATTTCACTTGCCTGAGGGTTTTGTCAGAGAGCAAAGGCAGCTGGAAGCATGCACTGTGCAGGGAGGGCAGGTAGGCAAGGAGAGCTATGGTGAAAGGGATTCTTTGAACTTCATGTCTGCAAACAGACTGCTGCAAATCTTCAGCAAAAGCTCAGAAAACTGTCATTATTGCAGTGGGGAAGGGATAATCACCCCCACACTGGGAGCTGGGATTCAGAGCATAAACAACTATTGAAATGATCCAGACAGCCCCATGTGAACCACGCTTTTGAGGAGGAGGAATCTACAAATGCCAGATTGCACAGTCAGTGGGTGTAAGGCACCACACCCGGGAAGTGTGTGAGGAAAAAAAGGTGTCTGGTTCCAGAGTGGAAACATATTTGCTGCTCTGGACCCCAAGGCACCTGAGTTGCAATAGGCAGGACTCAGCAGGGGTAGGCTCTGTTCAACCACTCAGTTGTTGTGAATAGCCCTGCTGAGCTGTCCGTGAGCAGGACTGGAGCTTAATGTAAAGAAAAATAAGGTTGGATTAGTTTTTATTTCAATTTTTTTTGTCTCTCTGCTAATGGCAGGGATGGAAATAAGGCCACATGAGCATGCTGCTCAAGCACTGCAGATGAATTTCTGTAAAAAGTGCAGCATTCTGGAAAAGCACAGAGAGACTTCCACGTTCCTGTCCTGGCCAGATAACACATCTCAGCAAGTGAAAAACCAATCAAGAGACCCCCACTATTGCACCACATTATGGTAGTGATACATTCTTGAAGACCACTTCTATAACCTGAGGGTGACCGTTATGAGAAGGATGGATGTAATTAGAAAAGATTTTTTTAAAGTTAGATGTTGATAAGACATTTCATTTCCTCTACCATAAAAAGAAGTAATAAACATTAAGGCACAATGAGATCTAGGAGCATGAGTTTGCTCTTTAGATGAGGCTTAAAAGATAGCAATGTAGAACGCTTATAAAGACTATTTTGGATGGCACAAAATCAAGGGCAAGTGTGGATTGTTACCATTTGGAGGAAAAAAAAGAGAAGACACCTCAAGAGATATAGTGGCAATAAGTCAAAGTGGAAAAACAAGAATAGATGAAGCAGACAGAAAAAGTGAATAATAGCTGTGGGGAATGTTAGCCAGGGCACTGCCAACTGAGCCTTCACTTTTTGTCTGTCATCTGGAGTGATTGTCACAGAAGCTGGTCACTATTATCTTTACAAGAGACATTTTCTCTATGGGAGATTTATCAAGTTGGACATTTTAATGAAATACCTTTGGAAACAAAAAAGCTCTTTTTTATTATTTTTCATAAAGAGATGATAACTTGATGAGGATCTTTCAAAGTGTCTGACTGTTTTCTGATGTAACACATATATTAGCTGCAAAAATCTTTAATGTAAGAACAATTTGTTAAAGAGATTAGTATAAATCTATATGAAAACCTTTGTGCTTTTTTTTTTAATGGAAATAACCTGTCATTTCCTGTCAAATATTCTCTGTTGGCAATTATTGTACCGATATATTTTTTTTGTCTTTCATGTATTATGAGCTAGGTGGGAAAAAAAAGTCACTTACATCAAAGTACAAATATAAAAATAGTTTGGAAAACTCTTACAAAGGGGATGTTTTAGAAGATACAGCAGATGACATTCTCATGTCCAGGCACAGTAGGAGTTATTAAACTTCACATCTGGAGTTAGGAAAGAATGTCTCACTTTGCAGGAAGAAGATGAGAGCCCCAGCAGTTTACAAAGACAAATAACAAGTACCTGCTACTGCCTGTATGGACATGAGCAGCTACAAGTGAATGGCTCTAACAGTGACTGTGCACTGGCCAAAAATGGCACATTGTGTCATGTTTGTCATCTCTCTTCCCTCAGCCCCTCAATGCTTTTCCTGTTGATGTTAATCCCACTGACTATTTGCTCAGAACAGCTCTGCGTAAACACTTGCTTCTGAGATAGCAACTTTCATGATTCAGAGAATCCTCTGACTTCACTTCTGGGAAAAGCTGACTCACATTCCTCTTGGTGTGCTGACTGCACCTTCTCCCAGGTCGATTCCACTCACCTCTGAGGTGGCTTTATCTATACAAACTCAATATCCTCAGGAACATGAAGGGCAAATTGCAGCTGCTTTTCTGCAGAGCAGGAGCATTCACCATCTGTGCACTGTTTTTCTGTGGTTAGATTGGACATATGAATCTAGCCATTTGTTTATACATTTAACTTCTGCAAGTATTGGAGGGATTTCTGCCCATTCAAAAGAAGAAGAAATCTTTGACATAATTAATACTCTTTTTACTTTTAAATTAAATGTAGACTTTCACTCAAATGAAAAATAGAACTCTAAAATTGATTGGTGGAGTCATCTGAGGAATTTTTCCAACAGCAGATAAGGTTTGTTATATAAAGATATTTGTTCCAATTCAAGAACTAATGTACAGACAGAACCTACATTTACAACTGTATACAGCATAACCCATTCTACAAGAAACTAAACACCTTCTTTTTTAATCACAAGCAACTACTCCAGCTTCTAGAATTTTCACACTCAAAGCCAAAAGCTGCATAGCACACAGTACCATTAACATTCTTTTATGCCTCCAAGTCTCAAAGTCAGGTTCTTTAGCCAAAGAAACTGTAGCACAAGCTTTATGAAAACTTCAATTTATTTATTAAATATTTGAATTGATTTAGAACCCCAGAAAATAAGAGCCTACTGGACTTTCACTATATTGCAGTCTAGATTTGACCCATTGCTTTGTGTGACATAAGCAATTCATCTTGCTGAAACCCCTGTTCAAAGGTTATGACAGTTTGCACAGGATATGACAGAACTTGCAATGCATTGACAAGGCTGCAACCTTCACTTGTTGACATCTTATCAAATACTCTCATTCTTGTTTAAATCTTGGCCTGAGTTACTTCAAATGACACTTTTTCCATTGCCAGTGATTGAGTCAGCCAGTAATTGCTGCTCAAAATAATATAAATTCATAAAAGTAAATTATAGGAGATAGTTATTTTTAACATGTTTGACTTGGTTCCTGAAATACCACTCAGTGACACAGAATAACAACTCATGGAAGGGTGAACAGGCTGGAAAACTGGAGTGGATTTACTGATGGGATTGACAGCACTGCAAGTAACAACACAAGAGGCTCTGCTGCCTCCTGCTTACTTCCCCCCACTGCTGCATCTAGACTTACACAGGACCTATCCAAACACCCACTGTGCAGGTCAGGTAGGTGCCAAAATCTGTTCAAACATCTGGAGACTTTGAACTGCTTTTTGAGGGACACATGATATGAAATAGCAAATTTCTGGGGTTGGTCATGCTAGTTTTCATTTTTCCATTTAACCAGAATTTTTAAACAAGCCTTCAGAGGAGAAAGGGTTAAACATTTTAGCTTTCAAGTATCTTCTCTTCAAAGCACAAGCTTGCAGATACACAGGTACACCCCTAATAACACTCAGATGTAGCAGAAGAATAAGAGAGACAAGCTGAATTTCCATATGAAATATAGAAAGACCATGATCCCAAACCAAATTGAGCTTTGTAGTTTTACAGAGCCTGTCGGCCAATTACATAAATGAACTTTCCATTAGTGGTAGCTAAAGGTTTAGCATGTTCTCACATGATCATACAGCCTGGGTCAATGTTCCTGTGGAGAAATCTCTGTGCCTCAGGCACTTGGCTGTCTGATCTTGTTTTATTGCAACTGTGACCCTTCTGAGCTACCACTGACCCTGAGGGTGAAAGCAGTGCAGCCTTACAGGAGCTGAGGGGAACCAGATACCAAAGCAGCTGCCAATGGTGCTGAAGCTGACACCAGTGACAAGTCTGCATTTAGTCTGGGAAAGGCAGACTCCCTCAGGGGGGTCACATTGACACAGAAGTGTTACAAACTGGTTTAAACACAGAAGAGCAAAAGAAATTAAGTCCACAATTCCACTATCATTTATCTTCAATTAATAGTTAGTGCAGGCAGTATTATGTTGCAGTATCCAGAGACCACTGAGTGCTTCCCTTTTTTCCCAGTAGCTCATTTACTTGCTTTGGAAAAGGTATTCTGCATTTCTAGGTCAAAGAACAGCTGTTTCTCTCCGTTAATCAATGATTTAATCAATAAGTATGTGATATGCCAAGAAGGAGTTCCAACTGCAAGGTGGACACGACGTGCACATTTGTTTCTGAGATACTTTGTCCCTTGTGCCTGTGTGGCTCTGGATTTCAGAGCTTGGTTTGACTGACACAGCCCAATTCTGTATTAGCAGACAATAAGCCAAGGACTAAAGCCAACAGAATCAGACACATTTCAGTTTGCACTTGTACATCTACCTCTGCTCTTGACAGACGTACAGAGGATGAGCTGACTGACCTAGTTAAAATTGCCCAATTAGCTGAGTGAATGACACAGTCTGAAGAAAGTGAAAAAGAGCAATATTCTAGGGAGGGAACTATCAGTGACTGTGCTGAGAGTAGGGAAAATCTCCCTACTTATGATGAGACCAAATTCGAGTTTCTAGTCCTGTTATTTCTACTATTTTCTACAGGAAATTTAACAATGCAGGTGAAAAGACCTGCAGTAAAATGTGCTTTAATTCCCTGTGTATGAGACAGTTTGTATCTGTCCTCAAAGATCAACTTCTTTCTGGTGCTTTCTGGTAATAAATCACATTAACTGGAAAACAAAACAGCAAAACCCTAACCAAGCTCATATAGATTTTTAGAAAATATTTATTTGACTAAGAAAATACTTTCTCAGCCATATGCTTAAAAGTGTATTTGCCATATGGTGTCACGTTCTGTGTTACTTGGAAAACAAATACATTTATCTTCTGTTTTCCATTATTAGCATTAAGAACATAAGGGTGTGACTTGAAGACAGCAGAGGAAAAAATAGTGAAAATACATAAATAATAACAACACACTGGTTCAAGAGACTGGACCAAATTTGATTATACTGATTTTCTTGGACAGAAGCTCTACAAAGGCAGCAGAGTGCTGTGGACTTAGCAGAACATATTAAAGCACAGGCTCTTTCATCACATCAGCCAGATTTCCCTTCTCTTTTGCTGTAACTGCTTTTGTGCTCCTCAAGATTTACAGGCCTCTGAGAAAAGGCCTGAGCATGACATATTAATTAATACACTCAGAGCAATCTTTGTGTCTCATCCTCTTGCTGAAATGACCAGAAACTGCAAAGGAATATTTACTCTTCAGGATTTGGGCAAAATGACAGAGACTGCACAGGGGACAAAACAAAAAATAAAACCTGCAGCTTAAAAAAAAAAAATAATCCGGTGGAACCCCTCTTTTCTGCTATTAGAATTCTGTAGCCAAAGCAAATTAGAAGCATCAGCAGTTCCATGTCACTCGGTCCTGTCTGGTGGTCAAAGAGCGTGGCAGGATTTCCTTATTGCCAGGCTCTAATGTTGCAGCATTTGTGCTTGTGATTAACTATTAATGTAATGAAAGGTTGTACAATATCTCCCTCTGATACTGTTGCCAAATAAGCAATTAAGAAGCATGGTTTAGAGTCATTGCTTTTGAAGAGCTATAAAAGTAGATCATAGCTAGTGGGATGATAATTTTTCAGCAAGGGACATGCTCTGATCCCTCCAAACCTTTCCTTTGTGGTTTGCATGGAAGTGATGCTGCTCAGGTAAAGCATTTTCTTCTATTCCAATATCTCTTTAAAAAAAAAAAAAGAATATCTAACCCATCGAAATTTGTATATGCTAATGGCGAGTTCATTTTTTGATTTACCACATTTGCCTAGCCAAATTATTAATTATTTTTGGTCAAAATCATGACACTACTGCAGTGTGTGCTATATGGGTTGTTTTGGGTTTATTTCAAGCAAATAAGAGACTGTGAGTGGAATGGATTTTTTTCTGATAGAGATTCTGAAAACAAGAGAACTGGAAACCAGGTATAAATCACATGCATAATTTCTTCCAGATGCTACAAACCTATAAAGTAGACTATACATCTGATATCCAGACAGATGCTTTGGTGCCTTATATGAGATGCCCATAGGTGAAGAAAAGATAAAAAGATTTGCATTCCAGGCCATATATCAAGACCTAAATAAACCTCTAGAGCAGCAAAACTTCAGGCTTCCCCTCCCAGCAGCAATGTGTCAGATTTTGCATACCCAAAGGAAAGGGCTTTGCAGTATAAATGACACAGTTCCTGCATTTGCTGCAGCTTACACGGATGAATCCCTTCCTCGTGCATTGATGGAGTAGCTGAAGGGGTGACTTTAGTGACTTTGTGCTGCATCCTTGAGATCAGAACATGCAAAACTGAAGCAATCCCCTGCAAGGACAGTCAAGACTCAAAAGCTATGGATAGTTTGGAAAGCAAAGCAAGTAACATTTCTGGTAATAAAATAAGTTTTTCTCCTTCTTCCCTATATATAATTAAATCCTCTCTTACATTTTTTCTTTTTTTCAACCTTTTCCTCTGCCTGAAAGCAGCAGAGAAATGAGAAAAATAACAACACCTGTAACTTTAAATGGGAGAAGCGTTTAACACAAAACATCAGTCTTGTCTCCAGTTCTCATTTCTCGAGAGGAATTTCTGCTAAAGGAGAGCAGAGGAGAATGACTCTGGAATGTGAAATTTCAAAATTGCTGTAGAAAATTGGTGATGTGATCCTTAACTTCAAGGTTCTGCAGTGTTGTGGTTGATTCAGTACTTACAGGTAGGACGAATCAGTAATTTTACAAGTGTTTAGGAATGTTTCTTAATATGAAGTCTGTGACTAAAACTAAACTTCAGAACAAACAATATCATTAAAATAATTATGAATGTTGAGTGAACTTTACTGTCCTTTGACTACTTGATGTGAGATTCCTCAGGCACAACTTAGCCCAAATGAGTTTGCTGTACAATGTATTTTCTTCATAGATATCCACTTCAGTCCCTTGTAAGTGTTACATGTTATTAAAAATCAAAGTAGCTTTCAACAAAACCTTTGCTACTCTCAAAGATTGTAATATTATCAAGACCCTTTGTCTTTCTATCAATTATGAAAATTGACAGAAGGGGAAAGTGTTATTTGTGAATCGAACAGCTTTTAAGTACATAGAGCCTATGTGGCATACAAATTTTACAATACTTATACATTCAATACATTCTTCACAATTACTGTATTAAATTAAAGGACTAGACTCCATCTGCAGACAAATTCTTCAGGTACTTGGAATTTCTTCATATCAAATAGCCTGCAGGTGTGCAAATAAGCATTCACAGACCATACCAGATGTCAATGTCTAATTAAAATTAAAATTTTAAAGGGCATGCTCTTGATGGTATTGCTGATTTCCTGTACAGCACATTGCTGCTCTTCAATGCCTGCGTGGAACAAAAAGATACATTGACAGAAACTGGTGGAACACACACATATCTGTGTAGTTCCAGGAAAAGGAAAAAAAAAAATCCACAGCAATGAGAAATCATTTTCAAAATAATTTTCACCATTACAAAAGTGTAAAATTCTGTTCTGGGGGTAAAGGAAGTGACAAGCACCAAAGCCTGTTCATTTTTGTTACAAGGTGGCCGTTTCATAGTTTCCTCCATCAATATAAAATACCAAAGAGACACATTCAATAAAAATGCAGTTATGGTGTTAAGTTTTGTATAGCAGCTGCTCTAGTGTGCAGTAAACACAATTATGGTATTAATTAATGAGGCATTAATACCGTTTGCAATGTTTTATGAGACTAAAAGCAATTTATTAAAAGGCAATATGGTGGCACATAATGGATTCTGGCTACTTGCCACCATGAGCAAGAATGAATTTCATTGAAATAATAATAATAATTGCACACGGTTGTTGGTTTTTTTTTTGTTGTTTGTGTGTATGTTTTTTGCAAATCCAAAACTAAATGACAGATTTAATGTCAGCCAAAAATGAATAGAAATATTTCTGCTCTCTCCTGCTTATAAGGGTAATAATTCTAGGCATTGTATTTCTACTGCATAAACAAACAAATAGTGATAAGTGCTATCAGAAAATGGCACCATGATTTGACTGGCAGAAGGTCTAGGCAGGCAAATCTAGAGTGTGCTCTGTAGACAGCCTTTTAATAAAACTAATTTCTTGTTTATAAATTAGAATCATGGGTCATTAAGCTTTCTGTGATAAACATAATGCTACCCAACTAGTCAACTCAAGCAATGAGCCATGAAGGAGAGGTGAGCTTATATATTTTCCTGATTTCAGTTTGGAAATCTGAAAAGAAACCTTGTTGACTAGCAGTGATTTTGTCCTGCATAGATCTGTGGTCATGTAATCCAGCCATGACATTCAAGATTATGTTGCCTTGTTAGTTGAAAAAAGTAGCCAAGATACTTGAAAAAAAAACCCCTCCACATTCTCTGTGCAAAACACTTTACATCTGTTTTTACCTTGTCCTCATTATTTCATAGCACTAGCATTATGTGCTTTACTGAAATACTATACACCTGCCTGAAGGACGGCAAAACATTCCAGGAAACAGAATGTGTGATGAGAAAATAAAGTCTATAGCCTTATCTGAACCTTTCTGCAACTTCATCTTTCTTCTCTGTTATATTATCTTCCACCACTTTGTCTTGGGTTACAATGGAAGGTGTAACCAAAAGTAGGTACTCTATTACCATCTACATGAGATGCTAAAATAGATGGAGAAGTGTTTATCTTCTGCATGATTCAGCTCTGATGACTCCCTCCAGGGGTCTATCTCCCCTAATGGGCCATCAGGGTCTCACAGCATGACTCACAGAATCACATCATCCCACTGTGAGATGCCCAGCCCAGAGGGAGGAATCAAACATTCATACCCAGATATGTTCTGAGGCTTGGAACACCATGAGAGCACCACCACTGGATTCCCAGGGGCCAAGAGCTTGGTAATCACCACTGGACCTCCAGAGAAGGACTAGAACTTCCTACAGGATCACTGCTTTGACAAAACCACGTTCATCATTCCAACAGGACTGCAGCCACCATTTAACTGGACTGCTGCCTCCACCCTGGCCAACAGGGTGTCAGGTTGTATTCTGACTTTTGTCAGTTTAAGCTAGTGCTCCTGTACTGTTGCCTTCATTTTAGTTTTCCTATTAAATTGTAGTTCTGACTTGGAACCTCTCGCAAAATATTTGTGTGGAGTTGATTCTTCCCATTGGTCTGCCCTCAAACCAGCACACACTTACACAGCTTACAACTGCCCTGAACTTCCCTTCCATGCAACCTTTGTAAAGTCAAGCTTTGCTTACAGCTTTTCAGCAGTTTCTTTTCCTTTTAATTGCTTTCCTCATCTTGACATGATGACCTCATTCCTATTTTCTTACTCAAGGGACATGCCCTCAGTGTCTTTCAAAAAGACTGAAACTCTTCTATTGCATATTGTGGTAAAAAACACTTTGCTGTCCAGTGATGCTTAAAACACATTTTGCAATTTTCTAGAATCCCATATCTCTCCGCACTTTCTGTAAATGGAATTTACAAGAGCACTATGAAATGGTTTTTAAGGGACAAGTGTAATGATAGATTTTTATTTTGCCCTAGGGCTTCCCTGATCAGTATCATTATTTTCCTCTTTCCTGACAATATATTTATCTTTATTAAAATATAATAGTTTAAAAATATTTTACATTTTTGATTTCTTTTTCAAAAATCCCTTTCTGGATATATTCAGTAATAATGCTCCAAGTTCTACCCAGTCAGATAATTTAAATGAGAACATCTGGACTGAGTATACAAGGCTTGTCTATTCTCTTTATTCTTCATCAATTCATGCAAAATTCTTAAAAATCAGCACAAAACCCCTCCTGTGACAGAGGGTTGTAGCAGAAATTGCTTGCTGTGGTAATTCACCTGAACAAGACAATGACTAGAATTTTTTTTCAGATAGTGTTTTTATGTTCAAGGTGTTCCAAAGTGATTTACGAAGTACCAAGTTATAAAGCAGCCTGGCAGAGCAGATACTGTGAACTGAAAGATATATTATAAACTTCTAAAGGCTCCAGCAATGTTTTCAAAATTGGGTATGGGAAACTAGCCACCAAACTGGAAATGCTGTGGTCTAGTTGGAAAATGAGTTAAAGTAGCAGAGAACATAACCAACGGACTGCAGCAAAGTCTGGCGGATGAAGGATCATCCAAATGTCAGGAGAGGAATACAAGAGGAACTCTTAGTTTTACTATTTGCCCAATTACCACATTATGTTGACTGTTAAGCCATATTCTACTGAACCATCAGACCCTGAATAAATACCATTAGGATGGTAGTGTGAGACTTTCAGTAATGCCAAGGGGTTCATCAGTCTCAGCCTGCCATGGGAGACGAGGAGAGACTCCTAATTCCATCCTGACTGCAGAGAAGGGCTCTCAGTGACTGCAGGGAAGTCTGTGCCTAACCCTCAGAGAACTTACTCTTGCCAGAGAATACCCAATAGAAATAAATAACAGTGATGGCAAAATGCATGTCACTAACCAAAACTGAACTTCCTTAGAACTCTGCTCAGATCTGTCATCAGGAAAAAACAGTGTGCTGATACGTCTTGGTCCATACACACACACACAATCTCTCACACTGTTTTTAATCATGGTTCAATCATTTTTCCTGTCTAGACCTTGAAACATGAAAACAAGAGCGTGCAGCCACACATTTGAGACGTGACCAAACCAAAAGCCTCTCTCTCTTTTGAATTACCAGTCACAGAGATTTCTCCATGTCAGAAATCAGCTACTCTCAAGTTTGATCCTTCTTGAAGGTCATACAGTGGCAGGCACGGAACAAACAGCAGGAATGTTCAGCAACCAAACAACCCCTGGTGACCCCTGGATCTTCCTGAACTGTCTTTCCCCTGGCAGGAGCCAAGCACACCTCTTGGACTGCTACCCACATATCTGGATGTCAAGGGGCTCTGCCCTCCCAGCCCACTCCACACTGTGGGAAGTCCCTGTTCTAGGAAAACTGAGGCTGAAAAGCCATTACTAAAATGGACATCATACAGCAACAGGTTTAAGAAACTCTAAAAGTAATTTTTTTTCTATTTTTAGGTAACCATTCCCAAATGCATGTGGTGTTAAAGGAAAAAAAAAATCAGCTAAAATTAAGAAGGAATCAAATAAGGATATGTGATAAAGCAGATAAATGCCCATTTATTAAAGTCCATTTTTGTAAAGGAAAAGAAATTTGTCTCATCTGCCATAATTGTACTTTCAGCCTTTAAAAAAAAAACCCTTTCTTTGCTTATAATAAAGACGTACAATAAGACTGGAAATGGAAAACTTTTCACAGGAGGGGAAATTTCTATTTTGATCCAAGTGGTTGAAAAAGTGATTAAAACCTGCAGAGTTCCACAGCTGTAGCTGAAACAAACTCTCAAATGTGAAGATTATTTTATGAAGAGTAATGAATAATCTAAGTGGATATGCAGGTCTCTCACTTCTTGATCTTTTTCATAAGAAATCAGTAATGAAACGAGCATCACTAGTATCTTTTGTTCCAAGGTATTCTTCTTTCCTTGCAATCATTTATCATTCAGATGAAATAACTGCAGGGGTTTTTATCACGTCAAAGAGCAAATAAGTAAATTTGAAAAAAGCATTGCAGCTGTATAAGAAGGAGCTTGTTAGAAACAGTCGTTGCAGCAACTTTTTAGTTAAAGATCAAGTTATCAATCCAGAAATGTTTCTTTCAGAACATAATTCTTTTTCCATTAATAGAGTTTTGATAAGTGCAAATTAAGCATAGAGTAATGGAGATATTTAAAATATATGTTTCTATTTACTGAAACTAAATGCCAAACACAAACTGTATTCACAAAATTCACAGTAGTCATCAGTACAAAGACAAAACTCTGCTGAATTCCCCAAACATAGTATTAAAATTCATTAAAAGAAAATGTTTACTTTCTTTTTCCTTAAAAAAAACCCCAAACCCAAAACTTTTGAGCGTGCTGCTCATGGTTGAACCTACAGAAATAAATAGGATATTGAACTGGGAGTGAAAAGTATAGGATTTTCTAAGGAAAAACATGTCAATGTTAAGCTTCTAAACAGCATCTCTGGCTCTCAAGTACTGCAGAAGAAGGGATTAAAAAAAAACGAAAAAACACTAGAAAAGTTTGAATCTTTAGCATTCCTAGTTGGGATCTTATTATGGTCTGAGACAATGATGATCTTGGGAACGTAATCTTAGAAAATTAGTATTTTCCTAGCTAAAAAGCCAAGAAGCAGCAGCCTGTGTGATTTAAGTACTCTTCATGCTGAGAGATCCAAGGAAACACCTGAAATAGTCACTGCCTTGTAGGTTGGACAGGTGGCAGCAGTGAATTGTCAGATGGTTCTGGCAGCCTGGCCCAGTCATTTGGTAATTTATTTTCAGTTTTAAATATTCCTCGTACAAAAGTATAATCTCAAAGGTATGATTTCACTTTTTCTTAGTTACTGGAGTCAGCAGAGCATCCCAGTCCCAGAGAAGATCACCACCACATATGCCAGTGTGACTGTGAGGTTGGTCTGCTTGTTATTTTGTCTGCAGACAGGAGCTCTCTCAGCCTGTCTGTTGAGCTCGGAAGATGTGACTGCTCCGAAGCACAAAGCTGTGTAGCTGTGGTTAAAAGCACTGAGCCCAAGCTAATGAGCCCCTTGGAGACACGGGATTTAATGGCCTGGCCTCCTTGCCTCTGCCTCACACAGCACTTGTGTTGAGTAGGTGGAGCAAAGCCTGCCAGCAAAAGCGTATCTGCATCCCCCTATGAGCCTGTGCTGTTGTTTCCACAGGGAAATGAACTCACAAAGCATGCAGGTATTCCTGGTAACTCTGCTTGTGTTTTCCAGCTCAGGACTGGCTGAAAACCACTGCCAAATCTGGCAGCTTGGAAGGTCACATCCCTGAGCGCTCTGCCTAAGTCCTCTGCCAGAGGTCACCCCTCCTGGTCCCAGCACATGTGCCTGGGCACACACCTCCTGCTCTGATGGCACAGCTCACACTCACCTGAGCCAGGACACTGCTCTGGGGCCCTGACCTGAACCTTCCTGCTGGCTGCTCTGCATGGCAGCAGCCCAGGCCTGAGCTGGGCAGCTTCTAAAACTCCTGCAGCAAGACCCACTTGCACTGACCTGGCAAGAGCAACTGCACAACTGTTCAAGCAAAGGGATAAATAAGGGATAAATTTGTGCACAGCAAAGGGATAAATAAGCTGTATGCTTGAATTACATCAAAACTGGTTGCTGTGGACAGCACTGAGAATCCAAACTGGAGCTTCAGAAATCCACACACTCCTTGGCGAGCATCCCAAGTAGCAAAGGAAGATGCTACCCTTCTGCACAAACCACAGCAACTTCAAGACTCACATTCCCTTAAGACAGAGTCAAAAAATAGAATTGCTGCTAACTAAAACAGCAAAGAAAATAAACCACATGGTACAAGAGATTTAGCTATTTGGTATTTTAGTCTTGGAGGTATAAAAACCCACTAACCAGCTCATGAAACAGTAGTGCCTACAAAGTTCAAGATGTAAAGCCTGGTCTTCTAGTAAAGTCAAGCCCTGCAATAAACATCTGAGTCAGATTACACTACCAAAGACATCTTTAATACTTTATTAAATGAGTCAGTTTGCTTGCTATTGCTTTGATCACTCTCAACAACATGCAGGCAATAGAAACTGACAATAGCTCAGGACTAGACCACTGCTACAATACTGCTTTTCCTCATATAGTCACAACATGCAATTTCTTCTTACAGATCCTGTGTCTCTTGAGATTATCAGAACACAAAGTTATAAGAAAGAGAAAACATCCTTCTTTTTCCCAGGTGGTTTTACTTTGACAGCACTTTCTACTTAGTCAGTATTAGTACTTTTCTTGTATTCTCACGTTTTGTGTCTACATCAACTTATTTAATTTCCTGGCACTATCACACCACTGGTGGGAGTAACAGAGCTGTCACATCACCTACACTTTTTCTGAAATTTGGGGAAAATGGTGACCATGCCAGCTGCCAGTCAACCACAGCAGATGCAGCATAGAAGGCGGATGGAGAAGAGATCACTGCAGGAAAGACCTTCACCCGCCAGTTTCTGTCCTGGACAGGTCTGACACAGGAACAGAGAAAAGATACCACTCAAAAAGATACCAAAGTGGAGCAATTTTGAAGCACATACAGCCCCTGAATTGACCTAGGAATAGGTGAACAGTTTCATTAATGTTTGTAAATGAGTAAGAGTTTCTGACCAGACACCGTGCAAGCACAAAGAACAAATGATGAATACAAAGTCAAGCAATAAAATCTGCGATCCTGCAAAATGACAATGGCACGTAGAACATCTCTGTCTATAAGATTTATGTACTTTAAGAACTACTTAAGGTCAAGTTTCCAGCTGTGAGTACCACAGCTGCTCCCCAAAGGTGTTTGAAAGCAGTGATTCATGTCCTCAGGTGCTTTGATAGAAGCTTACACAGTGTACCAATGTATTAATTAAGGGGGGAGAGGTGTGTGTGTATCTAACAGGATATTTGGCCCTAGTATCTGTAAAACCTGGCACTCTCTTCTTTCTAACCAGAAAGAGAACACCTGACTAGGCTGAAGTCAGAGGATTGTTTGGCCTGAAAGCTTCCACACACACACACAGGCCGACAGTCTACTGACCATGCTGCTCAGAAAGTCTCAGAGCTCCCCAAACCTCTCTCTGGCTAATTAAACTCCAGACAAAGTGGAAAATTACAGTATTAGTTCTCTACTCTCTGTGCTGGCTGGTTTTATAAGCAATTCCTAGCAGACCTTCCTGAAAAGCCTTTTGGTAAAAATAAGATAATGAGTTAGAAAAAGGAATAAAAAAGAACACCTGGTGTGGAAAGGCCACTTCTGAGGATCTCAATGCCTTATCTTCCAGAGGATGTTAATGAAGAAGAACTTCACTGCACACAAAAGAAGGACAAGAGGCAGAGAGATGAAGCATAGGGAGGGATGGCTTGGGAGAAACATCCCTGTTCTCTAAAAACATCTTCTGTAAATCCTGATGGATTTCTGTCCAATCCAGAGCAGACTATTTACAAGTTCTCTGCAAGACTCAAATCCACAAATTAATTTTAAATAAGAGGCTGTAAAATTCTTTCAGTGTGACAGGAACATTAACACTGCCCAGTATATGCAAGTACTAACTTCCCAAATTTCTGCTTTTCAGATGTACTTTTAACTTTTCTAGGCTAAAATATGTATGCTGCATGCTCAGGCAAACCTCCAGCTGCATAGAAATGAAATATTACTGAAAGAGGTTGTTTACAAGAGCCAGCTGGAGCAGCTAATACATATTATAATATGCTAAGCTCTGATAGTCCCATATCAGTTGCAATTACTTAAAAATGCAGTAGCTCAAAGATTGAGTCAAATTAAATCCTCTTTATTCATGAAGTAACTAAAACAATGGGCAGGGAAATAAAAGAATATCTGTGGTAAAAGGTAGCAATTGGTAAACAGACAGGCTGCAGGCAGCAAAATATGGTTGTTGACAGCACTCTGGAGAATGCTAAAAAAACCACCCAGATTTCTTTAATTGGTTCTTACTTACATAATTTGATCCAGGCATATAAACTCTGTTAAAATAATGAAAATAGCCTCCTTGGATTTATTCATTACATAAAGTTTGTTTTAAAATGAGACCCTGGGTGCCTAGCAAAGACTCTCCCCTCTTAAAAAGAATTTTTCTGAGCATGGTACAGACAGGCACAAGCCCAGCCTGCACACAGAGAGTCAGCCCCAGGTCTGCCCCTCTGAACAACTGGGCTCACTACATCAAGATAGCTGCTCAAATAATTACAAAGCTCACTAAAAGCAAGAATAGGAAGAAAACGTTGTGTTGACTGGTTTATTCAGACTGATGCTGCACACAGCTCAAGGCAGGAATAAAAGTGGCACAGCCGAAGAACAAACATAGCACATGAGTTATTGTGTAAATGTAAAAGTTGTATTCTTTATTTACCTGTGCAGAGTACCTGCAAAATCTCACCTAGCTCTGCTAGCCTTTGTCAACTGAGAATGCTGGATTATTGTCAGTTTTACAGTTGATGGAGGAACTACTAAGACCATGTTTCCAGAGCGACTGAGAACATGTGGAATTGAATAACCTCAAATTAGGGCACTTGCCTGGAGGGTTCTGCCTGCAATAGCACATGGGAGAAAAATCTGCCCAAGTGCAGAGTAACTCAAGGGTGTTTGTAATCAGAGGTGTGGAAGGGCAGGAGAGTGAGTGCTGGCTGCTGAACCTGAGGTCGGCACAAGCTGGGGAAGGGGGAACAGGCAATCCCAGAGCAATGCTGTTTAACCATAGGTGCATTTCTGAAACAGGGAGGAGTTAAAAAAATAGCACAAACCCATAAGTATGCATGTTTGTTAATGAGCAGATAGAACTTCACTCTTCAATAGAACCTGGAGGTCTCTACTGTACACTATAATAACAGCAATCTGCCAAAATTAGCTCTGTTTCTGAACAGTGATGGGTACAGGGACAACGGGGTGGAAGGGCTTGGTCTGTAAAATACAGGGAACACAGAGAGAGTTACAAAAGGATATGGCTATAAGAAACAATTAAATAATTTAGAAAATAGCCCTCAGGGTCAGGAAGTTTGGTAGCCTCTGCCCTACAGCTTCACAGTCTGCATTAACAGACTTGTGCTCAATAGCTCAGGAGCTAAAATGCGTGCAAGATTTGCAGAGTACTTTATCCACAAAAGGTGGGTGGAACAAGCAGCTGAGCTGGTGGTTCAAATTAAGCCTCATAAATGCAATAGAATTCAAATACTGGTATGTGTTCCTAGTCTACACCTTGCCAATCCTCCTGAAATTACTACATAAATAAAATGTCTCTCTGGATTTAGTCAGTTAGTGATCACTTGCAGGTAAATGGCATTACTGGTCACCCTAATGGGAAGATTGTAAACAGATGAGAAAAATAAAGAGAATGGAGTCTTCAGGTATTTTGTAAAAACGATATTCAAAATGAAAACCTTTCAGAAATCTTATCTGAATGACAATATTATTGTACATCTGGACTAAATGTAGCAATAATGTTCTTACCTTTCTGAAATTACTATTACAACCATCCCCCTCCCACAAAGCCAATACTCAGGCATGACTCTGACAGAGATTGATTCCTCAACTTGACTAATTGGTCTGAGGATACAGAAAAATAACTGGATCCTGCTCTGCCTGAGCAAGCAGCCTTTCTCTTTCCTAGGAACAGAAAAAAAGAAAGATTACACAGTACTTATTGTTATGTCATTCTCACTAGAAAAAATTAGAAGTAGTTTTCTCTGCCAGGGTAATTATTTCTTTTGCATAGAAGCTTATAATTTTTGTTTTGTTTTCTTGATAATTATTTGTTTTCCTGATGCTTGTTTTAATTATTTAATTTCTAAAAGCTTTTTTAAAAGCTTGGAATTAAGGATGTTACTGCTTTGGAATAGGGAGTAGTGAAGGATGACTCAGAATGCTCACAGAGGTAAATGCAAACACATCTTTGCTTGTCTCAAAGTTCACACAAACAGCCTTGCAATGAAATTGCTGAGGACAGAAACATCCAGGGCAGTGATGCACCAACACTACCAACATACATCTCATCCTTTAGAACTCTTTAGACTCTGTAAGCACTCCCTCTATCTTTGCATTATTTTTTTCCCTCATACCTCTTTCAGTACACAAACCAGAATCAACAGGGAACCTCAGAAATGTTGCTCTGAGCAGCACCACCACAGTTTCCAGTCAGAGTTTTCAGCAGCCATCACTGGGGCTGAAGTTACTCTGCAGCCTTTGCATTAGTGGGGTCACTTACTCTACACAAAACATGACAAATCTACTTGAAACTATGACATAAATTACCCCAGGACAGGTCCCCTCAGAGGACAACTGTTTTCTCTGGGGCAGAAGTTTCTGTCCCTAACTGCTTCCCAAACCAAGCTTTCTTTAAAATACGAACCAGACATAAAGCTCACAAGAGTTCCCAATGCATTATTCTCTTATTTTTGTTAACAAAAGGATTATTTTTTTATTCCTGCCTCCTTGAGAGTTCTTTCATTTTCATATTTAAACTTCTATATTTCTTCCCTGAATCTCCCTGGAAGAGTTCTGCAGTCTCCTGTGGAGTACTCTCAATATTAGTATTCTGCTGCTAATGCAGCTCCTCTTCTCTCCAGCCACAGCAGAGTCCCCTAATGCAATCATATTGTCTGCCATCCACAGCAATAAAGATAATCTTTTCTGAACCCCCTCATATATTGGCAATCTGTGCTTTAATGGATTACTCTTTGGAGGAATTTAAGGATGTATCAAAATTGTAAAATAAAACTTTACCAGAAACAGCTTCAAAAGTCAACAGGAGCACTATTTTATATTAAAACAAAAAGTTTTTATTTTATGCTCCATTTCTTTCCAATATAGATTACTTGTTACTGTAAAAGTCTCTATTTGGCTTTATCTAAAATCTATGTGTTTTCAAAGACCCTGGAAAAATTAAAAAGTCAAATAAGCAATTCATATCAATGATGATTTTTTTTGGGGTATTACTGAATTCTGCAGTTATGTTTACTGTTTCGAGGGAAGTTTATAATTATGCAAATTGCTAAGCAGTCTGCATAATGTACAACATGTTTGGGTTCACTGACTGGAAGCTAAAATACATTTCTTTAATGCTGCTTGTATGCTATGCAATTCAGTTTGCATTTCTTATGCTCTACTGCACTGTACCTGTCTCCAGCAGTATCCATGTGTTTCTGAATTTACATGCAGCCTCAGTACCTTTGCAGACATTTGGCTTTCAAGAATTGCTTAAATAATTCATGTGTGCCAACTTAACATTTTTGCAAAGCAAAGCAACATTTTGATAGCCCCGTGCTTGCTGAAACCTAGTGAAGAGGCTTTCACCCTTTTCATTATAAGCTCAGTTGTTATCATCATAGCTAAACACTGTTCTAAGGTGTGTATATGACATTTAAGTGGGTGTTTTATTTTCCAAATCAAATTTTTTTATATGCACTCCATTGCTTTAAACACTGCATCCCTCCTTTCCTACCATAAATATCCTGTCTGTAGGCACTAATAGACTGTACTATTAGACTATAATATTTCATTTTCACCTGCTTGTGCAAGGCAGTTTTGTGACTGGCTCTGTCCCAACCTTGTGGATCCTCTGCCCAGCAGTGCTGTTCATCAGTCAGGTTTCCTTGGCTTGGAGACAAAATTAGCTCCTGGCTCTTGAGGCCTGGATGAAGCCCCAAACTGATGTGGTCAGCCCAGATCCACTCACTGTGTCCTAGGCTCATCACACAGGAAGGGGTTGGGGAGGAAAACCAGAAAAGCAGCATCAACCTAAACATGAAAGCAGTTGGAAAGTTTTCCTCTCTTCAATATCTGCTGCTCACTGTGGTGGCAAGACAGCACTCACACTGTCTTGGGATTCCCCAGGTCTGACCAGTGAGTGGTGTTTTCTGTTTTCACATCATCAACAGCCTCTCAGAATCACAGTCAACACTGGCTTGTGCCCCTTCTGCACACATCTCCCTTGTGCTACAATGGCACAATTTCAGTAGGTGATTAATTAGACCAATTATTAACTCCAGCCCATCCTTAGAGTGTGGGATACTATGCAAGCTGACAGACTCAAAACCACAGAAGGTCTTGACTCAGCTCTGGTTATGCTTTTATACACTCTCTGTAGGACAGTGATGCTCAATTAACTTATATCACTGTCAACAAACTTAACAGAGTTTTATAGCTGGATATATCTGTGACATTTTTTCATGCTCTCATATCTGAGATCAGCTGAAAATTGTTTTTGTTCTGCTGGTGCAGGCCTGTAGTAGGTTAGACCCAGCAAGCCCAAGACTAGGCATGGGAGAGGCTGTGCAATGCCAGACTTGATTTTTCCATTCTACCCAGCAGTCAGTATGAAATCCACTCTTATTAGCCATTTCTGAAAGAGGAATTATTCAATTAACATCCACCCTTCAAAATAAAAGAAAATATCCTGGAAGATTTTTTTTTCCACCTTGTGGCTGCTTTCCATGTTAGTTATTTTCTGTCTAAGCTGAAAATGAATTTTATAATTTTCTAATATCCACTTATTTTAAAAAAGGAATTTGTTTCAGCACTTTCTAAGCTCCCTTGTGTAATTATATGGGAAATATAAAACATTCTTCCTCCAGGGAATAAGCCAGCTCACGCAGTTAAGAAGAAATTTTCCTTAGAGACAGATAATTTCATAATTAGCCACTACAGGATTTCTGGTGGCTTCCAGCTATTACAGGGGGAAAGATATTTCACCAGCCTGACTCATTGGTCTCAAATAACATCATCATAATTGTGTTTGGACTGGACAGGAGTGGAGAGGACAAAAGCTCTGATAAAAATGCCAAAAAACCAACCCAGCCCACCATTATCAGCAATGCCTCCTTTTCCTATTTTTTGTTTTCTTTCATGTTTTAATTGAGATTATTCTCAATTTACCCACTGAGCTTATGCTTAATAAATTAAACATTTTTATTGGTCAGAGCAAGCACCTTTTGCATTTACTAACTGGAAGATTTTGAATTTATGTGTGTGATCAGATGACACTTTGCTACAGATTTGCCAAGTCTGATAGTGACCATGCATGTGCAAGATCCAATACCACAGTGACTGATGTTGTCATTGCAACACCTGCTGTTCTTTGTAAGACCTCAAAAACTGCTTTAAACCAATCAGGTCTTTCTTGTGCCAAGAGGAATAACTTATCAAAATATGCAAAAGTTCCTTCTTGAAGGAATACCCATTTCACAGTCATATTGAAATCTTGTTAGAGAGACAGGAAGTATCACAAGCAAAAAGAAAATAAAAAATTCTGGGTTGTATAACAGGTTCTCTAAGACAAACAATACAAAAGTAACATCAACATAATTTTTTTCTGGAAACAGATTTTAAATAGAAATGGACTCTAACTTTCAATAAATATTTACAAAAGAATATGACCAGAGAATACTAATCTTTTTATGAATCAATCTGCTCAGATTTTTCATCACAAAATAGTCTGAGAAACAGATCAAATGAAAGCATGACTACAAAAGCAAAAGACATTTTTCATTAAACCTGCAGAACACAGTATCTACTTTATCTCTGCATATATTTCTATATTAGCTTTTGATTGCTTGATGTTATTCATAATGATTTGCAATTCTAATATTTTTTGGGGGGAGGAGAGTCTGTAACTGTTTCAAGGGGCGAAGGGCTAACCACATGCTATTTATTGTGACTTTGAGAGCACCAAAATATGAAGGACTGATCTTGAACCAGGTACAGAACTTACACAGCAGAGGTCCTGAAAGCATCCCTTGTAGTTTATTGTACAGATACCCATCACAGAAATCATCTCACTGGCTTTAGAGCACTGTTTTAGTAATTTAATAATTTTAATTATTTTGTATGGGTAAGAGCCTGGCAGAACACATGCAGGGCTGGTCAGCTGTTTCCTTGGTCTCCATGGAAATGAGCTCCTCTAGAATCAAAGTCCCTTTCAGCTGTGGTGGGGTGGGCAAGGTCTGAGCCAGGCAGTTCTGTGCTGAGTGGACAAGAGAAACCACAGGAAGCTCTCCCATTTCCACATGTAAACTCCCTTCTCACCTCTGATAGAAAATTCTCACTGTCTGATTTCACCATTTTACATGTGCCCTTTTCCCACCTAAAATCTGAACCTGTGTGTCCCAGGGTGTCTTTCTGTCCTGTAAAAACATATGGCAGTCATCTACAGATGCATGGATGATCAACTGTACGTGAGCTCACAGCACAAGTCCATGGCTTACAGTGATTTATCAACTTGCCTGACATTGAGAATGGAAGATCTTTACTTCTGGAGGAATAAATTCACCTTCCTAGTGCCAATACCTGCTATTGGAATCAGAAAAAAATAACCCTCCATAAGGCATGGGCATGTGAAGTAGCTAGTGTATAGAATGGAGCCAATGATAGAATATTCTTTATCAACAGAAAGAAATTGCTTCCAATTCACTTAGATGCAAAATTTACCTTTTATACTAAGTAAACATAATTTTCCTTGGATAGAAGATCTGCAAAACTCATTTGTCTTTATTCCTGTACTATATACACACTGCAATGAAACAATATTTCATTTGTGAAATATTAAATGTTGTAGCAATGAAAACCTACAAAATGATACTTGATCAAAAGAAGTTTTGTTAGTTTTCATTGACCAGGAGAAAGAGAAACACACAGTGGGGGAAAAAAGTACCAAAAAACCAACCAATAAACTAAAACCAACCAGAATCACTTTCATCATGCATGTGAGCAAAGCTTTCAGCACAATTTAGCAATTTTGAGTATCTTTTTAGATCTTGTATAATCTCATTAGACAGGAGTATAAACTAGAAACAAAAGCACATGAGCAATAACTAATCAAGACAGTAAACATAAAAGACTTATTGGAGAAATTTATAAGTGTTTGCAAAAGTGTAGAGAAGCAAAGTTTCTCTTAACCAAAGAAATGCACAGCTC
Organism: Trochalopteron elliotii; assembly: GCA_024734555.1. Classification (NCBI taxonomy): domain Eukaryota; kingdom Metazoa; phylum Chordata; class Aves; order Passeriformes; family Leiothrichidae; genus Trochalopteron; species Trochalopteron elliotii. The sequence goes on from JANPWX010000391.1 coordinate 4,149,701, forward strand.
TAAAGGCATATTAACAACCCTACCTGACTTAATTTCTCATCTCCCAGTCAGAGTTTTAAATTTTTACCCTGTATTTCAAAGGTTGAGACTGTATTGAACACAAAGAACAGCCACCTGACCTCAGAAAAGGAGATCCCAGCAGGATTTGTGGACATCTGTTGATCTTCTGTGTTTATGAAGAGAAAGGGGCAGTAATAAGAAATCTTCTAAAATACAGGCAATATATAGTTCTCTATAAAGCTCCAGGAATAAAATTATTACAATCACCTGTGGTCACATCAAATCACATCACAGATTTTGGCTGTGGGGTGTTCTGCAATTCCTCTGGAGCTCTCTGGCAGCTGGGGCCTGGTCTCCACAGTTTCCATGGCTGGGGCTGTGCTGGTGTTCCCAGCTGGAGGAAGGCTGAGCTCTCCTGTCTGGCTGCTGCAGCCTGGGGACAGACACCCTAAAGAAAGGGCTCTTCAAACAGTGATTAAGGCTACTTGGCTTGCAAGGAACTTCTTCATATTTTTGGTTGAAGAAAGACAGAACAGAAAAATCAATAGTGGAATGTGAGAAAGAATCAATCATGGGGGTGCAATGGAGCAGTAAATAAACATGCAGCCTGACAGTCTGCTTGGGGCTATCAGGCTGCAATTCTGAAAGAAGCTTTCAGTGTAGCAGTTCATTTTACTTAAGAAGTGAATAGATCTAAAATCAATGCATCTCTTCAAGAGGTACTTCTACCATTCATTATATATATTTAAGTTATTTTGCAGACACCTAAAGCAGGAAGGGGAGCACACTCAGCCTGCTCATGCTGCCACCCTCAGTGCTAAAGCTGTGGACAATGGGTTCTGCAAGCTCTGGGGGCACTAATAAAAATTGGGCTTTCCCCTATAAAACATGGTATTTATTTGTATTCAAATGTGTCCTGTACACATTATTTCTAAACAAATCCCCAGAGATATAAACCGCTTTCTTGAATAGTTTTCCTTTCTCCTTGTTTCATTAAGGTCACTTTGACAATTTGTGTCACAGAACTGCAGAGACATCTTCTCCAAGGGAATTTTTTTCCCCAGGTGAATCAGACTCTGTGGTAAGAAGCTCATTTGTGTCAACTCTTCAAACAGCTTCCAGCAGAACAGTGGGAGTAAGAGCATAGACTCTCTGTGTTTATTCTCTGCACTTCCTACCCCAGTTGGCTCCAATACTGAACACAATAATTTAGAAATTGTGCAAATCTGAGGTTCTTAGCATCGTTATAAAACACTTAATGCTGTTATGACATTAGATAGGAAGTTACTTCTTTGAGAAAAAAAAAAAAGGACTAAAAGGAAACTTTTGGAAAAAACCAGTGTTTCTGTCACTTGGGAACTCCACAGTCACAAGTGATACTCAAAGGCTCTCTGATACCACTAGGCTAAAAAAATGCAATATCCCAGAACGTGGACACTAGATGGCAATGTTAGATTTTATTTAGTCATGTGGTTGCAGCAATGGTCGAGTGGGCTCTTCTAAGAGGAAAACCCTATTTTGAGTTATAAAGGAAGAGAAGACTCTTTGATCTGGCTAAGAATCATGATCTGAATCTTCACAACTAATTCATCTATAATCATGGAAAAAGCAGCAGAATACTTTTCCATGAGATACAAAATATAGGTGACGTGGATGTGATCACTAAGTAGGCAAGTAAAAAGAAAATATTGTGGTAAGAGCACAATGTGCAGTAAAACAATAAGAATTTATTACTGTGTCTTAAAAACCATTTTATGTTACAGTTTCATTACTTCACAGTAAGAAACAAAATAAATGTAAATTTAATACTCTTTTACCAAACTCTTCCCTTCTTTCTATTCCAGGTATTGAGACATTTGAGGACACCAAGTTTCCCCAGACATCATGAATCTCAGCTTAAATTTCACTACAGTCTGGAGAAAGGAAAAGCAATATTTGCACCTAACAGATACAACTGCAAAGAATAAATATTTTTAGGGCTATTCCTGGGAGAAATGCTGTTAGGAGAGAGTTGAAGGAGAGATAATACAGTTTTATGATATGCAGAAATCCTAGATTTTTGCCAAGACTGTCTTTTCAAATCTATTTCACAGAGACTATAGGCGTGAGCCTGTCTCCCTACACAACAGAAAATGTGTGAAATAAGAGGTAATTTCTTTTAGCTTGCCAGTCTACCAGCAGCAACGACCATCTTTTCTTTGTCTCTCGCTCAAATAAGAGCAGATTCAGACAAAAGTACAGAGATCAGTTCCATTGCCTGGCTTTTTAATCTGCCCTTGCTGCAAAGCACCCTTTTCTTCAAATCTCTTTTCTGTTCAAAAGGTCAAAAGCTTCTTAAAATTTTGTATTTATGTTTCTCTGCATTAGAAATCCTTACCTACAGTAATGAACAGGCAAATGAATAATATTTTATAAATGAAATCAACTGATCTAATTGTGCTGCCTCACAGTCAAACATTCCTTACTCTGTGCTGCACAGAGAATGTTAAACATGAGACCCCTCATGCTCTCTTTGGGAAACATACAACAGTCTTGTAGGCAAATAGACTTCAAAAATGTTCCCACTAATTCAGTAATTGCTTTTGCCTATCATCGGATATGGGGAGAATCCCACTATTTAAAGAACATCTAAACCAGACCCAATGAAAAGCTGCTTTCCTTCAGCTGCAGTAATTTTTCTCTTCACTTAGATAACTACATATGCAAGGCATATTTAATGAACCAGCAAATTCAGTCTTGTGACTAAGCAGCATCAATGATTATTTGAGTGATTCTGACATCAGAGATCATTTTCTCAGAGTAAAATAAGCTCAAGGTTAAATAATTTCAGAAAGAGGACAGGAGTCCTGATTTAAATATTACAACAAACTTTGCAGCTTGTCTTGTGGTTTGCTGCTCTCTAATATAAGAATAGCAGTCAAATCCAATCTGTCTGGTGGGATGCTATGCTGCTTCCTTTTCAAAAGGCATGGGGAAAAAAAGATTTGGGATGTTAATCTGATTATCTGGTGGGAACACCTTAGGCAGTGTGGTTAAAAAGAGGAAAACACAGGAGGAGTGGAAACACAATTGCACCACTGATCACAGATGTTTTCTACCTTGGCCAAATTAATGTCATCCCTCCTTCCAACAGCTCTGTGATGGTTCTGATTTTGACTCATTTCCCTAACTACAACTATAAAAGAAACATAATAGAAAGAGAAGGAAACAAAAAATATATAGTTTTATAATAAAATGGAATTTGTCTGAGATTCAAAAAAAGGCAGATGGACACTTTGCATTCAGGGCAACTTGGCTTTGGAAATGCAACTAAGTCACAAAGTTTGTAGACTGCAAGAATCCCCATATACTGGTTAAAGGAGATAAAGTTGAGAAGTACATTTCTATCACCAGTTAGGAGGCAACACTCTCCCATCTGATTATCTGTTACTTATTCCTTGTGCAGCAGGGCCTTGAGGTCTCTTTTTCCATAACTCTCTAAAGAGTTACAATAATTTTCCCACCTCCGGGATTCCCTAAAGTGAAATCCACAAAATCCATGCATCTCAAAGCCTGAATTAGCTTAGATGATCTCCCTAAAATAAAGACTGTAGAGCATACTTCTGTGAGCTGAAGTTCTCCTGAAAATATTAAATTTCACCTTTTGTATAGCTTAAAGGAAAGGATCAAACACTTTCCAAATCTGAAATATTTGGATTTTCAGCACCAGCTATTGAAGAGCTTATAAAGACTCAAAGGAAGTTTGAGTCTTTATATGAAAGTTTTGGATTTATGTTCTTGAGAATGACATACTGCGTACAGAAGATCAATAGGAAAAGAGAAAGGCAATACCCCAAATACCACCTGCTGTTCTTTGGAGAGATATCTCTGCTTTGGGCAGTCTGCCCAAGAAAGAGCAAAAGATTTTGTCCAAATATAGATTACATTACATAGCAATTATAGAGCCTTCCTGCTTAAACCAGACTTTGAGTTTTGCCTCCAAGGATTATTTTTGACTCCTTTGACTGCAGTTCAAGGACAGCACCACACCATGCACTGGTGGCAGTACACCAAAGAGCATTTTGGTTGCATTTGTGAGAGTCAAGTCTCTCAGTCCCTAACATAATCATTCATCTTGGATTCTTCATTAAATCACATTAAAGAAGTTCTGTGAAGACGATTGGGGTCATAGGCATGGGCACCTCTGACCATGATTGCAGCAGACCTTGGAGAGGGCTCTGGAGACTCCCTCTGCTCTGCTCTGCTCTGCTCTGCTCTGCTCTGCTCTGCTCTGCAGGGCATCCCAAAGCTGATACCTGCAGTATGGGCATTCAGAGCATCTGCTTGGCCAGAATTCCTAAAGGCTTTATAAGTAACACAGCAATTTGATAAGACCCTTTAAGCTCAAGGTCTAACCAGCCATTCAACAGTCTCTTATGAGAGGAGCTCATGTTTTTTCTCCTGATTACTGAGACAGGAGTTTTTTTCTTCTGATAACTGAACCCACAGAACCTGGAGTGATGTGGCAAGAGAGCTGGGGAAGATACTGAAAAGCCAAGTATGCAGGATATTTCTGTAGATGCAACAGTCTATTTATGCTGTTTTGTGATATCTGCTGCTCTACAAATACAAATCTGCAGCTGCCTGTCTTTATAGTAAAGCATATTACATCCTTGTTATGGTATGAGGCACAACATCAAGCTGAAACACCCACCTAACCCAAACATGAGCTTTGTAGGCACCGAGACTTCAGAGTAAGGTATCCAAGTGCACTTAATTAAATGCACTGAAATGTTAAATTGCACCAGTACTCAGACTTTAGGTATCAATGCTCTATGACAGAAAATGCTCCCTGAAAACCCTGTGCATAGACAAAGAGTGTTTCCAAAAAGCTCTGAAGCCCCATGAAAGTGACACAGCTAACAACAGCTTGTGAAGAAGTGGTGTGTTAAGCACTAATTATTGAAAACATTAGCTTGTGTGCTCCAAGCAAGAGTATTCCAAAGCATTCCATTAAAAAAACAGTAAATTCTAAAAATACAGAAAACAAACCACACGTTTGGTAAACCTTCTAGTTTCTAAATTAAAATTGGATTTCCTGAAGGCACCACATGTGTTCTTATTGACAGTGCTTTCAATGATAAATATTTAGAAGTATGTTATTAAGTGGCAGCAATGAAGGTGCCTTAGCTAAGGCTAAGCTGGATCCTGTTCAGCAGAGCCCAAGGTGGGACAAAGGTTAAAGTTACCATGTCTGACCACTGCTCTCTTTGCAGCACAGCCATGTCCAAGTCATATAGCAGCCTAAAAAAAAAACAAACCCACAAAAAAACCCACAAAAAAGCCCCAAACCAACCAACCCCCCCAAATCCCTACTTCATTGAGCTTCTGAAGCCTTGTCCTACAATTGCTGCAGTTTCTTTAAATGGCCCAATGCAAGGGATCAGGTCTGGAATAGGTGGGGCAGATATAATGCACAGCTCAGAACTACATGTTTTTCTTTGCATTTTGTGATAGAAATTAATACATTAAATACCAATTGATTATCCAAACCATTTATTCAGGATTAAGGAACATTAAAAATGTACATTATGCGTAACCGCTAATCAGCAACAAATTCAAACTTAATAAACTGGTATTTAATTGTATCTTGTTAAATTTAGCAGCTGTCTTAATCATAATTAAAAACATTTCTAAGATGCATTTTAAATCATTACCAAAACCTCTTGCCAGTCCATTTCCAAACAAACAAACCAAAAAAAATCAGAATTTTCTATTGATTTTTTTCCTTCTCCAAGCTGATGGCAGTAATTTATACACAACTTTGTCTCTGCCCCAGTAACCATGATTAACCCACATCAGCCAGTGCCAGAAAAGCTGCCCAAGGTGACAGCCAAGACAATAAAATATAACTACACTACCAGCAGCAATAAGATGTTTTGCCTCGCTGCACTGATTTCTTTGGAGCCTTACCTGGCCAGCAGCACTGTAGTGCTACAGCTCTGTGCAGGATTCTGGGTACATGACTCTACAATGCTCCTCTGGGCTGTGTAAAAATGAAATACTGCAAAATGGGGCATGTAACTCACAGAAGTCAGCTGTAAGGAAAAGGACAAGGACCCTGGATTTACAGATCCTTTCATGCCAGCAATAAAGGATTGCAGGGTTCTGTCAGATTGAGGCAGCAGCATGTTTATAATTGCCCTGTTGTCTTTTCATCAGAGGAGATGAGGAAGAGCTTTTGACATGATGTGCACTCACTGCCCCAAAGCCTGGCTGGTTCCTGCTGTCCCTGAGAATGGTCTGACACTATCCATACACCTACAGGAGAGGGAGGGGTGCAGCTGCATGGGGTCAAAAGAGAGCTGGTAAATGCTGCCACAGCCCTGGAGAGAGTCCATGTGCCCCTGATGTGGCAGCAGATCCTGCACAGACCTGGCACACAGCTCCTATACTCTCTGCAACTGTGGTGCTATGGGGCCTCTATAAGTAATCTACCCTTAAGATGTTTGGACAGAGATCTACAACTAGATGGACAGCATTAAGTAATACATTTACATTATATCCATGGACAGGAGAAGTGGAGATACAGCACATGAGTGCAATAGAGAGAAAAGGGGACCCCTGCCAGCAATAGCACCAAATATGTGATTTCCAGAACACTGGATATATATCAGCACAATGCCCATTATGCATGGGCATAATATTAACTTTGCTAAAAACACATATACCTGGAAAATAAACTCATATTGTTCTTTTACTTTGGTTCTTATAGTCCAAATTTTCTTTTTTCTCCATGTAGCTCCATTCCTACAGATGGATAAATGGAATATGAGACAGTTTTTACCACAGAATTGCTCCAATTGCTCTTACTGTTGGGAAAAATCAGTAGCTAGAATTGCCTCACAAACCAATTCTCTAATACTTGAACATATTTTCAGGAAAAGGACTGGGAATAACCTGTGGGCCAAGTAATCAGGTGTGTAAATATGGCAAAAAATCTGGTGCTACTTGAGTGAATCAATTAATTCAATGGGAAACAACAGTTGTAAGGGTATGCTGTTTGTTCTTTGCATCTTTCTACTCAGGCTGTAAGAGTTACAACCCTTGAGCTTTATTCTCTTACAGTTTAAATGATTTTTTTAGAGTACTTTTCCTGCTTGCTTTATTGTCATATACATCTGTCTGTATTAAAGCTCATTTAATACACTAGGGCTCATACTTAAGTGTGGAATTCTTTCAAGTCTCCTTTATTATTTGTCCCACATCCTCTGCTGCTCCAAATTTAGTTTAATAAGCAACTAACTAGTTCACTCTCCCTGTCAGTCATGTATATACATTAGATACTGACTATGTTCAAGGACTACCCCTTTGGGAACCCTGCTTAATACTTCTCTCCAATTTAGAAGAGCCTTTCTGACAGGCAATTACTTGTTCCAAATTTTTTTCAGCTGTCTTTATCCTCTGTATCCACTCTTATGTCTTCCCTTGACTAGCTGCAGCTTTCAGTTTAAGCAGAAGTCTGTGAAGAGGAACTTTTGCAAAGACTTTTCCCAAATCCATAAATTAAGCTGTATACAGTACACTGTGAAGGTCATTGCCATGTCTTCAAAAGAAGAGAAAACTTGCACTGTTCCTGCAGTGTTGCTTCTGTGGTCACGCTGGCTGGTTCCTCCAAGGTTAATGGAAGATGGGAATGTGTCATCTTTTTTTTCTCTCAAACATGTTGAGAGAGATTCTACTCTGGGCAACATCAAATTATCCATGGAGTAACTCCATAGGTTTCAAACACTTAGTGTATCCCACACCTTTTCCCTAACATGGATGTCCAAGTTCAAAACCTGATGTTGTGGATTCTAGCATTTAGCACAGTAAGGAAATAACATGCCTCCTAACTGGTTCAGGGAGTTAGACTTTTTAAAAAAAACCCACAAATGAAACAACCAAACAAGAAAGGAACTCAAAGATTAATGCAAACCCTATGCATGGAACAAGGGCCTGACATGCTTAGGATTCGTTGTGCAGAGAAGAGTTCAAGTTGAGAATTTTGCCCTAAGGAACAGCCACTACCCTTAATCTGTGCCTCCAGCAGCATCACTGCAATATGAAGTAGTTGGACTTTTAAGAAGCCTGTATCCATCCAGCCTTCATGACTATTTAAAGTCTCTGTCAGGACTCTCTAATGATTTGTAACCAGAACATCTGCCATCTCTTGTTCAGCTGTACATCTTTTGTATGGCCTCAGAGAGCATCCTGATTCTCTGCAAATGCTGAGCCTAAGTGCACATGTAAAGATGGTGAAAATTGTTCCCAAAACTACCAAACACTTAACTCACTTGTCTCTCTGGGCATCTTAGTGACATTATAAGAAACCAACATATATTTGCTGCTATTTTGTATGGAATTCAATTAACATGGAAACAATAATCTAATATAGCCAAGACACCAACATTTGTGAAACCTTTTTCAGCATTATTTCTCTGCATTGGGAGACAATGTAAGCTCTTTCTCCTTGTGTGAAACCATAGGAAGATCCTTGGAAAAACAGTATAAATACATCTGAGAGTGAAGTGGCAGAAGGAAAGAATGGAGACAACAGTGATCTGGAAGTATAAGAGCAATTCCTCTGTGCTCCTTGTTTTGGATTCTGTGGCACAGTCACAGTAATGCTGTTTTAGCCTGAAGAAGAAAAGAAATTGGATACAAGGACTTACCAGGCCATATAATCCGACCAAGGAAAACCTTTTGGAAAACTAAAAACCAGGCATCTTACAAGATAAGGTGCCTTTAATTTAAGTGTTGCATAAAGATCCCTTCCCTTTTCCTCCAAGAAACTTCCATACAGAATTCCCCTAAATCCAAGGAATTACTCCTCTTCACTTTGCATTCAGCAGTTGCAGGAGAGAAAAGATAAATCAATAAGAGTTCTCAGTGCCATTAAGAGGTTTGCTGCAACTTTTCCATTAAACCAACTAGTGAGTCAAATCAAGACTGCCAGTAGAAGGGGCATCTTAACTGTTGGACATGTGGGGAATGGGTTTGATAAAATGAGAAGACAGCACCTCTTTGGAAAAGATGAATGAGGTCCTCTACCTGCATTCTCCTCTAAATCCCACCTCAAAAAGGATAAATCTTTCCAAAGGTGAAGGAACAATGTGCAGATGTCCACCCAGTGGCTAAGATGAAGGATTAAGCACAGATGTCCATCTGAAACATCCTGGGCTGAAACATCCCCTTTGTTATAACATGTTTAAAAGTAAAAGTAGAAATTTTACAGCTTCTGTTACAGTAAACACCAGATAGTGAGTATGCATTAGTGTGGTAATCAAGGTGGTGGGAGGGGTGGGCTGTCAAGCAGCCACTGAACTTTCCAGAACGACTCAGGTTTAGAGTTCTTGCCATGCCAGGGGTTCCTGCTGGGAGTTATGAACTGAAAGGAAAATGATGACTTTCCAGATGTCATGCAAAGACACTAGAAAAATCTCTGCAGGAAGTTCAAGGCTGAAGGAAAATGCCACAAACTCTTCTGAAGCTATTCAGAGCCCCTGTTCCAAATGCTTCAATGAAGTCTCATTTTATGACTTTTTATAAGTTTATATAAGTGTATAAACTTATAGAAAGTCATAAAATGAGACTTATAAGTCTCATAAAATTATAGGCTTATAGGTCTATAAGTGTAAGTTTCATTTTATGACTTTCTATACAGCTCTAAATTCCAATTTTTATTTTACCCTTACCTTACTTTAGTGGACCATGAGTATACAGATCATTACTAAAAATCCTGCTGAAAGGCCCTGACTAATAGAGAATCCCTACTATGCCATGCATCATAAAGCAGATCATTTTTGCAAAGAAATTAGACTAGAAAAATGTAGTTGTTAACTTTATTATAGAAACAGGGCTAGGAATTTGCCTCATTCCCACAACTTTTGGAGTACTGACAGACATCAAATCTACTTTGTCTCCTGTGCACTCCCCCACAAAGCCACTTTTTTTCTAGATTCACCACCCTCTTTCATGCATCAACAGAAAATGAGCTCATTCAGTTCCTTCCTTGGCATGATACAAGATAGGGAACCTGAAGATTTTTTGATCTAAAACCTTAAATGAAGTACAAAATATAATTCCTTTCAGCTGGTAATTTTACGTGAAAGGATACTTTCTGTCCTGGTTCAATGGCTATAAGCAATCAGATTTTAAGTGGGCTACACCAATAACTACAATTTAAATTTTCTGAAAAACTGTATTTTGAATGGAAATAATATACATTTCCTTTATTCAATGCTTTGAACAGATCATATTTATGTTAGTAGCAATTAGAAATTCCATTCTATAACTGCAAATGGAACCATTAATATTCAGTAAAGAATACACTGCTGGTAACTGTCTGTTTATTGATTTGCTCCTTTGCTATTTTTCAATCCAATCACTTCTGTACATGCTGTTTATAACCAGGTGTCACATGGCCCATGGACATGGCCCATCCTTTGCCCATCATCAGTGCCCTTAAAGCCAATTTCCTATGATCATTCTCTTTTCCTCTTCAGTTCTATCCTTTAATCAGCACAGGATCGTTAGTGATGCAGCATTTAGCCACATCACAGAAACTTTGTAGCATCACACACATAAGCAGCAGCAATTACTGAAATTTTGTAAGACAGTAGAGGAAAAACTAATCTTTTACAGAAATTTTTCCTATTAATATGGAAAATCATAAGTTCAAAACACTCATGTGTTTCATAGTAAGCTTCTTAGCTTGTGTTCAGGAATAGTTGAAAATGTTGGATATGAACTACTATATCCATCACAGCTTATGCATCATAAAAAATTCACAAATATCATAAAATCCTCTTTTGTTGGAGGGTCCTATTCTCAGTGATTGGCAAAATGACCAACTATAAGTTTACAGAATCACAGAATCCACAAGGCTGGAAGAGACCTCCAAGACCATTGAGCCCAATCCATGCCCTAACACCTCAACTAAACCATGGCACCAAGTGCCACATCCAGTCTTTTTTTAAACATCCAGGGATGGTGACTCCACCACCACCCCGGGCAGACCATTCCAATACTTTATCACCCTTTCTGTAAGAAACTTTTTCCTGATATCCAACCAATATTTCCCTTGGAACAGCTTAAGACTCTGTCCTCTTGTTCTGTCAGTTGCTGCCTGGAGAAAGAGACCAACCCCCACCTGACCACAGCCACTTTTCAGGGAGTTGTGGAGAATGATAAGATCACCCCTGAGTCTTCTTTTCTCCAGATTAGACAACCTCAGCTCCCTCAGTTTTTCCTCACAGGGTTTGTGTTCCAAGCCCCTCACCAGCCTTTTAATATCACTTTTTGGAAAACAACCAATACATGTAGCTTAAGAGAGATCTTGTACACAGATTCACAGAGGGGAAAAAAGGTCAGTTTTCACAAGGAGTTAAAGCCTGTGCCCTCTGCACCCCTCCCTTCTCTCTCAGATATACATATATCCCTGACAGATTTATAATCTACTTATTCCCTAAATATGCAGACACATTTGATTGAATTTTTCAGAATGCTCAGTTGTTATGTGACATTTGCTTTCCCTTCATTGTGTAAGGGAAAGTACAAACAATCAAGAAGAAAGCAAGATGTAACAGAGACCAGGTCTGCCGAATTTATTTATGTCAGACAATAGAAACCGCTGTCATAAAAAATCTGGTGATACATCATTCAGTAGCATCAGTAGGCCCTAAACTTGAAGGATAGGCTTAAAATACAAATTAATTTACCTCTGATCAAAGTGTAAAGATATGAAGCAGCACCAAAGCATTCATCATTTTCCAATCTAGTGGTGACCTTTTTAACACAGTACAGCTACGTTACAAATTACAGGCAGGCAGCCAGAGCCACTGTCATCACTGCAGGCTCCCCAAACAGGCACAGCAGGGCATGGCTGCAGGGCACACTGCCCTGGGAAGGAGCTGGGGATCAGCCCACCCAAACTCCAGCCTTTGCTGGGGGCAAACTGCAAAGAATGTGTTGGATTATATGTAAAGTTTTTTCCCATCCTGGGCACGTGAGTGAGTTTGGAGCTGTTACTCTGATTCTTTTATGTTTTGTACCTAATTTTATAAATAAACTAAGCCACACACACATTAGATATCCTTCAGATTCTTGAAACATGGAGCGCTTGCAAAACTCACTCTACAGTTGGTGCAAGACTAGTTTAGAAATAATGAATGGCAACTGATTTAGTGAGAAGACAGGATCTGAGGAGTCAGGCTGGACTTCCCTGCTTTCCTAGCCCATCAGAAATCTCTAAGAGAAACTACTAATCATCTCTAGATCATGCCAGACTACTGTCTCTTTTAAGTACAGAGAAGGAAATGGATTAGAAACACAGAAAACATCACCAAAAGGGAAATTAACTTAGTTTTAAATAATTGCTTTAGACCTAGAGTAGAGAAATGCTCATGAAAGCACTGCTAATAAACATTTATACCAAAAGACAGTAGCAGCCATTGGAGCAAATGGTACCCAATAATGTTGACAGGGTAAAGCTACAGTAAACAATAGCTGATGACTGAAAAAGTGCCCAGTTGTGACCATACAGACCCGGAATGAATCAGTCACATCTCCAACCCCAGAAAAGACATTAGTAAAAGATGAACATGTATCGAAATGGAAGGAAAATATTTGTACTTCTTCCAGCTGCTTCCCTGGCAGGTAGCAATCACTGGCCCATTTAGGCCAGATCATTACTCCTAAACTCAGTGACATCTGGTAGAAGAGGAAATTTGAAGCAAACTGGGGAGAGTAGTCTACAAATAAAGCAGTATATTTTGCATCTTGTTTGTTACCAGCAATGTACACACTGGCTGCCAGATGCCAGCAATAAGACACAGATGCTGAAAGTGAAAACTTGTCTCCATTTACTCCCTGGAGAATCTGAAGAAATCAGCTCTATTCATGGAACAGGGACAAACATTCTCTTTTACACCAGGCTCCAAATGATTTAGTACAGTAGGTGACAAAATCTGTGTAACATAAATTGTCAAACAAATTAATAAAAACAAAGAAAGAACTGGAGCTGCATGCTAGACATCAAGAACCTTAAGACATGCACATCATCTCACAGGGGTATGAAACTCAAATAATGTGAAATTTGTATTACCCTTGCAGAAAAAAGTCTGTTTAACACAGACATGGACTTAGGCTGGGTTTTGTAACATCATTGTGCCGTATCACATTTAAAATTAGGATGCCCTTTGGGGTGGGACAACTCTGGCTCTCCAGTAAAAACATTCCCCTTTATATCTCACTCATCAGTTGTGGAACAAGCATCCTCCCCTAGACTTAAGTGATTTAGGAATTGCAGTTGTTATATTGCAAGAAAACATTATCAACGTTCCTACTTTCACTGCTCCATTTATTTCCATTTCACTCTACAGTTTGCCCCTTGCTTCTACTTTCCTGCTTTTTTCAGATTACATCCTAAATATCAGCTGCCAGCACTCCAACCTCTCTACAGCCCACCCGTCAGGAAGAAACTGCTGCAGACTCTCAGCTTATCACCCCATCCAACAAATACCAGTATTTTATTTAATATTTTTGTCATCTAGAAATTACTCCAGAATAAATATCTTTACAACTACCTTCTGTTGTTTAACTAAATAGCTGTTGACCTGGTCCCAAACAGAATGTTACCTGAGTTTTCTATTATGGGGAAAATTCAGCAAATCCTCTGGAACATTGAAAGTTAGGTGTTTCTCTCTCTTCAGATGAGAGACAGTGGTAGAGCAGTGAGGCTTTAATATGTGTGACCACAGATAATGCTTCAGCTCTTGGGTGCCTAAACTGGTTTTTCACCAATTGGAAAGCCTTGTTACCTCAAGGTTAAGTCAGCCTAAAAAGGAGGTACAATCAAGCAATTCATTCCCTGAGTCCTACTCCTGCAAGGGGCAGATTTATCTCTTCATGTGTCAAAATTCAGGAATGGTATCTTAGACATCATCCTTTATTCCAGTGGGTGTTTCATATCTCATCCACCAGTGAAGGCAAAACTGAAATCTTTTATTTCTAGAGACAAGTTTGAACAATCCGTAGCAATTTCCAGGGGTTCTTCTATGAATGGGAAGAGGAAAGATCTCACACTTTTCTTTCTCCCCAGTGTGTTAAAACTCAGTTGGGTGTGTCCCTAGGAGTGGAACCTGTACACACTATCTCAAGTGATATAAAATCAATGAAAACTATAGAATACCCTGAGTAGGAAGGGACACAAGGATGGTTAAATCTAATTCCTGGACCTGCACAGGACAGCCCCAAAATTACACCATGTGCCCAAGATCATTGTCCAAACACTTCTTGAACTCTCTCAGGAAAAAAACAAAAAGACTTAGTGACAGCATTTTGGTGAGGCAGCAGATAGCAGAATTAAAAAAAAATAAATTACATATTAGAATAAAAGTAGAATTTAAATTAGTTTATAAAGAAGAAAAAAGTGCTGTCAGTTGAAAGGAGATAAAAGATTCAGTTGATGTATTATGGGTAATTATAACAACATTCTGAAAAGTAAACGGAATATATTTTTTTTCTTTATTAGTAACTTAACTATTGATTTGTTAATAACCTAGAAGCACCTGTTGATGGTTGCATAATTTCATGACTTGAAACACAGTGGAAGGTTAGACCTAACTACGTGATAAGCGTCTCATCTGCAGAAAACTTCAAATTTCTTACTTCAAAAAAGTTAGTATTTATCATTTCAGTGGGAAATCTCCACTTTAAGGTTATAATAATGAATCAAAAGACAGCTTTAAATAGATCCAAGTATATAATTCTAATAAATGATGTATAAATAAAAGTCCACAAAAATTAGGACTTTTTAATTGCCTTGACCTCACATATTCTCACAGAGCAATGCCTCTACCATCACACAGAGACAGGATGAAATTAATTTGCTGCTATACAGATACAATTCTATACTTGATTTACTATCTGCAGTGGAAGGATTAATGTAACAGCAGTTTGCCAACTATCTGCCACCGTGTGTCAAAAAGGAAGGAAACACTAGAACTATTTTCTCAGTGTACTCATCTCCCACCTGTGGAGTCAAAATGAAACTTCAACAGTCAAAATATCATAATTCTGATCAAACACAGCACTGAGGAAAGCAGAGACTTCAGGCACATTGTATGAACCCTAATTTATCTTGTTTTATTAAAATGCACGAAGCCGGGCTGAGAATATTTTTAAGAACAGAGGAATTGTTCTGCTCTCAGGTGAGTTTGCATCTCTTAACTTCAAGAACTTAGAGTTTTTTCAACCCCTTTACCTATACATACCAAGCCTTTAATCCTGAAACTAAACTACAGCTAGTACTTTTGTGGCTGGAGTAGGTGAAAACCTTTTTTTACCTCTTACTATTGCAGAGTTTCATGTCAGCTCTCCATATTAAGAATTAGGGATCATCTGGGAATCCAGAAAGGAGATTCCTCAAAGATAATAAAAACAGCTAGCAATTAAATATAAGTTAAATGGATATGACAGTATTAACTTGAGTCTGCAGGCAACAGCAGCCCCCTCAATTTCATTTTATATATGATTCTGAAGTAAGGCAACCTTAGGTTAAAAAGCTTAACTTTTTCACATTATTTAAATTTGAAGGGAGACAAATTTTAAGGTCACAAGAACTTTAACAACTTATAAGTTACTACATGGAAGCTGGAATTGTAACTTGTACAAATCACTGTGACAAAAATGAATACAATACACAGAGTTCTGGAATCAGCCTGCTCTGGGCTGTTTGCAAGCCCCAGGGCTGATCCTGACACACAACAAAGCAAGACCTAAACCACTACAGGGTAAGAGATCTTAAGTGAAGAACTGTTGAAAAGCCTGTTTTGAATGCAGTTTTAAAAATGCTGAGTAGCTGGATTTGCAGTATGATATAGGTGGAAAAAGAAATCAATTGCTAGGTTAACAAACCCATTTTCCCCTCTGATTTCTTTGATTTAAGATTATTATAATCCAGTTTGTTTTGTGATATGAAATCCAATTTGGTAGCTGTGTCTCAAAGACACATGAATGTAAAAGCAAAGGCTTTTCAAACTGATTTTTATGTGCATATTGGCTATTACTCCATGACCAAGGTCTATAAATCTCTAACTTGAAAGACTAATAGCTCTTATTGATTACAGCTTGATCATGCAAGATAAAGCAAGTGGCAATAATAAATCACCTTTATGGATTATTTGTGTTCATCAAGTGAATGGGATTAAATGAATGTTTGACATATTTGTTGATGAATCTGATTTTTGTGTAAGGATATTTCTGTGTATAATCTGTTAACGAATTGTCACACAGAAAAGGGAGAAACATCTTCAGTCAGTTTAAACATCAGTCTTCTGTCCCAAGGGCAAACACTGGGAAATACTGGCACATAAATCATCCCTCACCCTAGAAACTGAGTTTTACATTAACTTAATTAAAACGCTGAATGAAAACACCACTGAAATTCACTAAATGGGGGCAACTAAACCAGGCAGATGACCTGTGCCTACTCTAATTGTGCATACAACAGCTTTTCTGAGATACTCTTAGGAATTAAACTCTTACATGACAATAATTTTACAATTTACCTAGATTATCACCTAGAGTCACCCAGGAGTCATTTGTAACTTGACATGAGGAATAGCTTCTTACTGAATTTACCACTTTTGAAAATTATGTCAAGATATTCAGTATCTTTTCCCCACAGACATAACCACTTTTGCACTTTTCGTTGTTCTGTGAATAAGAGATAATGAAAACCCCAGAAATAAAAGAGGTACAAAAATTCCTCCTACTTCTAAGCTCTATTAATATTACTCCCAGAGCTGGGATAAACTGCATTTGCAATAAACATTCAAAGGTGATTGGCTGAAATTCTGAATTTTGGTGAAATATAACACAGTACTTCAGACAGGAATCCTAAATCTGCCTTGGA
Organism: Trochalopteron elliotii; assembly: GCA_024734555.1. Taxonomy (NCBI): domain Eukaryota; kingdom Metazoa; phylum Chordata; class Aves; order Passeriformes; family Leiothrichidae; genus Trochalopteron; species Trochalopteron elliotii. Next base: position 4,166,640 of record JANPWX010000391.1, read on the forward strand.
AGAAGTGCAGTGTTACCCACCTCAGTCTTCCCAAAGTTTCTTCCCATCTCACACTTGTGTCTGGCTTTTCTCTCTCCGTCCTTCCTGCCCCACTTGCTCTTTCCTCTTTTGCTCATCTGCTTTCTTAAGAAACATGGGGGCTTTGTTAGCCTGTGCTTTTATGTGAGCAAACAGAACTTGACTCTTCAGTCCCCATAAAAACCTGCTGTGTACTGCTCAGGAAAAAAAATGAAATATTAAAGGCCTCAATTATGGGCTCTCTGAAAGTGCTTGTGTGGCAAAGTGATGGTGTTTTTTAAACTAATCACCACTGGTGAAAGGAGCTTGCAACATTTTCCTATCGGCTTTTACAACATCCAGTGTGTCAGAAATGCTTCTCTCATTTTACCAACAGAAGAAGAGGCACAACCCAGCCCAGCAGCTGATGGCTGAATTCACTGCTTCAGCCACACACATTTATTTCTGAATTGCAATTCACTGTTTCATCCACTACTGGAACAAAATCTTGTCTCAAGGAGAGTTGGCTGAGCAATAAGATTATACGATGTCAGGGGGTTATATTTCTATTACATTACAGATTTCAGAAAACAATCACCTTATTATGGTAAGTCATGTCCCCAGAGAACACTTGAGCTGTTCTCTGGGAGGCTTGAAGTAACACAGGCAACAGAGCACATGTGGGAAGGACATTCTGCAAAGTAGGAGAAGACAAAATTTGCCACCCTCCCCCCACCTGACAATTAAAAACTGGTTTCCATGGCAGATGGAGAGATAAGGTATGTGTGGATAGTCACTCACAGAATCAATTTAACTATAAGGTAAACCATGTCAGTTCTTGATTCCAACCAGGACCTCTGAGACCATTCAGGAAACTGCTCAGGTCAAAATGTGACTTAGTCAAGACATTGAGAAAGTAAGCTTAAAAACCAAAACAGCATCAGCAAACCCAGATTTTTGGTGTTTGTAAAGGACAGCACCTTCAATGACTTTCAACCAATGAAAACCAATTTCCTTTCCAGGCAGCAATGACTGCTGAAACTCTCCATCTCCTGAATCGTTAAAATTCAAAGCAAGTGTGATAGAGCATTGGTAAAAGTCATTAGACAGTCATAGGCAAGACCTTGCAATCCTGGAATAACAATTAATTCAAATCAATACAGAAATTAGAAGGAAAGATTAGAAACAGCTGAAATTTACCCAGTGAGAATTAATTTATATTTTTAGCAAAATGAATCCCGATAGACAATCAGTAAAGCTTCAATTAAGAGTCAAGCTGAAGTTTTCCAGCTTATTTTTAGAACACAGTGTTAATATACTGCCAATCTTTAGAAAGAAATATATGTAGTAAACCACTGTGACAATTTGAAGCACAGCTCTAGGGCTCCAACAAAGAATGGAAAATCTGGCAGAAGTAAACAAATGGACAAGATTAGATTATTTAAGAGGTCTGAGCAGTTTTTTTTTCCTAAAATATGTGACAGGTAGGCTGTACTACAATATTTAAGCCTCACACAAGAATCAGTCATGCTATGTTGGAAGGGATGCATTTGTTCTCAGAGTGGTCGTGAAGAAATGGGCTGGTAGCAGATAAGCAGTGACATGGGCAGGCTCCACCTGGGCACAGGCACAGGAGCCTCTTCTTGCTGCCCCAGCACTGCAGGTTTTGGTCACAGCTCAACACGTGCCCACAATGAGCCACTAATTCTCTCAAACAGAAACAAGCACACTGGAAAACTCAAAGCAAGAATTCAAAACAATTTTCCCTCTGGATATCTACCAACAAATTCTTATTATATATCAAGGCTTACGTGTAAAGCTTTGCAACATTAGAGGTAATCATCTGAACTTTGCCCTCAACAAATCATATAAATAACAACTCCCCACTCATGTTGCAGTCCTCCTTGCCTGTTTTTTTCACTTCATTTGAAAACAGAGAACATTCTGTTGCTTTTCTTTTTTCTTCTCTGTGAAAAAGGGCAATAAAAAATGGAAAATGCACATGCACACCAGCAGATCACAGCCTGCTATGACTATGAATTATTTGAGGAAAGAGCTGTTAGAGTTCTGAAAGCATTTGAATATTGCTGGTATTTTGGAAACCAGAAAGCTACCACTTTGAGCAATGCTAACAAAGCATTTCCTTATAATATTTTTGTTTTTACAGTGGATGACATTACCAAATACATTTCTTGCCTCTCCACCCATCACATTTGCCTAAAGCATCACAAGAGTGAATTAACATACAGCATAATATTATCTCTGGTGTGATAAAAGGTCACTCCTAAAAGCGCTCCTCTGCTATGCCTGCAGCCTTCTGGAAAGAGAATAAAACTCCCAAGGAAGGAAGTTGTGTCTTTTTCCATGTCCAAAGATGTGAACAACCCCAATAGATCTGATAATAAGGGCAAAAGGAATTTCTAAGAAAAAGACTGCTTGCAAACCCCTACCTCTTGCACACATCATAACATGAATAGGACATTTAAAGAATGAGTTACATCAGCAGTCTGCAATGTTGAGATGAAGGGCAATGCATTCAGGTGAGGCTCTTCAAACGACCCTTGAGAAGCCATTTGGTTCAAACAGATCCATTTGTGCAAACACTGCCATGAAGATATGCTGGCCAACTCTTGTCTTATTGCTGTGAGTTCAGGGAGACACCACACAGGAGAGATGTGTGCAGGAAAGGAGCTCTTCCCCCTTCCCAGCACAGGAGACAGATAGCAGGAGGTTGGCACAAATGAGATTTCTTGAAGGCAAGAAGTATTACATGAGATGTTAACAAGAAACACTTTCAGCACACTAGTTTGTGAAACCATTATAAAAGAAACACCTTTGGATTGCTCATTTCTTACATTTTGGCCATTATGGCATGAGTCCCCCTGCAGGCCTTTGCCACTTACGTATGAAGCACAGAGCTATTCCTTTTCAAAATTTCAGTCTCAGCCAGACCTTTCATGGTGGTTCCCTTTCAAGACTAGCTATTTTCAACGACACCAACTGTTCCATGGCTGCTGCTTTGTCAAGCAGGAGTTTCCTGCTGTCACCTTGGACCACTTGCCTGATGATTACTGAGCACTTGAGAGGAGAGAAAGGAGGGGAAATACAGCAGCATTCAAAAAAATCCAGAGGCGTATCAGGGAATCTTTATCTAGAGATAAATAAAGGTAGGGATGCAGGAGAGGGGAAGAGATGAAGCCACAAAGACTATAGAGGGTTGAAGTGGAGTAAAGAGAGAGAAAAGGATACCTATAGCATGTAGCACAGTGAAAGTTCAAACGTTCTCCCCTTCTGAAAATGTCTCTGTGACTTGGAAATAAATCATCCAGTTCTACCAGCCCAACAATGTCCATCACATCTGCAAAATAACATTGGACCAGAGAGCAGCAAAATGTTTTCGCTTGCTTTTTAAACCAATTTCTTGTTAATGATCTCTTCAAAGGCCTTAAACTTCTTTTTTTATTCTTGAAACTCTCATTAAGCTTAGTGGACTGGTTTCTTGCACTGTAACCATGACAGCTAGACTACCTTTAAAAATGGGGAAACACTGTCAGCACATTAAGCCTCAAGCTACATTTGCTTCACAGTCAGAAATCTGAGAAACTAATAATCCTTCTCTAGCAAATTTTCTAGAAATGAGTGGAAAGTTGCACATATTCTTTGGTGTTAGGAATTCAGTGATGAGGGTGGGAGATGAGAATATCAGCATGGCATTTGTATAATTGCTAAACACACAATATATTAAGTGTTGTTAATGATCTTAGCACTGAGTACTGAGAAATATAATATTAAAGCATATTGTACTTCTATCCCTATATTTAAGTAACTTTTAATACACATTCCACTAGAAGTCCATTTTCAGCTTTCTGCAATACCTGCACGTCTGAAGACTACAACGTCTCAAGCACTGTGAAATGAAAGGTGCCCAAGACTATATTTGTCATTAGTATTTCTTGATACTATACTTTCAGTTTTCCAGTAGTAGAATAGCTGAATGAATTTTTACCAAGCATTGGTAACATATTTCCATCTCTTCTGCATTGCATTGTGCCTAGCATTGGGAAATCTGAGAAATCTGGTGATAGGGTGTTACCAAGCAGCCTCAGCAGTGACCACAGAACCACAACAGCCCACAAACTACCAGACTCCAAAGCCCATGTTCTGACTGTTTTCATCAGCAAAGAACTCACTCTAGGTTAAAGTATGATGTTTTTCTGACCAAATATTCTATTTGTAGAAAACTTTCAAGCCTCTGTTTAAAGCCTTTAAGATTAAAAAGCCTCAGACAAAAAGAGAAAGCTGCAACAGTGCCCTGCAAAAAACACAGATAGCCTTGATGACAGATACAACCTATAAGTCATGTAGAAACACATCCATCAGTCACTGCCTGATTTCTCATTGTACACTGCTGTTATTTATCAGTAGCTCTTCTGTAGCATTAACTTCAGTATTTCATGTGGATTCACACCAAATAAAGACCTGCACAACAGACAACATTAAAAAAGAGCAATAAAATCTGTCAACAAAACAGATTTATAAAAGAATGGAGGGTTGCCAAAAAGTATAAAATATCAGGTGGCATTATAAAACTAAACAACAAGATTATCAGCACTGGTTAGACAAATTTAAGGCTAAAGATTATGACAATTAATAAAAACATTTTGGTTTTGGTTTTTTTTACATTGTTACTTTTGGATGAAATCTCAGCGATTACTTCAATACATCATAGGTGTTATGGTCCAGCTTTTAAAGTTATTAGAAATGCCTCTGCCTGAATTAAGGTGCAAATAAGACCATATGCCAAAGTCAATAGTATGGATTTTATTTGATGGTACATATGAGAGAGAGAAAGAAAGAAAGAGAAAAGAGGTGGAGGGGCAGAAAGAGAGTGACAGAGATTAAAGAAAATATCACCACTCCATGGATCCCAACAATGCTCCATTGATCCTCTCCAGCTGCTCTTCTTTCTGGTGAGTTTCCCCCAAAAAGCACAGAATATAGTGGGTTAATGTGTGCTCAGGCCAGGTGGGAATGCCCAGGTGCTTTCCCCTCTGGGGTAGGGGTGCAGTTTGGCTCAGTCTTTTGCAGCAGACTCTGGGTCTGTGGCATCACTTTGTGTCATGTGCAAGGCTGTGGCGCACGGCCTCAGGAATGACTCTGGGGGCCACTTCTGGGGGTCTTTGAAGGATTCTGAAATCCCTCAGCTGCCTCCCACGTGGATGTCCTGTGGATGTGGCCTGTGGGGTTGGGGGTTCCACAGCTGGGCCAGTTTGTGTAAGGGAGGATGAGTGTTCACTGCCTCTGACCAGAGGTTACACCACACACCTGAAACCTCTTCCCAGCTCAGTTTGGGGGCAGTCTGCAAACCTGGCCTCTGTGGGCTGTGGTTTCCCCACCCCAGACACAGTCAGGGATGATTTTCTGCTGCATTTGGCTTTCTTGTGGATGCATTCCTTTTCATCAGCCTTGCTGTCTTCTCCCTAGAACTCAGATGGTTGAACAATAGTGTCCCCTTTATCTTGTCTAGGCTTAATCCACAGTCCAAATCCAAATTTCCAGTCAGGCATCTTCAAAGACAGGTGAGTTTCTGTGGTTGCAGCTTCTTTATGCAGTTTTTGTGATAATGGGCAAAACTCCTTCATAAGAGTGTTTAAGGCATGAATCATTTCAGTCCCTGACAAGAGGTCACAGGAGAAAGGGGAGTGAGTGCAAGGGAAGACATATGAGATGTCTGAACATGAAAACTACAGTGCTCCTGTACTTTCATGCAGAACTGAAATCTTAAGGAAAGGTTCTAATGCAAGTTTTGAAAACTAAAGGGATTTAAGGAATTTTGGTGCTATCTACCTGCTCAAGGCCCTCTCAAATTCAATTAAGAAGATTTGCTAGCAGCTGTCTGCTTGGATTTCTGCCTTAGCTGAACTGGAAACTGGTAGACTTGTGAAAGACAGCAAAAGGCAGCAGCAGACAGCTTGAGCAGGGTCACAGCTTCACCTGTGCCAACTGCAGCAGAAGTCCTGCACTGAAATAATGACGAGAAGCCAGAGCAGATGTGAGTGTGCCATCATAAGTATGCTGGGAGCAGTGGTTAATTAGAAGATAACGAAAATGTATTAGTACAGGAAAAATAATGAGTTCATAAAATAGATCACATTTGAAAAAATAGGAATACTGGGGAGAACACCAAAGGTTGCAGAAGGGGCAACTACAATTCCCAGTTTAACCATATCTAAGTTTAGGATTGTAAAAGTATTTTTGAAGTTTCTTTAGTTAAAATTAAAAATAAAAGGCTTCTAAGAAGTTCAAGATATTTTACTCTTCCTGACATGTGCATTTTGTTTCTGTTCATACTTGGGTAACAATGAAACCATAACCCTGACTGCCAATGTTCAAAATGAAAGCCCTTCACCTGAGAACTTTTCTTCAATTATTTCCCCACCTTTTCACAAAGATATTTGCACAGGTGCTTTATAAAAACATGCAGCTCACTGCAGGACTTATGGATGGGATTTCAGTTGTTGCTGTTTGAGATATTCCTTTCCTGTTCTGCCATTTTAGAAAATGTGGGATCATGAGTTTATTGATGGCCATTGTCATATAATCAAGGCAAACACAGTAACTGTTGAATCAGATTTTGTATTCTCACTTGTTTTTGTCTTTTTTTTAAAATGTAATGCCTGCACATCTGTGAAAACCTCACAGCAAATTTTCTGCATGTCCCCAGGCACAAACCAACCCAAGTGGCACTAAGAACTAAAGCAAAACTTGTGACTTAAGTAATTCCTGATTTTCTTCCTCCAGAAGATCGATCACTTATCACTTGCATTATCTGTTATCCACTCACCTTATCTGAAAGCTCTAGATCAGGAGCAAAGGAGGTTCAGGCTCCCTCCCTCTTGGTCCACTCCAGGACTAAAGATGGTGCAGAGAAAACACCCACCTTGATTTCATTCTCAGGTTTGCTACATCTGAGTTCAACAGCGTGGAAACAAGGCAAGAACACAGGAAATCCCATTTGGTTCAGGTTTTGCTATTTATCCTTGTCTTCCCACAGACATTTGTCCAGGTACTTGGCGGAAAGTTGCACTTCTTTTATGCAAAAGCATGATCATACAAAGTTAATATAGCCCTGTCTAAAATTCATTAAATATTTAAACAAGGGATGGAATTATTGATTTTGTTCACAAAATTACACAGATTAATAGGAATTATTAAAATACAACATTTGACTTCTGTCACTGTAGAGTGCTGCTTCAGCAATCAGGATCTGCAAAGTCAAGGAAACACTGAAGAGTCAGGGAACTTAGTAATTATCAATTAATAATGACCATTACTAACTATTATAAGTAGTCATTGCTCTTCTAGTCCCAAAATGGTGGAAGAAGGACTGGATCTAATAAGTCATATTTAACTGTAAGTTAAATATGTATAATTTGCTAAGCTTTTATGTATTTTGCTTTTTACTCTTCCATTGAAAATGTTGACAATTCCATAGTATTTTGTAAGAGGCTTGACTATGTTCTTAAAGTTTCTTAGGAAGACAGAAACTTGTCTTTGGTGTGGAACACTAATCAGCTGCATGCTGATTAAATCATGAAGAAAAATTGGTAATGTTTTCAGAAACCTAAGATTTTCTAGTTATGTGTCTAAGGCCCATCTTTTTCCCTTATTTTTGGAAGGAAAGGGAGTTATCTGAAAATCACCTACTTGGTAACTTGTGTTGACCCAAGCAGTCATTTGCCATCATGTGTAATTATACTGGGCCGTCAACACTACTCAGAGTCAGCAAGATTAATATCTTCCAGAGAGGTGCAAGTTTTAAATATGGAAAATTTATCAATTAAAAAAAATAAACTAATAAATGCATATTTAGAAAGGAAAGCAGAGCTGGGCCATTCCAGCATAGGATTGTAAAAGCAGCTTGAAGTGTGTCCAAAACCCTCGGAATGTCAATGACATTTGGGAAGCTATATCCTTTCTGCCTCCATGGAAATTCCTAGCTTATTAAACACTGGCTACAAGTCAAAATGATCATGGTAAATTACATTTCTTTTGCTTTGATCTTTTTGGTCAATCCAAAGCCCAAAGTGAAGCAAATTATGTGGCTTGGAAACCTGCAACAAGGGAAAACAGAGGACATTTTATCCCTGCAAAGAGATTAGTAAAGCCCTATCTATGTACTTGGCTGTAATCAGAGAGAGAAAATGCAAAGCTGTGATATAAATTATACAGACCAATGCCTTTGGTTAGAAAAACAGAAAAATAACCCTTGGATGTTTCCTATGGAGGTGTTGAAACTAGTTTGAACTTAAATGAAAAGTTCCTGTTTGAACTTAAATGAAAAGCAAAAACTACTGAGCAAGAACTCAGGGCAAACCAAAATTAACTTCCTGCCGACTTGGTCCTGCCTGTGTTTTCTGGCTACACAATTTCAGTCCATCGACAAAAGGTGAGGCTCAAGGGTTTGCTGTCAGAATAAGAACACTGAGAACCAAACCAGTGCCTCGTTATCACACCCACGTAATTATCCACCAGCTTTTCCAAAGCACCTCTTTGCCCTCCTGTAACAGCAAGTAACGGCACAGCTCTGCCCAGAGCTCTCCCAGTGCCCACAAGGGTGAAACAAACTGCTTAAATCCTTACCAGCATTTGGGTTTGTCCCCTCAGAGAAAATAAATTTAATCTTTTCTTATGCCTCTACTCATCATGCCTATAAACTATGTTAAAATGACAGAATCATAGGAAAAAAAAAAATCTAATTTCTACCTCTGCACTTCCTGAATTTTGCTTTTCACAATGTTACAGAACTAAAAATGACATTAATATTTAACTAGACACTTTCCAATAGAAGCTCTAATTGCAGAACCTCTGAAAAATAGTTCAGAAACAGATTAATAAGTTGCAGACTAAGATCAAGATTTAATCTGCTTCAGCTATTATTGGCTATATTTACAGTGCCAGACAACCCACAATAAAACTAAAGAAACTAATCAACAACAAAAATACCCCCAACCCCCAGACCACCTCAACCTTCTACCTCCCAACCTATGGATTTCCATATTTCAGGATCTATCACATTAAAAAATTTGGCAAGTGCTTTGCCAATACAGCAGCTTCATTCAGATACACTTACCATGCTTGAAAATATTAATTTCATGATTACCTAGAATTTACATCAGGGCTTAAGAATGCAAATGTTTTATTCATGTTGCTCTCAAGTTGTGTTCAGATGAATAACTGGTATATTTGTAACCTCCCATTAGTTGGCTCAGTCTTTTGGAAAGTTTGCTTTTTAGGATTTAAAGACTTTAGTTGTTTAAAGACTGGGAGAGTGGCAGAGTGATGGCAGCACTGGGGGGACTCGATGTCCCTGTATCTTGGGCACAGAGATCCCCAGTCACAGTTCAGGTACAGTCAGCCAGTTACCTCAAGGCACATGTGTGTGTAGCTCTGGGAATACATAGAATCTTTGCTTTACCAGTCTGTAGGAAAAAAACCTGATCAGTCATAGAAGGCAGGACTTCTGTGCCAGCTTGAACATTTATTTAAAAGGAGAAGTTTCATAGCTTGTCTGTGGCCAGCCTGCCTGCTGAACCTTCTCTGGCTGTCTGTTCAGCATTGTTTGTATTTAGGCAGCACAAAACATCTTGTCAGCACAGCACTGACTGCGTGGCTCAGGGGTGGCTGCTAACAGTGAAAACTCAGAGCAGGACATTGGTGGAAGCTTCCATAAAATACAGAATTCAGCCCAGGATGGATGAGCTCCCTGTAAAACTCACCTGGTGAGTTTTACCCCGGGTCAGAAAAACCCCATTAGTGAAGGTGATCAGCACTTGCAGGCAGTCACTGGTGTTCATCCAGTCACTCTCTAATCACTGGGGCTTTTGCACATTCCCACACTGGAAGTACATTTACATTCCACTGACAGTCAGGCCAGGAATCAGATATCCAGCTTAACCACGAAGCTATCTCACTTCACAGGCAGCACGTACTTTTTCAACAATGCAAACAGAAGATTAATGAAGATGAGTGGTAGGGTGAATCAGGGCCCTGACCCAACAGACTGTCTCTGCTTCTGTCTCTGCTTTTTCACTCAGATCATTAAGCAGGGCAGGGGGCATCTCGTGAGTAGCATTTTCTAATCTAACATTTTGGGAGTTCTTCGAGACTACTGAACTTGAAGTATTAGCTCTAAACCAAATGCTGGGAAACCTTTAAATGGAAAGTTCACCAAGCAATGCAAAAATCAGTGAACATTGCAGCTGCCTGAAACAGTTCATACTCTGAACTTACATAAGTGATCTGAATTGAGTGAGAACCACAACCCTCGGGAGCAATTTCCAGCAGTGCTAATGAAAGCACAATGAGTTCTTTATATCCAGAAACTGTCAGTGTTTTCAATAGTATTTGGAGCACATCTTAATGCTGACTCACAGATGCTAAGTGTATTATATCACATCACCTTTCAGTGGTTCTGTTTACTCAGCTATAAAGTTCAGCATCTGGTTCCCTTTTGGGAGTTTATTTATATAGAACACCTACTTATATTCTACACACACAGAGATGAACTGTAAAGACACAAAGGACTGATGACTAAGGGCAGTATTAATGTGGATACATCCAGCTATATATACATAGGACCAGGGGAGAAAAGAGATATAGCCAGGCTGAACGGATTACCAAACAACTGTTTCAAGTTATGAATTTTGGGAGCCAGAATACTTCAGTTGTTAAATTATTCATGACAGGCAGAGAGTAGATACATCAGTTACACCTTAAATCAGTCAGAAGTTTTTAAGGTAGACTTCCAAGTTTGCTGAATAGTTTTATTGGAGATGTGCTTGAAATACTCTGGTATTAGCACACATTTGCAAAGGTGCAGCTAGTGATCTAAGAAGAAAAGCAAAGCCGGTCTTTCACAAAAAGACCTTTTTTAACAGACAACAATGTTACTCAAGAACAAACCTCAATGGGCAGGAAGCACTGTTTTGTTTTTTTCATCTGCGTGTCTTGAAAAGTACAAAATGAGGCAAGTCTTAGTTCAGTTATTACCTTTTGTAGTCCTTCATTTTCCTATGCTCAAAACCTGTCCTTTCTGAGAATATGTATTTGTCTTGGTTTGAAAGACAGCTTTCCTCCAAGGAAGGCGAGAACCTCCCTTGGAATGGAGAATATGACCGCTTCCCTCCAAATTATTATAACTTTGAAATTAAGGAGCTTTCAGGCAAAGATATGAGAGAAAGAATAACTGTTCTTTCTTAGTGTGTGTATGTATAACAAGGCCAACAACAACAATGGTACCAACAACAAACCAAAGCAGGAACCCAACGAGAGCCTTCCCTGGGCCGTGCGGCCTTTCCCCTTGGGTGCAGTTCTGGTCACGGCCGCCNNNTCCGTACAAGAAGCTGAGACTTCATTTACTCTGTGCTTACAAGTCCCTAAACAGTTTCCAATTATTTTCTTTGAGCAAAACACTGTGAATGGTTATTACAAGAGAACCTAGTGTATCCCAACTCTTTTTACATTGAAACAGAAGGAATTTGATTTCACTGAAGGCAAAAAATTACCTATCACTTCCAGTTTTATTTTCTTCCCTAGTCTCACATGGTTGTTTCAGTGGAGGAAAATGAGCCATCACCACCATCCAGCAGAAGATTTCCAACAACACCCTCTGTTATGCACAATGGTTACCATTAAAATACTGCTTGCTAAGAAGTGGAGTGTTAATCATTACTTCATTAATGCATTTTTTACTGTATAAGATAAAATTATGGATACTGGGATAAAAGAGGGAACATGATTAAGCTTTTAAATAAATCCAGGATGGTATGTTTCAAGGAAAGACTGAATTCTCTTAATGACTTGCAACTCCATGCTGTGCATAGGGAATAAACTGTAAATTTGAGAACAACTATATAGTAACGGAGATGAAAAAAGTTGGCTTTTTTTATCTCTGCAGCCAGACATGTAATGATAGACTTAATCTACCTTTTGATTAAGTCTGACCCTGAAGCCTGCCTTAGGAACACTGCAAGTCATTCTCGAGTAAGCTGAGATTGTAATTAAAAATAATAGAGCAAAGTTTTGTTGCTTGTATTACAAAACATTTTCTCAAACAATTCAAATATTTGGTTAAAAATTAACTCCATTTTGTCTATTTGCTACATCAACTAATTAGTTATCACATCACATTCACTTAATTCCCAATTGTTCATTTTCAGCAGTTAAATTTGAACTCATGATCAGAATTCTCATTAAACTGTCTTCCACATCAGACAGCACATTAAAAATTACACAGCAGGAGGAACGAGACTCTCATGGGCTCATGGCAGACATGCTTTGGACACAGCTCTCCCTTTGCAGTGCAGGGTGGGGAAATATGATTCAGAAGTATAAAATATATTATAAAACATATTTTTTTATATTTTCAAGTAACTGTATGTGTTCTGTTGCATTTGTAAACCTCCTAAATCTTAACCTGTATGAAACAATTTATCTGTCCTTGTAAACCAGGATTTTGAGGTCTACAGAGCAAGATGATAATATTTAAGCAGAAGATTTTCAAACAAGTGCAAGACACTGACAGGTGGTAAAGTAAATAGTTAGTTATATATATATATTATTATGAAGTTTCCAACATATGGAAGGATTCCAGCTGCTATTGGTAGATGAGGGTATTTTCTGATTTTTTAAAAACCTTTGATAACTCTTTAGATAGAAACAGGTAGCAAAATAAAATCGGTTATGATAAATTTCTAAGCACAGTACAATTACTAAATCAAATAAAGATGGCATATTAGGATATGGATCTCATTTAAATAAGTTTCTGTTTCAAGCAACACTTTGCAATTTAACTTTAAAGATCCACTGATGAGACAGCAGTAATAGAAACCAAAACCAGTTTTGTCAAGACAACATATGTTTGCAGGATTTTTTGTTTATTGATTTCTCAACATCTTCTGCCCCAATTCAAGATGATGAAACTATTTCACCTCCTGATACCAACCCAGTTAGTCCCAAAGTAACTCTCAGGTGACAATCTTTACCCTAATCCGCCCCCCCCCCCCCCCTTTTTCAAGGAGACAAAACTGGAAAGAAAAAGTGTTTTGGCAAGGTGTTACTGAAACAGCTTGAGGCAGTGGCGGCTGTTCAACAGAACACAGTCAAATTCATGTCTGCTCCCTGCCAAATATACAGGAAGAATAAAGAAAACAAACAGGACAGAACAAATTAGTTGATAGAAACAAATAGACCTACCCCAGTCCTCTAAACAGTCTTTAGCTTCCCTTGGCAGTGTTTTGAAAATTGAATATAGAGGACTCAAGCAAGCAGGATAAGAAGCAACATCACCCTACCCATCATCATGGGTGGGGAGAGGGGAGCTATGAGCAAAGGTTTGATTTGGATGTTTTCAGCACACAAACAAATCCATAGTAGAAATACTGAGTAGGCTAGAGTAAGTTTATTTTTAATCATGAATCATTTTAGTTGCTTGTTAGCATTCACACTGAAAGTATAACCCCTCCCAAAATATAAACTAAAAGAACTTAAAAATGTTAAATGCAATTACCTGCTCTATAAATTGCCCAAAGCTTAAAAAAATATCTAGTTTTGACTATAGCTGAAAGTTGGCAGATTTTAAATTTCAATATCCAACATCAGTGGCAAATTAAAACTAATGCAGGAAGCAATTTAAGATAAACATAAGGAACTACAGTTTCTAAAAAGAAAATGGATATCGAGGACCAAATTATTAAAAAGTTAATCCCATCTCAGAAGTCTAAATCCATGTAGCTTAAAACTTCATATCTCTGATATACAGAAAGAACTACAATATTCTTGTAATAAAACTTGTTTTGGTATAAACTCTGACAGAACTTAAACATGGCCTAAAATTTTAGCTCACTGTAGAATCTGAGGAGTGTGGGCTGTCATTTCATTGGGCTTCCACAGAATAATATAGAAGGAAAACCCCAACACTATCACAGACATGAAAATAGACCATATTTATGGAGCCCTAAGGGGTCCCAATCAGATTGTGACTACCACTCAAACCCAAAACTGGGGTACTGCTGTGTATACCACAGTCATAGACTGAGTGTATTAACAACCTACCAACAAACTCTAGAGAATTAGCAGGAATTTGATGTCAGAATAAAACTGAACTTCCCAGAGAAAGCAACAACCACACTTCACATGAAAGAACGGGAACAGACGCCAAGGAGCTGAAATTTCAAAACAGTGCTTTGTTAAAGACAGTTTACTTCCAGATCCACTTAAAGTTGAATACAGCTGCTAATATAATTTGTAAGCTTAAAAATTCTGAAAATACCCTAACAAGTTGTCCTGGCTAAAGCCCAGGTCTGAATCTTCCTGCAATTTTGAAACTCTCTAAAGAGTGATTATACATTCCTGCCCATTTTTTCTTTTTGATTTGAATGAGATTTTATATGCACAAAAGCCAGCATATGTTGTTTTGTTTTTGTTTTTTTTTTTTTAATAACAGCAACTGTGATAACTACAAATACTGTCTTTTGCCAATAAGCCAATTTAAATCATTGCATAAATAAAGATTAATTGTTTGGTTTCATTTGACTTTGCACTTCCTGAAATTAACTGCCCTGCCTCCTTCAAGGAGTTGATTTACATCAATTTTCACTGATGGCTGCTGAGGAGAATTCATCATCCCTGTAACAGAATTGCCAATGCTGTCAAACATCATCTTTTCATTCTGCAAACATAGAAGAGCACAAAGAGTAACTTGGCTCGAGAAACAATTCTCCAAGATTCTCTGCAAATGTCTGGTTTGACAAGACACAATTTGTGCCTGAAGGAGCAAAGGGCAAGCAAATTTCAATCCAATACTTTTAAAACAGCAGTTGAAGAAAGTAGAGTGTTACTTCATATTTTTATGAAAAAAACCCCTCAAACTTAAAACCCAACAAACCCACCTAGGAAAAAAAGAAAATCCAACCCCAAACCAAAAGTATCTTTCACGAACTAATCAGAATAAACCTAAATAATCCACTGACTTCTGGGTTTGCCTTTGTTACTGATTTTCCCCCTTTAATGGGCAATTGGTGGCAGCAAAGGTAGCTCTCATCTTTCTAAAACCATTTCCATTCAACTATCTCTATTCCATCCAAAAAATTGCACTACTGTAGATCAATCAAAGAATCATATTGTGCTAAAATCTGGACAGAAGGCAGTTTCTAGCATCAAGATACAATTTCTATGTGCTGTGAGTTTCTTTGTAGAAATAATGCATGTAGAGCTTAAAAAATTCTTCTCTGCAATGTTAACAAACCTTATCCTCATTTTAGATGAAGCTGAAAAGTGAACAAATGACTTGTTGAAGTAATGCAAAGTTTTGGAAAGAGTCCAACAGACCAGATTCTTGTCTCCTCTTATAGGAATGTACAAGTATGTACAAGTAATGTACTCCTCTAATAGTAATATACAAGTCTCCTCTTTGGAGACTTGTCAAATGTAAGAAAAAAGTCTTCATAGCTCTGAAAACGGGCACTTTATCAGAGATTGAGTGAAAAGAAGTGTGTGGGAGAATCACAGATGCAATGAAAGTCATCAAGAACAGGCTAGAGTCATAGCTCTGGCAGACTAAATTTACAATTTCATATGTGGATGTATGGTAATGTGTGTCCTATGCACATGGTTCCTGAATCAGTGGCATTTAAAAAGCAGTTACCATGTTTTATGTGTGGAGGATTCTACAATCAGGGGAGACACTCCCTGAGAGAAAACAAAGTCTAATGAAAATCTGAGATTTGAAACACTTGGATTCTAACTTTTTGGAGTGGGTTTCAGCATCAGGATGTGATTTTAAGCATGATATAATTTGGAAAGATGTCACTCAAAGGAGCACAACTCACTGGTTTTGCCTTTTCTTTCAAACCCCATCTCAATTACTTGGCAAGGAACATGTTAATTAGCCTGGGAGTTTGAAGGGATGAACTACAGAGATTTTGAACTCCACTCCTTTAAGACAGAAAAACATCATTACCAAATATACTTGTTTTTAAATGCTTAGAAAGTAATACTCAAAAATTAACTCTGAAAAACTAGAATTCACACTGACTACCTGAAATTGATATGTCAACACTCTCAAATCACCTCAGTAACTTTTCCAGCTAATCACTAGGGTTAATAAGGGCAAAGAAGAATATTAATTTTTGCTTTTAGACCCACACATTTAAAACTCTGAGATCTACAGATGTTGTATTAGAAGGTTCAGAAAATCGTTAGAGTAGGTTTGACTGTCTTGCAGCACTTCTCAGTTACTGGTTTTCTTGCTTTTACAATTGCTTAAAATCAAGAAAATAACATCTATAAAATCTATTCTTGAGATAAGCAGGGGTCAGTGATTCAGTTCAGGTCAGACACAAGATGATTGTTGCATGTGTTCATTTTCTCAGTTTCACAGATTGGGGGTACTGTAAGGGTCAAATGATCATGAAAACCACAGTGAGGCTCCATTCCTAAGAGCTCAGCAAATAGAGGCTACACACACACACTGGAAAAAGTTCTGTCTGTCACTGCTTGCAGCTAAGTCCTTCCATTTTCCTTCAGACTTTGTCACTCCTGTACCCACGCAGCGTATGCAAACAGAAAACCAAATCCCTGTTTGGCTGTGCCTTCATCTATAATGGAAACAAATTGGATGTCTCTCAGAGCAGCAAGTTGTTGACAACAAAGCTTTCACAGTCAGAGACATGACTACTCAGTAACAAACATATTGATATAAATGTAGACACTAAAGCAGGTGAGAAGGAGAAATCATTCACCCCTGAAATAACATTTCAGATAAACACTAAGAGCTACCCTAAAGAAATAGAAATATAGAAAGAAGCTTTCTATATTTAAATAACATGCAAGTTCTTCAAAGTCTCATGAAGTCTCACGTAGATTAAACCCAGTGACTATCCATCAATTTCTGATATGCAGCAATTACTTAGATAATAAGAGGGTGAGCAAAAGGACCAATTTCAAAGTGTCATTTAGAACTCAAGCACTTTTTCCCAAAGCAGATAGTGAAGGTGAAATGCTGCTCTCTAGAAATCTCTTTAAGGTCAAACTATTTTGTCCAAATTAACCCCAAGAGTCCATTTCACTGGCATTGCACCAGAACTGAATGCAACTACAGGGCCCAATGAAGCAAATAGAATCATGTCAACCTGACTTAAGCAGGCATTATAGAAAGCTGCACAATACTTATATACAGAATGGAGAACTTCATCTTCATATCAGGTATGTGGAGATAATTTATTGTTATAACAGATATTTTGGTGGTGATTTTGTTTATTTTTCTTGTTCATTTTTTCTAAAAGTTAAAAAAAATCAATTACAGTCAAAGAAGTCTAAGATCACAAAACTCTCATGTGAAGCAAACCTGGAGGAGTTTATTCTTCTAAAGCTGCTATGCCATATTCTGTTACTTTTCAAAGAGCTTTAAGTCAGAAATCCTTCCACTGAGCCTTTAAGGAGTTCCTTGGCTTTAAGGAATTTAACAGAATGTTATATAGCTTAGAGGCTGAAACTGTAATATTTCATAGATAATTATATTCTTACCATACAGTTCTATCCAAAGAGCTTAAGAAACATAAAAATGCATTATTCTCTAAAAATTGACAGAATTTTAGAGTGATTTCTATAAAGTTGAATAGAATACTCAATGGACAGTTTGTGCTAAGGGCAGAGAATAGAAAGTTTGGCACTGCTAACCACTATGAAACAAACCTATCACAATTCCTAAACAAATCTGAATGAGCAGAACACTTTCACACCAGAGTGGGGCTTTGCATCATGTGGCCATAGCATTTTTGATTCAGGGTGGAAGGTCCTCAAACCATAATTTTATACTGTCTAACCACAGCCATGTTTTGGTTTCCCACCTTGCAAATTTATTTCTGTGTTTTTCCTTAAATGAGTTTTAATTACCTGATTTTTCATTGATTGAAAAAGTTGATCATGTCTTGGTTTTTCTGGCCTTAACCAAGTAGATCACAACAGGAAATGAATTTCTGGATAATCCTTTATTTTTCATCATAACCATCAGAAAGATAGGGGAATTGAAACTTGAACAAAATAGTCTTAATTAGCCACATGTTTAAGGTAAGTTCTTGGTAAACCAACTTACACCAAAGTTTATGCTTCAGAAGCTAAAGAAATGTGCATAAACAATAGAACAGAAAACAGAATTTTGTGTCTTAGATGTAATAGATAACTCTTATTCAGGTTCCCAAATAGTGCTCAGAAATCTCCTCCTCTATCACCAACAAAAGGTGCTGATCACCTACAATAATAATTGTATAATTTTGTATAAATATTGTATAAATATTGTATAATTTAAATACAATATAATTTAAAATTCTGAAAATGTAGCTTTAAATATCCTGGAACCAGTTTTCAGGAACTGGGAGATACTGATAAATGGTATATATTCTTGGTACTGTTGAAAGAAATAATTACTACAGTGTGTTTCAGAGACTCTGGCTGCTACTTGAGTGGACTGCCCAGAGGGCTCAGAGCAACATTTTGTACTTTCCTACTTAGACATTTTAACACAGTGCTCCTCTGCACTGCTGGGTAAACACCAGGGCTCAGAGCTTTTCTTTGTTAAGTCATGAAGCAGCGTTTCTCAGTTGCAATCATGAAATACATGTTTGTCCTACACCAAAAGCTCCTTCCAAACACAGCCAAGTGTTTGGGAGTGTGTGCATGTACAGCATTCATGGACATCTGCAGATACAGCTGAATATTAGCAACTAATGAGCATTTCTAAAGCAGATGAGCTCTGAAGAAGCAAGTTTACCTATGAAAACTACAGCAATGTTGAATTCTCATTTCAGCATGAAACAGGGACTGAACCCCCCTCCCCCCCAATGTCTTAAATGCTAGATTACAGGACCTACAAGCTTTAATATCTGTGATCTGTATTATCATTCTGCCCTCTGCTATACAATTGTGCATAAGCTTAGTGTTTTTGTTAGAAAAGCAACTTCATGCTACAAAAGTTGAACATAAATTACCTCTGGTCATTTCCTATTACTCTCAGCCCAATATCTTTGCCCCAACAAATTTCTATTAGTATCTTTCATTATTTCTCAAAAGTAATACTAGAGAAAAATTATGGACATGTAGCTTGTTGTGTAACAGCATCTGTGACACATGAATGAAGAGAAAGAATGCTTGGGAATAGACTAAATTATATTTTTTGTTTGCCTTTGGTTAATTGGAATTTATTGAAAAGATGTTTTTTGCTACACTCTGCAGTAAGAAGCCAAGGTGAAATGTGGTCAGTGGACATCACTACTAACAGGAAATGATTCTTATTATCAGAATTTGTTCAGGGAATTTGAAACTGCTTAGAGGCTTAGAAGCCATCTATAGAATGTGCTTTCTTAACATTTCTGCAGGTTACAAGTCATATATCTGCAATTTGAAAATCAAGCTTCTAATCTATGAATAGTGAGCAAACTGTTTCTGCTTCTTACCTGTTAGGATTTTCATCTTAAATAGTTGAAATGCTACAGCAAGCAAGTGTGTCAGGGGTAAAAAACCAGCTGAATTGGGGATCTTCATTCCTTGGCCTTAAGCTGGTTTTAAGGTAAAGATTTTTTTTTCTTAATCCATTTAGTCAATTCCAATTGAATGCAAAAGGGCAGAGTTAAAACCAGTAAGCTGAAAGCTAGATATGTCCTGAAACCCATGTGAATGTACTCTGGGTGATAAAACTGGAATTTATGAACAACAACCCACCAAAAAAAAAGAAAAAAAAAAAAAGAAAAAAAGAAAGCCAAACCATACTAAAGCGCTTCCCATTTAATCCTCACTTTATCAAGAAATCTAAAGAAGGCTTTTCCAAAATCAATTCTAGGTGCTACCCAGCTAGACAGTATTTAATGCAAGATATGCAAACCTTTGAGATAACTGCTAACACAACAGAAATGAGTGATAAAACAGATTCCTTGCTGGCATGGAGAGGGAGAATCACCACACATTTTCCTTAAGTAGTTCTATGCATAGGGAACCATCCTGGCATAACTTTTAAAGATGACAAGCTCTGAATAGGGCTGAAGTGACTACAGCACATACTTTGGTCTGAGGCCACCACCCAGGCACAGGCTGGACAGCTGCACGTGCCAGGTGCCTCAGGTGTCACCACCATAAAATGAGAGGATTGTTCATCTGCCCCATGGGGAATTCCATGAGCATAATGGCCTTCCAAACAGTCAGTCTTTATCCATGCAGTAAAGGGGCAAAGGGAAATTTTCATCATTTCCAGGGTTGTCTGAAATCAAAAACATGGAAAGAGTCACAGTGGTTTTTTTTTTTTTCTTCCTGCAATAGTGAGAATGGAAAGCATTTAAATCTGTGGTTAACAGTGGGATCCATGTACCATCCTCATAATTTCCAAAACATGGTAAGGATCAGGTCTATGAAAAATGAAAACAAGAAAAAGTGAACTTAAGAGAAGCAATTGTCACCATAGGAGAGAATACATAGCATTTTTTGTCTCAATTTCCCTGACTATTCTTAATGTTCTTGAAAAA
The DNA here is from genome assembly GCA_024734555.1 of Trochalopteron elliotii. Taxonomy (NCBI): domain Eukaryota; kingdom Metazoa; phylum Chordata; class Aves; order Passeriformes; family Leiothrichidae; genus Trochalopteron; species Trochalopteron elliotii. The sequence continues at coordinate 4,187,207 of JANPWX010000391.1, forward strand.
TTCCTCAGATATTGTTGGACAGCCTTGGGAGCTGGGAAGACCTCAGCCCAAGGAGCGTATTTTGACATTTGCCAAAGTGACTAGAGACTGATTTGCTGTATTTCTGCACACACCTGAGCAGCAGGGATCCTGCATTCCCTTGGCACAGTCCCCCAGCACCCCGTGCCAGGCACACACAGTGCTGTGCTAACAACTGCTTTGCTGCAGGCACTCACATGTCCAGCACACCCACCCTGGGACACATGGTCACTGCACTGGCTTTGGTGGGCCCTGGTTTGCACCTCCCAGGAAAATCCTAAAATACATTTAGCATTTACAGACGTGGCCTCTGCCTCCTGACAGGCACCCAGAGGTGTTGGGAACCAGCAGTTCATGGCACAACACGTGGCAGCAGCCACTGGACTGCAGCCTGGGAAGGATTTTGGGACAGTGGGATCCTCACAGCTCTAGAGTTTCACTGTGTTTGAGCACTTCAAGGCAAGAAAACAGTAAGCATGGTTTGAGCTGCTTCTTTTAAGTAGTAAGTTGATTAAAACTGGGCTATAGACAGGTTGAAAAACTTGTAAGCCTAAAATAATGCAGGAAGTTTACTTGGAATACAGAGGCTTATATTTAACACAAAAATATGACTGCATATGAAAGTGTTTTTATATTATTTCATTTTTTAGACAGTAGAATTGTTCCATAGAATATATTTTTGGGGAACTGATTGAGTACTGACTCCTATGAATTAAATAATAACATTAATAAAAAACAACTTGGTGCTTTACCTGCAAACAATTACAGGCTTCTTGACACTGTTAAAAAGATTCACAGTATTAACCTACTGAAGTAATTCATTTGGACTTGAAAGTAATGACTAAGGTCTTCCTCAAGGCTTCTTATTTTATGACATGAGTCCAAATACTTACTTGTCTGGGGAGGAAGTGTTAGTAATATTTTAATTAAAAAAATCCCAAACAATACATATACCACTGCAGCCTATTTTAAATTTTGACTTTAAAGTTTTATCTTTGTGAAATAAGCCAAATCCTCATGTAATTTCCTTGGAGGAGGGATGCCATCACTGATTCTGATCTGTCAAAAATTTTTAAGCAATATGTAATACTTACCTTAAAAAATAAATTAAAACCCACCATTTTCCTTTTTCTAAACAAATATGTTTATATTTGTTCCATAAAACTTTACTATTAAAAAGATGGTGAAATAGCTGTCCCTACAGAAAGAGGCATTCTGCTGTGACACACTATCTTTGCTTTCATCACTGAGAACATTAGTGCAGTTCCTGCTGGGATAAAGATTTATAGTTTCTTAGATTTTTGAAAGCAGTTAATTAGGGAACTGCACCGAGTTTCAGTAAAAGGAAGCCCAGAACATTTTGCAAAATGTGAAATAAAGCTCCATTTTCAACTCTTCAGTTCCAGCTGGAGGAGCTAGAAAGAAGACAACAACTGGAGAACCCTGAAAAGGAAGGAAGCCCTTTTCTAGACATGGAACAATCCACATATTTTATAGTCCCAGACTTGGCACTTCCCCAGTTAAATACCAGGACAAACAGAAGTAAGATTGTAACAAAAGTAATTTCTTACCTCCTTGGAGCGTGCACTTGGGAAGAAAAGATCCCGTTTGAAGGGAAAGCTGGATCCACAATTAGCAAGGGCAGGCGAACTTGGTTCAGAGTCACAAGTTACTTCTGCTTTATTTACTTTATTAGAATGTGAAAGCAAAGCGGAACTGAAAAGAGCTTCCTTAGCTCTCAAGATATAACAAAAAGATTTTTTTCCTCTAAGAGGCTCAGAAGAAACAGTTGAGCTAAATATTAAGCTTAGAATACCTTGCTATTTTTCCTCTTGTGTACGAAGTGGTGTGTTGTGTCTAGGAAGGAAGAAAGGAGGAGTTGAGAAGTTTGATATCTTTAACCTCTTTTATATCTATCAGCTATAAAGCAAAACAAAAGATGCTAAATGGACTAAAGTCCTTATTTGTCACTATGAACAAATCACATCCTGGAATTCCCCATTCCCTGGCAGACACGCTCAGATGATGCTTTACAGTTTCTTCTCTCTGGTTCTTGGCCCAGAATGATGAGATGGGAGGGGAGGTTATGAACTGAGTGGGTCTTGGAGGCCCTACAGGACTGGCTGGGCTCTCCCACGTGTCAGCGTGCCCGAGAAGGATCACTGAGCACGGGGGCTTCAGCAGCAATGTTACACTGACAACAGCTTTCTTTCTTTCTTTCCTTTTTTTTTTTTTTTTTTTTTTTTTTTTATGATATTACACTGGAGCTTTCTGTCCAAAGCTGGTGGGTGGAAGCAAATACCTCGGGGACTATTGGCTTCCTCACATTAACTTGTTAATGTCTGCTCAGAGTCCTGAGGAATTTAATTGTTACCAATAGGAACCAGTTAATGCTATAATAACCAAATAAGCTTCTGCTCCCTGACATTAACTAGGCAGAACTATATTAACAATATTGGATTTAAGTGAAAAAAACCCCCAACAGATACATTTTACAGTGTGAAAAACTGAACAAACCTCTCCCACTGTTTTGGTTTTTTTTCTGAATAAGAACCATAGAACTACAGAGTAACCTGAAGTGACCTGCAGGGATCATCAAAGTCCAACTTTTATCCCTGTACTGGACACCCCCAAGAATCACAGCATGTGCCTGAGAAAAATGTCCAAGAACTTCCTGAAGAAGACAGAATTAGTCTGGGGAAAAACCCAAAACCAAAACCAGAAACCAAACCAACAAACAAACCACACCCCCAAAACAAAAAACCAAACAACCTCAAGCTCCCCTTCCCAAAAAAAACCCCAAACCCAAATACCAACCTGCCCCATCTTCCCAAGAAATCCTGGAGACATTATATTCTATTATTAGATTGCTTGAGGGAAATGAAAAAGAGAGGACTCTGAAGGAGATTTGGCTCTGGAAAATGGGTGAAATCTGGAAGATGTAGGAAGAAAAGCAGTTTTTTAAAAAACGTTAGTCTATCCTAAAGTCTCCTGTCATATAAATATCTCCAAATTAGTGAGTTTCTATAAAAACTTGGAAGTTTTCACCATTTTAAGTTGGTAGGTTGTAAAGTCATCCTTACTGTAGACTGTTCAGTTTGATTTTCAAAAGCCAGAAGAAATGATTTTGCTTTACTAATCAAACAAGAGTCCTTTACTGTGATCTCCATCAAAGATCAATGACTGTGTTCACATAAACCCTGGCTGAGTTCTGAGAAGTCTTGTGTGAATGATTTGGATGTGAATAGAGCTGCCTGCTTGGAACAGCCAATGCAGTTAATCAGATCTGCACACTGAATACTGTGCTATTTGTACTGTGCACAAGAAAGAAAATCCTTTGTAGCCGAGACAGAATTTGCAGTTTTAGCTTCCACTGATTTGTATAAAAGCCATTTACTGACTATACACAGCTTTAAAAGAGAGTATAGTTTTCACACCCATTGGTCTATAATAGCCAAACAGAATCGATGGAACACCAGCAGAGGACTGGAGAGCAAAACTTTGGGTTTTTTTGGGAGTATTTTTACAGTACTATGACAAATAGGACCTTTCAGAACAGTAAGACAGCCCCAGCTGTTTGCATATGCATCAGGATGGATGATTTTAGCAGGCATTAAATTCTCTAGAAATGCAGAAGCAGGGCCAAACCTGTAGCACAAATATATAATCACATTTCTATTCCATTTCCTTTGTTCTGCCAGAATCAGGCCACTGAACCATTTAACAAACCAGGTAAAATAAAGATGAATAATTACTGAGACTGTTTTGAAGAAATGCAATATGGTATCTTTCTGAAAGCTATGGCCTATGAGAATGATTTCAAGATAATTGCTCATAACTGTTGTCATTTACTGCAGCCTTAGTGAACACACTAGTTGTGCTGCTCCAGGAGCATTCAGAAGACAAAACCCCACAAACGTTTTCATAGCAAGATAAGCAGAGACTAACATTTCCAGCATTTATTTCCTACAGTATCAAAAAATGACTGTTTCTTGCTGATGTCTACCAGCTTCTGTTTGCAACTTCATATTTATCTACAAACACTAGTAGATAAAGTCTCCTAGCAACTCTGCCAAGAAAGGAAACTGCCTCTTCCATCATGCAGGAAAACACAGTGATCTTTGCCTCAGAATACATCTACAAACACAATGTTTAAAAAGCAAATTGTTAAAATATCAAATGAAAGTCCAAATAATGCTGTAACAGAAGAAAATTTTTCAGTTAAAATTTTCACTGGGATATAATGGTTAATTAGAAAAAAAATTAGAAAAACAGGCTGAGGGGGGCAGTTTGGTTTGGGTATGAGGTTTTCTCTTCTTTTTTTCTTTTTGCATTCTTATAATGTTGAGCATAATTGGAAAGTACCTTAGCTTTAATTGTTCCTTGAAAAAGGTACCTTAAGCTGAGCAGTGACAATAAATTTGAAGATCATCAATTCTGCTAGCCCCCATAATATATACTTTGCAAATCTGTTATTCAAGTATTAGCCTACTAAATTGCAGTTCCTGGTGGAATGCCACAGTGCACTCATTACCAGCAGTACAGGGAAGATGGCCCAACAGGCAGGTCTGTGATCTGAAAACAACACAGGGGTGATACAGCCTCTCATCATTTATAAACTACATCACACTGCTAGTTCTAACTCTCAAGGTGTGACTATGACTCTTGTTCAAATTAGGAACCTACCAGAGTTAATCACTTAATAAATAAAGTGGTTTGAATCAAATATGTGTATTTATGTCTCCAGCCCTGAGTGAGATGTAAACTAAAAAGTGAAACTTTCTCGGTCATCTGTAGGTAGATACCTACAATCAAAACAGTGTTGGACATGACATTGCTACAGGACTTCAGCCTGAGTGCTTGGCTGGAATAAGGCATAAATCCAAAAAGCCCTGGTTAACCCTCTGGTCTATCTCATCTCAAAGTCATCAGCCCCACTTCAGAGCACTTACACTGCACTCTGGCATAAGTTGAAGATTGAAACATCTGATGCTAATTTTAGTCCCACTTGTGACTTTCCGGGGTTTTGTAGGACTCAGTCAGAACACTGATGCTATTCCAGGGTAGAATTCAGATGTGCCATGTTCTACAGAGAGGAAAATATTTAATGCAGAAGTACTGTGCTCATTTGGTGAGTGGTAAACCTGTTTAATGAAAGTTAAATTGTATCAATCTCACAAAACACGAATTTCTCTTGGGCTACACAGAACATAAACACTTTATGGGCACCATTACAGCTCCAATACAAATGGCAGAGAAAGATGTGAGATGTCCTAACCCAACACTGGCAAACATCTACCCACACATCATCACTCTCAAAGCAGCTCTTTTCAATAACACGAGCTCTGTTTTATGGAAATGGATGTTTAGGAGCAAAAGGGCAGAGCAATACTTGCTGCAAATCTCTTCTATCATTTTTGACAAAGGGAGAGAATATTTTCTTGTCTCCCTCTCAACACCTTTTTCCCATGTTCTCTTTACAGTGCAGGGAAGAATATAATGTCAATTCTAAAGTTTAAACCAGTGAGACTAAAGCCATGGTGATGCTTCTTTAATTAAAGCATTTCTCACAAGGGCCTTGAGGTGCAGGAGAAAAAAATAATAAGGCACAGGGATTGAATTTTATGCAAGTTCTTCACTGAATTGCAGACATATACAATCTGATTTAAATCAGTGAAGTAAGGGAGCTTGGGCAACCAGTCAGGCTCCACTCGTGCATGTTAATGAATACCCTGTAGAGCAGTCTGATATCCAAGAGCAGACTACCAAAATTATATTGCTTTTATTATTTAGAAACATTCCATGACACAATGTAATGCAATATCAGCTCAGCAGAACAGCTAATGCCTTGGGAAGTAGAATAGTTATATCACAAGTATCTCAGCAAGTACTTACATAAGCAAGAAGCACAAGACTCTTTCTGTAAGCCTTTCAGACAGCAAGTCTGTATTTCCTTCTGAGATATTGGCAATTTAACTAAGGCAAATTAAAGGGGACCTATCAGTTTAAACTAGATGAAAATCTGAAATCCTGGACCTCTGGATCTCAGATGTTCAAATGTAATAGCTCTACATCCAACTTCTTTCTGGTAATTAAAGAATTGCTATAAAGAACACATTGCCAGCAAAGGTTTCTGTATGTCATTTTTGTCACCACTCTTGCCAGACCAAAATGTGTTTGTTGCTTTTTGGTTTGCTTTTTTTTTGTTACCACCTCAAAACAAGATTATTAATATGATATTTGATCTCAGAGGGAAAAAGGCAAACTCCTTTTGGACTCCATTCAGAGTTTTCTTCTCCATTACCCAAATATGCACTGGAAATTCAACAGCAGTGCCACTCTTGCAAGTGGTGACAAATAACATCTGCAATGGGAACAGCAGGGAAAATTAGACTGACAGAATGTAATTACTTGCATTGGAATCTGGCCAAGACATTCAAATTAGCAACAGGACAATGAAAAAAAATCTTGTAAAAAAATCTGAAGTCAAGGAACACCCGTAGTGCTCTTTTTGCTGAGCAAATGCAATATCAAAAGCTGGAGGATGGCAGCAGTAGCCAGAAACTTAGCAAGACTGACCCTAACACCTGGTGGATGCCACTTGTAGGATACACACAGAATGTCTACCTGGAGGATGTGGCAAACCACCTCTAGCTCTTCCTCAAGCATGAAGGAAATTGAAATAAGCTTCTGGACAAAAGGACTAGAACACATTGGCATGTGGCTGGTGACCTCTGGCTCCAGAAAGTGTAGGAAAAAAAGTTAGAAAAGCTATCATCAAGGATATAATAATTTAAGCAAGTCATTCTTGATGCGTTAGGTTTCATTACACTTTTCAGAAGAGATGAAATAACCACAGAAACTGTTTTTGACTTTATTCACAGTGATTAAATGAAATAACATTTATTTTCTTAAGATTTCACCTGTAGATTAGCTCTGCCAAATCAAAAACTAAGAAAACAGACCGGATGCTCTGAAAACTAAACAATGCACAGAGCTTCTGCTATAAAACCTCCATCTGCACTATGCTGCTTAAAGAGGAGCTGGGCTTAGTGGCATAATGGTCTCTAACTGTTCAAATTAATTAGAGTTTGATTCTAGAATCAGCTTGCTCTCTCCCCTTTCTCTACTCCCCCTTCACTGTAAAACCAACAGAAGATGTTTCTATCATAGAGAAGTAAAGAAGCTGAAAGGACAGGATGAAGTCTGTTGCCCATCCCTGGTTCAATTTCTGCCTGGTTATAGGCAGCTGGAAGATGCAGATTGGCACCCACTGACTTTTCCATGGTGGCCCTTTCCCCTGCCTGCAGCTCCTTTCTGCACAAGGAAGATAACAAGGTTTGTTTTCTGGGGAAAGCAAAAGATAAAAATAACTGGTGTCAGTAACTGGTGTGTAAAAATGTTGTGTTCTCTTCAGATAACTCTTGTGTGAAGAAAATTAAGACGGAAAAATAAAATCTAAACTTGGGCTTGGATTAACTAGGAGGCAAAAAAATGAGGCTCCTAATTGTTACTGAATCAAAAGAACAGTAAAATCAAAAAGTTTAGCTTTTAATAACGTTACCTGGCAGATTTCATCATGATACATTACTGAGGCTAAGGAAATGCTCACTCTGTGATGCAGTATGGAGCACCCTCTTGTTGGAACTCTGGCTAAATCTCAGTTGGTTTAATAACGAAGGTAACATGGCTGGTGATAGTTTGAAGATTCCAAGTTATTTGCAATATTTTGTGGGGATGGATTTGGCTGAAGGAGAGAAGTACAGTCAGTAAGAGAAGTCTCAAAATCTGAATCTGGTGCTTTTGACTGAGTGCTGGGCAGCTCTGCAATACCACAGGAATGTAGGAGGAGAAAAGGAAAGGACAGAGGCTACTGAAAAAAAAAAAGAAGAAGAAGAAGAAGAAAGAAATAAAACTGCTGAACTAGGAATTCCAGCAAGAGCCACAATTATAATTCCTAAAATAACCTCTGTTCGAGTAATTTCTGTGAAATTTTGGCTTGAGAGATACTGTGTTATATAATACAGTCTCACTCCAAGTGTGTCTGTTATCTAAGCTTATTGCTTGTATTTTGTTTACCTACATCTAGATTTCAAGCCATCCAGCTCCCTTAATTTCAAACAACAACTTTTTGATTCTCTAACCTGTAGGCAAGCCAACATCAGAACAAGCAAACAGGTACAGGTCATGGTCTACTGGTTCTCAGAGAAGCAAGAAAAAATACAGTAAAAGTTTGAAAGGGCTTTGATTATCAGAAACATCATTAGCAACCCCTGAAGTCCAGAGTATTTCTGAGTTATGCAAACATAAAGCAATAGAAAGGATGAGAAGAACAGAACAGGCTTAAAGACAGCCTCCAAAATTAGTGCTGCTCAGAGGTTACAGGCAGCATGAAACATGCCACCAGAAAGGTGTGCAAGGAACATTTGCCTGAGGATGTTTCTGATTTAATGTCAACAGGATAAGAAAAACACTGTTCTGCCATCCTGATGAGGCAGCCTGAGTATAAACCAAAAAAATACTCAACACATTTCCTTCTGAGTCAACAGTACTGATAACCCAACAAACTGCCTTCAAATCATCATAGTCCATATGTTTCCTAATGCCTGGTCATATACAATGTCACTGCTGTTGCAAAACTCAGTGAACACTTCCTATTTCTGACCCAGGGCCAATAAGTGCAGTGAGGTTCCCAGTGAAAAATGGATTAGAGTGGGCAAGTGTGCCATGAGGTCCAGTGAGGCAGGCAGGTTCCACAAACAGGGAAGCAAGAGCTGCATGCCAGCTACCTAATTGTGGAGTTGGTGTCTGCTGGGATGCCAGCTGCCTTCCCAGCCTTCCAGATGGAAATGAGAATGTTTAAGATTGTAGAAAATGAAGAGTACATGAAAATCAAATTAAATAAACACTCCTTGCACTGCAATTGTGGCCTGTTCTGACTGACCTTTTTTTGGGAAAAGCACTTCAGGGTTTTCCTTTTTCAGCATGAGGTAAAAAAATTGAGTATAGAAGGTGATGAAGGAAAAAGGACCAGTTGTCTTCAATCTCATACAACCACATATAGCAGATATGAGGGAAAAGTTCAGAGTTTCCTTTTGAATTATTACAGTTTGCACTTTCCCATGAATCTTTTCAAAATTCTTCCCTTTTGAAAGCTGAAATAACTGCTTGTATTTTCTTCTCTGTTTTCATGCAGACAGTGATGCCAAGACATCTTCCTGGTCTTGATCAATGAGAACAAGAGACAGCAGCTCTTTGGAGCCCCAGAAGAGGGTAGGTAATTTCTGACTCACAAAACACTTAGATGATGTCTGAGATAAGATGAACACTTATCTGAACAAGCCTCCCTATACAGAATATTAGAAGAACATCAGAGGTTGAGTTCCAGCTGGCTCACTGATGTCAATACTATGATATTTATTTCACTGGGGCATATTTATCCTGAATTACATAATAAACCATTTTCAACAGTGTCAAATGAATGTGAAATTAAGCCACACCCCCCCATTGCTAGTACATGGTTATGGCCATTAAGCTGAAAATGTCTGCAAAAATCTGATAAGGTCATTGCTGGATTACAAATCACTGCAACTTCAGTCCATCCAAATCACTATACAGTCCTCCCAAAATGCTGGATTTGACCTCATCAGGGTGTTCACACAGACACATACATATTTCTCTACATGACATCAGTGTCCAAGTAGGATAAGAGCTAATTTGGGTGATATCACTCAGTAAGTTTAGATTTACATAAAGAAAGATACAAGTTTTATTACACAGAGCAAAGGGAGAACAGATAGGATTGAAACATATCAGAAAGTGAAAAAGGACAAATGGTGGGAATTCTCACCTCTCTCTCTCTTGAGACACAAATATTTTGCAGAGATACAACATGAGTTTTTAGGTCTTACAGATGTTTTCCTCCACAAGAAACAGCCCCACCAGATTTTACTGCCAGTAAATGTATCTAGCTGCATATTTCCATATTTGTGCTGATATTCTTATGAAGGTGTCAACTGATTTCAAGCAGAACAATAATCAGGTAATGAGTATTACAGAATCAAACCTACATCCCTTTACCCTTAATTCAGAAAGATAAGTAATTCAGTGTCTAATGTTGGAAAAGGGTATTTTCCAGAGTTTCTGAACCTATAAAGTGCAATGCACAAACAGCAAACAGAGATTTAAGAAAAAGATCAGATTCAGAGAAAAATATTTGAAAGTTACTCTGGTATAAGGAAAAAAAATAAAAAACCTAGGAAGACTAATTGATTATGAAAGCCAAAATTGTCCAGGTTTATCCATCAGCACTTTAGGAATTGCCTGTATTGATCATGTACTGCTTCTACACTGAACTGCTGGACTACAATATGTGACAGGGAGGACAGGGGAATCCTGGATTTCTCTCCAACATATATTTTAAAATAACAAAGGATGTTGATAAACACAGAATGCTACAATTCTACATTCCTAGTTACCTCCTCAGGTGGTATTTTCACAAAATCCTAGTTAGATAGCAACTGCCTTCCAAAATGTAACATGTACAGACAGAGTCAAAGGTCATTCTGAAGATAATGAAGTCCTTCATACTACTGTCCACAGATTTTCTTCCCTTCAGGAGCCCACCCTCTAAGTGCTATTTGTCTTTAGTGTAATGGTAGACATAATTTTTAAATTTTCTAGTGATGCAAAATTTAACAGTTAGCCCAGGAAAACCAGAATGAAATTTGTAGAACCGTGCCTTAAATCTTGTGATTTTCTTAACCAGTACATTGTTGCAGGAATAAGCCCAGGTTCTTTGAATTATGATATAAGTAGATCAAAAGGGTTTTCTTGCAACCTGCCTGTTGCTGACTTATGGGTTCTATCCACAGAGATTTCTGGCAGTAAAATTAACTTCTACCTAAGTTCACCACTGATGGAAACTAATTTAAATGTGCTTCACAACTGGTGTGAATTAGTGGAGCCCAGCTGACCTTTCTCTAATTTGAGAGCTTCTACCACTACAGATTTGCATTTAGAAATTACTCATCAAGTCAAATTCCAAATACTTTCATATCCTTTCCAATCACAGAGACCGTAAGGAGTGTGTGTTCTTTGGCCTTTCAAATGTAATTATTAGTCAGAAAAATACTCCAGCTAAATGAATCTCTCTCTTGCCATCTTTCATATTTTCTACTTCTGCTTTACAATGCTTTTCCCCCTACTTCATGTTCCAGAATTCACCTTCTTCTGTTACTACGACTGAATTTAAAGAAACGATTTTAACATTTGATAAAATAACTATTAAAATAAAGTTCTCTTTTTCCTTTTGATAGATAATTGTGTATGTATTTCAATATCTTAAAGTACCAGGTATGTAGTGATGACCTTATTCTTTACTCAGGAGCAGGGATCTGGCCCTAAGTTTATGTAAAGAACATCCCAAACCCAAGCACTTAAGTAAAGCAAGACAGTATTAAAGTGCTTTCTAAACAAGCACAGAATTTGCTCCAAATAGGAGTAGACTGAAAGAATGGAAATAGTTAAATTTTTCAGGCTGCCCACTCCATGATAAAAGATTAAACTGGCTGTCTTGTAGCTAAATTAATTGGTAGGATGTCATTGATGAGTAGATGCCAAGCCCAAGTCCCCAGACATTCTCAGACCTTTAAAGTCCTGTAAATGCCTCCTGGAAGGTGTTTAGAAGTCTCAGTCTGTATTGCAGAGTCAGCCTCCTCCCTTGTCAGCACACATGCAGCTGGCAGCTGTCCCTGCATCACCTGAGAGCCTCCAGTTCACTTTTACTTCTTATTCCCTCTGAGGTTATTCAGAACTCCCTTTATTTCCTTTAGCATTATGGGAGTCCCTTTATTTTTCCCCCCTAAAACTGGTATTTATCAGGAAACCTTTCCTGGCATCCAACATCCACACAGCATCCTTTCTTTCCGTTTTTATCATATCTATGACCTTAGAATGTCTCCTGTAGATTTTCCACCTGACGCTGCTGTAGCTACATGCCAGATATCTCCAGGTATAACAGATGGTGGAGGAGCTGTCTGTGCTTTCAGCTCAGAGTCAATCTTTTCAACAGGTTATGACAGTTTATGGAACTGTCTATCTTTCTTTATGCCTTTTCTGCCTTTTCTTTATTATTTAAAAAACAAACACCACCCTGTGCTTTGCAGCAAGTGAGGGCAGTTGGAACAAGGAAGATATTTGGGGTGGTGCAGGGTTAATTGCAGTTTTGATGTGTGAGTAGATGTGAAGTAGTTCGTATTACTAGGATTGAGAAGATCTATTTCTTCACACATCTTTGTAAAAGTATCGTTTAAAGCGTCTGTTCATTATAATTTCTGGCCTTGAAAGCCTCTGTCATCTCATACTATGGGAGAGAGGGGAGAGGCAGAAACCCAACTCCTATTTAGCATCTCTATTGCTTTTTAATGAACTCTTTGGAGTCTTAAATGATCATTTAATATCTTCTGTCATCGTTTTTCAGAGTTTCACACAATCCTAAGCCTCACTGTTGGTTTTCATGGCTTTTACCTCTCTAACATTTCCAGGCACCAGCAAATTTTCACTCCTGTCTAAGCTGGCAAGGATAATAGTTATATCCATCACAACAGGAACTCAGTGACAATTCACTGAGCTCATCCTAAACATCCTCAATGCAGTTCATTACTTGCAAGTCTATAAAGCCTGTTTTTCCTATGAATCTGCCCCATTTCAGCTCCTTTCAAACCACTGTCTCCTATACTTGGAACACCAAATGCTGCATATTCCAGCTCAGTGACATCAGTGCCTGTATAAAGCCACTACCTCTCATTTGGGCCCTTGCTTTACAGCCATCTATCTTGTTTTATAGTCAATTAATTGTTTTAATGTCTGCTAAATTCTATTTTTTCTTGTTGTGGAACTCAAGAAAAAAAAATTATTTTCACTTAATTTTTCTGACAAAAATGATACCATCTCCTTAGCAACCTCTTCTCTTTCACCTGTTTCCCAGATCTCATTAAAATTTTGTTATTTTCTCCCCGTTCATATTTTTATCTTTGTTAAATGCGTCTGTGCCTGCTTTCACATGTCTCCTCATTAACTTCTAATTTATTATTATTTTATTTTGCTAGAAGTATTTTGAATGTAGTTTTACCTTCAAAACCTATATCTCTTATAAGTTTATTTGAAATTAGGATTAATGCATATGCTCTTTTCTTCTGCTTTTACTTCTCATAATATGACAAGTACCCTGGAAAACTATGAGTTGTTTATTTTTTCCAGGAATTCCTGACATCTCCTTAGACATTTATAAGCTGATTTCCAAGTTCTAGCAAAGCAAAAACCAAATGATGAAAACCCATAGCTCGTTTCACAATTTGTATCCTCTAAAAACTAGAAAACAAACTATTAGAGGTACAAGCAGTAGATACTCTGCAAAAATGAAAGACAAAGTGAAGTATGTGAATGAGTAAGAGAGTAAGACAAGAAGATTTTAGCAGCATTCAGAAGCCATGTGTAAGTGCACACAGACACCTGCTTTAAGCTTAGATGCCCCATATTGATCATCTGAAGGCTGTGATGTTAAAACATTTCTCTGAGATTTCCTTAGGGTGCACTCTTTGGATGCCTGTCAGGAGACATTTCACTGCACAACCTCAGATTACTGAGATTACAAGGTTGGCAGAAACATGCATTGCTCTGCTGCTTTTTCTAGGGGTTTTTTTCCACACAAGTTTTTCATATTTAGGGTTGAGAGGGTAGGAAAAAATACACCATGTGGAGGGCTGTTCAATGTGAAATAAATTTGTAACTTTTTATTTACACTGGTCATAAGATACTTCCTCATGATATAGAAACAGAGATCCTGAAAATAGAGACTCAGCTGAATTTCCCAGTCAGACAATACCTCCCCAGTTTAATGAATAAAAGCAAATTGAATGGGGAAACTTTTTTCCCTTCCCTTGAAGGAAGCAAAACATACAACAACACTGGCAAAATCTGAAAATGTAGTTTTGGTCCAAACTGAATGCAAAGATACGTAGAAGAAAAGAAAAAAAAAATATATTTCTCTAAGCTCAAACCTACTGTTGTCTCTGTTAGGAGGAAGCAATAAAATCCAACACTCCCTCCTCTGCTCCTATAAATTTAGCACTTGGCTAAATTTATTGAGCAGTTATTTCCAGGAAGCTTTCTCCACAATCATTCTGTCTCCTGACTCTGACTACAGTCAGCAGAGCTGGGAGAAGTGTGACCTTCTGACAGAGGATGGCACTGAGAGGAGACAGAAGAATTAGATGACAACTGGGCACAGAGCCATCAATTCTCTAGCTGGAATATTTTGCCTTTCAAGGTTTCAGATTAAAAAGTGTGAGTAGGGGTAAGGGAGAAGGTTTAAAGGGAGGCTCTGGAAGAGAGAGAGAATGGGGCAGGGAAAGCTGCAATATAAGCAATATATATATAGGTTTGCAGGATCCTTTGTGTGTCCTGAATGGGAAGCTTATCAAAAAGAGCATAAAGCTGTTCTGACAAGATAACACAGTGCGTGGTATCAGAAAAAAAAAGGTAATCTGTTAACAGATCCTCACAAAAGGCTTTTTTTTTTTTTTTTTTTTTTTTTTTTTTTTTTTTTTTTTTGGTTACATAAGTGCACTTGGGCATTCATAAAGTGAACATGGCAAACTTCCCAATGAATGGCTTAAAGTTGAAATGGTTGGTCTCTGAGCAAAAAGAAAATGCTCAAGAAGAAGTTGGTTATGGAAAGCAAAAACTTTTCAAAGAGCAAGATGCTGACAGGAGATTCAGTGTCTGTCAGATATCAATACTGTTTTCAGGAAATATTTAACTCTTGTGCTTATTCACTTTCTATGTGTGACTCTGGGGCTTTTAGTATTTTTGAACTTCTATTTGTGTCTGGGAAACAGCAAAAACAAGTCATGTGCTCCATCTGCTCAGGGTAAATAATGATTAGCATCTTTATTTCATTGAAAAAAGACTTTTTTTGAAACTTATGTGACTTATTGTTTTCTTTGGTTTTTATCAGCATATTTTGCCTCATATAATGCCACTTTAATATCTTCTAACACTGGATGCAGGGTATGGGGGTCTTATTTGTACAGGCTTGAGAACCCCATTAGGATGAAAAAGCATAATCTCTTATGTTTTAAATCTAGTTTTAGTCCATAATTATCACTGCAGATCTAAAGTGCTAGAATTATTCTGCTAGCTGTAAAATAATTACAAAATCACCAGGGACTCTTGAGGAATTTTTCAAAGAAGGTAAAAAAACTAAAAAAAAAAAAATCAGGGTGCATGCCTCAGAATTTTGAAGCAAGGAGATAAGTAACTTTAAACTGAAGGGAAAAAACCTGAAATAGATCCAATGTCTAGGCTCTGCTGTAAAGGAGAATATGTATCACAATAAATGTTCTCATTCAAAGTTAACTAGGCAAGGAGTTCACAGTTCATGGTAAACTGTTAAGAGAAGTTGAACCACATTTTCTTACATAAGGACATAAGGAATGGCCTGTTGAGTAAGATATTACTCAGTGTTGTGTTCTGCTCTGGGCAGTGCCATACAAAAACAGTTTTAAGAGAACCAAGAGGCTTTTCCCTTTTGTACAGTCCCCTGGCCTTGCTGTTCCCTTGCTCCCTATCCCACTGTGGTAGTGCATCTAGAGCACACATTGCTGCAAAGTTTCTTTCAATGGGCAATTAAAAATTTAATTCTTTTACAGAAGAAACGTGTCCAATAGCTTCTACTCCTTGCTGATACTGTTCAGCTGTCACCTCAGCCTGTTGTGGCAACAAATTCCATTAAATTCACAAACATCTTAATAAAAAAGTACATCCTTAGTCTTAAACCAACCTCCCACCAGTCCAACCAATCCATGTTTGTTCCAGCACCAAGGGATTTGATGAACACCAGTTTTTCATTCACTTTATTTTCACGACTTTGTAGACCTTGGCTGTGTCCTCAACTTTAGCCTTTATTTTCTCCAGACAGAGTCACAGATTTTTTTTTTGTTTCCTTATAAGACAGTGTCCACATCGTTTCACATTGCAGTTGCCTTTCTTTGTGCTTTTTCTAACTCCATCAAATCTTGAAAAGCATAAAACAAATCTGCCTACAGCTGAGCACACCGAGGTTTCATTTACTCACAAAGTGTTGCTTCTCTCTTGTTCCCATTTCTCTTCTGACTGAGCACACAATTTTACCACTTTCACAAACCTCCCTACCTGCCTTTTTTATTCTTCCTACATCCCTGATTTCACTTACATTTTACAAGCCTCTTAGTCCTTCCTTTTCCAACTCAAATGTTGTATCACACTGAACTCTGTCACATACAGAAGCCTGACAAGACTCATCCCATTCAACAGCAGCTTCATGGACTGCTGTGCCAGGGAACTCTCAGATACTTCTGCTTTTTCTGTTTGCAATCCAGTGTGAATCACAACAGAGCTGCCACATCTACTCCCAAGCTACTAAAAAAGCCAAAACAAACCAGGTAAATTTAAACCACATGGGAGAAGCCAAAGTGGGGTTTTATTTTCAAGCTCAGAAATTCCCCTTTTGGTGTGTTGAGAGGAAGAAAAAAGAGAAAACCTTGGTAAAGCCAATCGTATTTAACAAAAGAGGATAAATTTTGAGAATTTTTTTCCTATAGAGTAAGCACACCACGAATGACCTTAAAAACATGATGATGTTTTTCTCTTGAACTGTGATCTTGGACTCCTTTAAGAGTTCCATCTATACCACAGGGACCTAGAAACCACTTATTGCATATGTCAAATTTTGAGCAGAACTCCCTAATACTTCACAATTATTCCCCTCCATGCACCCCCACCATTGCTCCCCATATATTGTACAGAATTAATTAATCTTTACTGGGATTTTCTGAGAATTTTAAAGATACTTCTCTCTAAAACATTGTTTCAGTTATCTGTACACAAACGTTACACTCTTGGCTTTGCCTATTTCAAACAAGAAAATCAACACATTTTTTATTTAAGACTTTGGTCCTTTTCTCACTCGTAGCAAAGGTTTGTTTATTTTAAGCCATGAAGCTGTTCTAGCCAGCTCCCCTCATGCTGAGAGAAAAGCATGCTTCATCCATTACTATCTCTTCAAACCTCTCAGGAGATAATTAGGCATTGCAATTGATTGCAATTTATTAATCAGACAGTCTGCTATAACTTTTTTCTTGTCTTGTTTTTAAACCATAACTTTATAGTTGCAGAAAATGACAGGAAAATCTAGCCAGATTTTCTTAAGTGCAATTCATTCTAAATCATTCTTGTTTTCTTTTTATCCCTTATGTCTTGTCAAATATTTTTAATGGATCACAGAAAAGTGTTCAGTTATGCTGTCATGGCACACACCAAATTTGTTTCGTACAAGAAAACAGACAATATTTTATCCATCCATATTATACCACTGATTTTTCTGGCTCACACTTTCCTGTAACCTCTACTGCCCACCTGTATTGTTTATGCCTGATAAAAATCCCACAATTCTATCTCAATATTCATGTCTTACCATTATTTTGGTCACCTACAGCAAGTTTGAGTATGATGTTCCAGCTGTTGCCCAGACAAATATATTTTTGTGGAATTAAGCAACACTCAGCCATACACATTTTCCTGAGGGAAATGCATATTTGGAAACAAACATATGAAAACACGCTTTAATTTAATTTTGTCCTATTGTGTGTGATGGCACTGCTGAAGGGTTTTCCTGACATGTTTGAGTATACCATGGGGACACATTACCCTGGCATAATATCTGTGATATGCCCAACAGCATTCCAAAATGAAATGGTGGCTCTGATCTCTCAAACCAGAAAGCTACAGAACAAAAAGCATGAGTTCTTAACAGCTTGATTCAATAAAATTCCAGTACTACATCCAGGCAAGTCAGGATCCCTCACCCTCACCTTCAGAGTGCTCAGACTCACTGCCTGTCCTTCTGCAATGGGTACAGAGCTGTTACAGTAAAGGCAGAGGAATCTTCCAAAGTTGAGCAGTAATCATTTATTGGAACAGACAACACAGGTTGATTTTTAAGATCTATTTCCACAGTAGTGATTTCAGCACTTGCAACAGTGGTGTCTTGAGGTCTTGAGGTGGGTTTTCTTTTGTTTGGTTTTTGTTTGTTTGTTTGTTTGTTTTGGGGCTTTTCTTTGGTCTTGGGGCTTTTCTTTGGTCTTAGAACTTTTCCACAAGTTTGTAAATACACAAAGCATAGCAGAGGTGCCTTGAATGTTCTGCTATTTTTATTTTTGTGATCTGCCTCAGTATCAGTTTCATTTTCAAATGTGTCAAACCAAGATGACCAAAACCATTCCTCACTTTCTTCCTGCTGTACTTAAACTCTTCACAAGATTAAGAGATAATATAGAGAAAATCAGTCATCCTGAAACACTGAACAAGCTTTAAAACATAACATTGGAGTCAAAGGGAACACTGTGCTGGGCTTAGGAGCTTTTAGGACAGAGAGGTTGAAAGGTCTGAGTTTCATTTGTCTCACGCTGCAATTGTCCCTCCCTTTTACCCCAAAGCACACAAACCAGCCGTTATTTCTGAAGTGCAGAGGTCCTCTCAAATTGGTAATATTAGACCTTACTCCTGTTTTCATCTGGCTGGCAGATATTGCTCATTTCCAACCTACCAGAAGGAGAAGAAAACCCCTCAGGTATGCCCCCCACTCCCAAATCTTCCTCAACTACAGCAATAAGGATTTATTTATTTCCCATTTAGCATCTCCCTCACAAAAGAACTATATAGCAATATATAGTTATAGCAATCATGTGCCAGCTTCCCGACCTAATTCTGTTCCTCACAAAACCTTTTCTTTGGGACACTTCATGAATAAAATGGTTTCTCTATCTCAGTTGTCATTTCATAAAAAAACCCAAACAAAACCACACAAACCACCAAAACACCATGTTTTTTGAGTGGACAAAGCTATTCTGGTAGAAATTTTGAACAGATATATTGTCTTGACCATTTAGCAGAATGACATTTTCTAGCCTAAAAGAGCTTGAGATCTATCTACTCATCCCAAAGTCAGCACTGCACTTGCAGCTCAGACCTACAGCAGAAGTTGCAATCTGAACTTTGATCCTGCCTCATCTTTCTCCCCCTCTTCTCCAAGGAATGGATTGAACTTCAGTTTTGAGTCATTTTCATGCTTCACTTGGTTTCTTTTGCCTGAAAACCTACGTAGATCTGCCCGATATTCACTGCAATCAACTTTTACTTATATAAAATGTATTTCTTAAAATTCTTTGCAAATCTAGAAAAGAGGAAGAACATTTCATTCAACTGAACACAACAAAAAGTACCTGTGTTAATCACTGGTTTTGCTGTGAGTCAGTTTGGCTGGGGATCTGTGAAAGATCTGGCTCCACAAGGATGAGCAGTCCTACACATGCTTGTTACAGGAAAGAAGTGTTTAATTCAGTGTAGCACTTAACATTGCTACTCAGTTTTGAGTGGGGCTCTCTGTAAGTGAGAATCTTTCTCCTTTATGTCTTCAAGGATTGAATATTGCTGAACTGAGCAGGGAAATTTAGAGAAAGCCACCAAGTTCACTTTGACCATAGGACTATAAACTGGTGTTTCACCCTTGTTAACTTTCAGCAAGAACCCTTAGAAGCCTTCTGAAAGTATTTTCACATGGTTGGTACTATTTCACTGGTCTTTTACCATCTATAAGTGCAAGTTTATATGCCCCCTCATCAGTATTTCACAGAGGTAGTGCTCTCTCACATTGCACAATTACATTTTTCTTCTCATGTAGATACCTCGCAAAAAATTATCAGTGCAAACCAAGCAAAGTATGACAGGACCAGGTTATGTGGATAAGAATTGCTACTCAATGCCAAAGAACTCCTACTGGTATCTTTGTAAAGAATCACAGCTAACTGCTGTTTTATAAAAACCATATTAGCCTTTTTTTCCCCTATCCTAGGCACTATCTCTAAATACAGAAATTCTGGGAAAAAGCATGTTAGCACATTAGAATATAATCAGCAACTAGGCATTTGAGCTAAAGTTAGGGAATAATCAACATCCTCATGAGAAATGAGCATTTTCTCTTAATCACAGTATGCAGCAGCTGACTGTCAAATAGATGTCATTGCTTATTCTGCCAAAGAGAAACCTCTGAGCAATTTTATTTTTATGGAGTCTCTCGGTCTAAGGAGAGACACTTCTGTGACATAGAACACAGACACTGAAGAGAGGCACACTGAGGTGGACATTACAACACTCTTGCAATGGTCATTCTATCAAATTTTATATTGTTTTGCTTATTCCATGGGATTCTTGAAAGCTGAAGTTTGTGAATAATTGTAAAGAATGTAAATATCCTGTACAGAAATGAGAGAGTATCATCTTCGGGAATTTTGTGTCAGCTCACTTGATGCAAGAAACTAAAAATTCCTTATATATATACATGCACCTCAGATAGGAAGAAACATTGATAAATGAAATATTCATGTCAAATGCTCCCAAATTAGGTGAAGCACATAAATTCACAAAGATTGCCATTCTCTTACAGTCTTCCATATCATTGTATGGGATAGATTTTAATGACCTAAGCAATAATTCCATTCTGATAATGGGAAAACATTATTCAGGAGAACATACCAACTAGATCTTCCTTACATGAAATTAATTGATGAATTTTCCAATCTCTATAAAAATAATGGTATCAGAAGGGTACTCAGCAACTGAACTGCTAAAATTGCCTGTCTGCAAGTATCTGCCATCAAGAGTTAGTCAAGTCAGTAATTTAAATGTAGGAACCTAGCCCCAGGGAAACAGTGCCAGGAGCAGCAATTACTTTTCCAAAGTTAAAAAAAGGTAGAGTCGACACTGCTGAGGTGTCTAAAACGGAATATTTTATGCAGAATCCAGAAGCCAAAACTCATTAGCACTGTTTGTCCAGTTAATGTAAGTAACAACTCTGGAAATAAATTTCCCAGCCTGACAAAACTGAGCCACTTTTAAAGTGCTAACTATAATTTTCTTGTTTCTAAAAGCATCATGGATATAGAGCATTCCAGAAGCAGCTCTTATCCAAGGTCTCTCTCATACACTCTTAGAAAATATCATGATTATGTCCTTACTAGTACAATTAAATGATTCCAGTTTATATATGAAGCAAGTTCATATCCTATTCATGAAGAATTTTTATTAAGCATTTGTAAACTCAGACAGGTTTTTTGTTTTCTTTACCTAGAACAGTGGGCAGAAAGGGAATAGCTGGTTCTTCTATATGTTTCCACAGTATAAATAGTGTTTAAAAAACCCTTACAATTTAGCAGCTTTCAAAAAATTCTCCAAATCATCTCTAGTAGCCATACTAAAAAGACTTAATCTGAAACATAATATGGAAGAAACCCCCCACAATTTAAAAAACATATATCCCCTATATTGTTATTTCAAAACTGAGCCAAAGGAGTTAAGGCAAAAGCAAGAGGAACATGCACCAGAAACTGAATTGCAGCCATCAGCATAATGAGAACAAATTGTTGCCATGTCCATGCTTGATTCTATCTGCTCCCCTTTCCTGCCTCTCACAGCAAATGACAGTAATTACTGCCTAATACTGCTTTTGGACAGTGTATGAAAAAGCAAGGGAGAAAAGAAAAGACTAGAAGCTTAAAAACTAGCAAAATATTCAATCCATTTGCTAGATTTTTGACTTTAATAGGACCAGGCTCACTCAACTTTTTAAGTATCAGGAACTTGCACTCAAGGTGTTGTGATGACAGTGGAATATATTTATGCCATGAAGAATCTACAAGGGCTCTTATGCAAACTCATAGGTGTAAGCTACTGGCAGAATTTCTGTCTTTATATAATGATACCAGATTGTGTATAAAAAAAGTTTAATAAAGGTTTATTTCTCATCTAACTGAAAAAAACCTGGATCTCACCTCTTTATGTGCCTGCTTGAAACAAATAACACTGATCGTAGTGAATAATGTCAGCCTGTGGCAGATCCCTTTGATGTTGTGTATGTCTATGCCACTCAAAAACCTTTGTTAGGAGAATGAGTTATGTTATTATTATTCTCCATTAACATGAAGAAATTATTCAACAACATTAATAATGTGAAATTCTTTGCACTTGACTCCTTTCAATGCTACAAGATCAAAACCTAATCCTTTCACTGCATCTCAGTTGGAATTTACAATACCTATTTAAGAACAAAGAAAAGTACTGTAGATAACTGTATGACTTGCAAACACATAGCTTTTGTCATTGCACTGCTGGGTTATCTAAAAGAAATGAGTTACTTCAGTCTGGATAAACAGATATACAGTTCAATAATTCTGTTCAGTTTTTTTCTCCAGGATCCCCTGTGCTTCCCCTCTGACAGCAAACAAAGGAAAACTGCAAGATGACACCTGGCCACGGGCAGTAGATAGGTACAATTGGAATGTACATTACCAAGAGATGCTGATTCTTCCCTTATTTCAGTTTGTTGGCATCAACATCCTGTAAGGAGCCCAGAGGGTCTCCAGGCAGTGATCAGGAGTGGTGCAGGACAGCTGAAAACATCCTGCACAGGGAGATTCTCCAGATCCCTGGTGTCAGACAGTGCTGATGTTGTCTGCTGCCCTCAAAGCCTGGCTTTGGGGTCCAGCACCTCACAGGGCATCAGGGATTTCAGACCACACTTCACCACCAAGGCATGCCTTTTGCTCAGCTCTCACTCTGTGCTTGTTCCTAGCCTTAAAGTGTGAGACAATCTGACACAGGCACTAAAATCCAATCCGTTTTCTGGGTTTATCAATCATGTTATACAATTTGTATCATGTCTCCACATTTTCCAGTGTGTGCAAAGCCCTAAATACCACTACTAAAGGTGATCTGGTTCTTGATATACATTATTTTCTACCACTTCTGAACACAGCAAAGATTTTGGAAATGGCAGCACTTGCAGAATATACCTGTGCCATTTTGGTATTTCATGTCATGCCTGCTCCTGAGAGGTTGTTCTAATGTGTGGAGCAGACACCAGGGACTGAGCAACACGCAGTTAGGTCAGTCATGCAGAACTGAAGATCAGCAGTGCCTAAAGAATGATAACTTGTTTGCCACATCAGGACAAAAATCACTGAATGCTGTACCAAATGATGCAGATGGTGAACCTATTAAAATTTATTGCTTGATACCCAGCCAATTTATTCCACCCTGGATGTAAATTGACATGATAATCAAATGCTATAAACAAAATTAGAATGCACTGTAGTACAGAATGATATGCTAAAATTTCAAAGCAGATACCACATAATAGCTACTACTTCATGATTTCAAAACTTTAGGAGAAAAGTTACTTTCTTTGGCACAAATTACCAAAAGCATTAGCTAGATACCTTAAAAAGAAAACCAAATCACAAAAATTCAAAATGCAGACATTCACCAGCACAGGTTATTTTTATTAGCATGAAACCAGGAGCAGATTTATTTGCTTTGTTTGAAATTTACACAATAAAATTCAAGGTTTCCCTGACTAATGTGTTGTCAATGCATAACTGCCTGGTTTGATTTGGCTCAAGACTTGCAAAAGCAATCAATCACTGTGAAATGCCTGACCCTCCAGCTGAATGCACTGCTTACAGAGGGCTGAGCAGATGCTTTAAGGAATAAAATCATGAACATTACCAATTTCTCCTTTCTCCCCACTCCTCAAACAATTTTTTGTGCCCAGAAAGAATGGAAGTTTCATTAGAAATATTTTTATGACATCTATGAAGGACATGTCCTGCCCTTTCATGATCCCCCTTATATTAATCTTTCCACTTGTAGAACTACTACTGAGATGTGTAACATGTCAGTGATAAGGTTAAAAACTGAAAAAATGCTATTGTAATACTAAGCACAATTTGGCCTAATTCATATCTCTCTTTTCTAGACTGGAAAAATATTCTAGTCAACAGAAATTATCCCACCCCTTTATCTGTCACCACCTCCCTTTGAAATTAATCTCTATAACATTACAAAGGTATGTGCCATAATTAAAATAAAGCTCCATAAAATCACATGTGAAACATCCTGTATTCCTCTGCCAGACCTTGGTGAGACACACTCACATAGAAACAAACAAAACTGAGAATCTGCTGATGACATCTCTGTGCCTGTGCAGGGATGTACAGAATAGTGAGATGCACCCAAGTTGAGAGGATGAAATGTCAGACATTACCCTCAAAATGTGGAGGGAGCATGTCCTCCACTACCAAATTAACTTCTCTGTGTTTTGCTCCTGTGAGCACTCCCTGCCTTACAAAGGAGCTGTTGGTTTTGCTACCATTGGCTCAAACACTGCAGCAGTTCTGCTGTTTGTTGAGCATTTCCTGCTTCTGCTCATCTATACAGGATTTGTGTACATCCTGAACCTAAATTAGGCACTCTAGAGAGGGCTGGAAGGGAAGAATCAATGAGGATGACAGAAAAAAAGGGCAGCCAAAAAAACTGTTAGAATGGGAAAATCCCTTAATAGAAGTCAAGACTACAAACAAATCCAGAAATCGTAATTAAATAAATGTTTTCCAAGCCAAGAATCCCTAACAAATAAAAACAAACCCACGTCAAGAAACTATTTTTTGCTGTATATTTTTTACCTTCCTTTTCTCTGCTGTTTCATCCTTTTCTCAAACCAATAAGAGCAAGGAAAATGGACCCTGTCATCCAGTGTGGCCCAAGAAATTGTCCCTCCTCCTTTCTGCAAAAACTTTTTATTTTC
Source organism: Trochalopteron elliotii (assembly GCA_024734555.1). Taxonomy (NCBI): domain Eukaryota; kingdom Metazoa; phylum Chordata; class Aves; order Passeriformes; family Leiothrichidae; genus Trochalopteron; species Trochalopteron elliotii. The sequence goes on from JANPWX010000391.1 coordinate 4,211,964, forward strand.
TGAGGAACTGGATAAATCCAAGACAGAGTAAATGAGGTATTTATGTTCTAATACTGTTGAAATAGTGTCTTTTTGCTGCATAACTTCTCATCCAAGTGCCTTCTGACAAGGTTCCCCAGTTTGAATAGGTTACATACAACCACGTTGCCTGGAAAAATGTGAAAAACAAACCCAGAATTTGGCTTTGGAGATTTAGATGACTACATACATACTCTATTCCATGACAGCTATTTAAGATAATCAACATTACTGAACTTTACTAATTATGTGCTGCAATTTGTGATGTGAATAGAAATAGGATTAATTTCTTCTTTTTTATCCCTAACATGGAAAGTATAATGAGTAATAGGAAGGATTAGGCATTCAGAAACTTGCAGTAAAATCCTGTTTGCTTATCAAGGAGAAACAGTCCTACAGAACTGGCTTGCATGCTTTTAATTTTTTTTTCCAGACTGTCATTTAATATTTTGGCAATAATAGGGAAGTATTATGTGATATTTTCTAACTTGTAACAAAGTAAAAGGTATTTTTAACTTGCTTCTGTGTTCAGGGAACAGAGTATTTGGGCACTGCTTTTTTTCTTTATTATCATTATCATTATTATTATTATGTTTTTAAATGAAACCGGGGAAATACAGAACGTTATTGTCTTGGTGGAACACAAAGAAAGAGAGATTTCACCTTAGACAGCATCATTCAGGAGCTTTATCCATCCTGAAGTTCTTCTCAGATGGAACATATTATCTGAAAGGCAGTTATTTTTAACTGAGAAATTTGGTTCACAGGGGAAATTAAAGTGATCCCTTGCTTTCCTTCCAATTCTTTACTCCTATCATAGAAATATTTAGCTGCATTTTCCTAATAGACAGCTTAAGGGAGACAAGGATGACAAGGTTCTAGATCCAATACGTGCATGTCTGGTGCTAATACACATTTGCTCACTTCCCAGCCATTTCTGGGCAATCCCTTTAGTCTGCTCTCAGCATTTGGCTCTATTCAGTGGACAGTGGGATCCTCTGCTACTCTCAGCCTTTGTAATTGTGCTTTGATTACTGTAATGTGGCAATAAACACAGCAGGGACTCTGCTGTTGTCTCAAGACTAGGGCATAAAACAATGCTATTATGCATACAGCATCTCAAAGTGCACTAAAAACCAGCTCACAAACAGCTTGAAGCATTTGCCCACTTTCTTGGCAATTATTTTGCACAGATCTTCCATATTTCCTATTTTTTCTCCAGTGCAGCACAGCAAGGTGTATCTACTGATTTTCAAAATAGATTACTTAATCAAATAACATCAATGTAAACTCTTTGGTCCTCAGCCCAGAAATTGTTTACTTATAAAAAAACCAAAGAAATGCATTTTCCTTTTACAGTTGGCCAAATGGGTCTGTCTGCACTCCATGCTATTGCCTACAACATGCAAAATACTTCTGTGATTTGAATGACCATTACCTATCTAGAAGATATAAACAAAGTTTTACTAAAGCAGTTAAGTCAGTCTAATTTTTGAAAGAGATATCCCTCTAGAGGTTGATCAAAATGCTGCTGGAAAATGAGGTTTCAGTATTTACTGTATATTTGCAATCAGAATATATCACTCATTGAAATTAAGCTTTCATTACAGAACATGAAAACAAGAGAGACTTGAGACATTTGATATTGCTCCTAAGACAATATTCTGAAGGAAACAGTTAGGGTTAGAGTCAGGCCTCTAGAAAGGATTATTTTTTGATTTTCAGGTGTGTGTGGCATAATAGAGAAATATTAAGAAAGCACAATGATTTATGCTAAACATATAAATGTGATAGAATGAGAAAAACTACATGTTCTGATGAAGACCATGAAGAAACAATCCCCTTCCCCACGGATAGTCCTTTCAGCCTAGTGAAGAGCCATTCTCTGTGCCTTGCTTGGGGTTGGTTAAACAAATTCAGGGGATGTGCCAGAAGTTCAGAACTTTTTGACTTTCATTCCTCTGGCACTTGACTTTTGCAATACTCCCTGCAGCTGAATTTTAAACAGGCAGAACCACCTGTTCCAGTCCATTTGTATTGCCCCTGGCTTTGCTGGCATCACTGGCTGTGCCAGAACAAGCACTGGGGCTGTCTTCACTGTCATTGGATTATTGAGCAGAATTTTACTTCTGAATAAAAAGAGTAAGGGTTTGTTTTGGGAAACAGTTTCAGGTCTCATCTAAAACCATCAGAAGAGGAGGGTCTGAGTTTCAGAGCAGCCCAGCTGAGAAGACTCAGACCCAGCAGTAAGAGGCTGGGCTATGTGGTCACTCAGCTGGGACAATTCCACTCACTGGAATACTGGGGAAAGAAAAACCCCCATCTCCACCAACTCCACATGATTATTTCTAGGCAATTTGCACTGTCAGGTCTTTTAAGGAAAAAACCAAACAAGCCTGCTCAACAAGCCACCTCCATTTGAATTTCTGCTTTTGATCTACTTTTCCAAGTAAGAGTTGCATTTGGGTGACAAGTTACAAACAATGAAAACTGCCCTTCCAGGCAGGCTGAAAAAGGGTCAGCATCTTAATTCGAATGAATACCATTCTGTATATTCCTGCATTAACTAATTAGGAGCTAATCATCAGGCTGTATGTTGTGGTGAGTGATTCCAAACTAAGTATCTGCTCTAAGGCAAATTTAAAAGAAAAAAATTACTTTCTGGAATGTTGAAGGTCATGGCTGTCTAATAAAGGATTTATGACTATGTGAAATTGGAAAAGAAATTGTATATTCTGAAGCTATTTTCATGCCATTAGCTTAAGTCAGAAAGAATAAAAGCAAATGTTGCTTCAAAGATTAGTTTAGAAATCTGATGTACAAAGATTGAACGTGACTGGCACTTCTCTCCTCCTTTCTCTCATATCTTTTAGATTGGGTTAATTCTTCCTTCACAGGAAAGTGCACTTCCTTCACTCAAATGCAAAGATTTTTTAAAATTTTTTTTTGCCTGTTTTCCCAGGGCAGGATGACCTTTTTTTTTTTTGACAAAAATGATCACATTCACTATTTTAGGAATTTACTCTGATGCAATTGTCCATCTCAGAGGACAATTGGTCAATACCCAGAGAGCTTCCTATGGTTATTCACAAGCAGAATAGCATCCTGATTGTTCACTTAACTGCATCACTATCACCCTCCCCCTTTTTAAAGCTACCTAATGATATCAAATGATAGTGGGCTTGCAATATCAGTGACTTTGATCGTTCTTAGAGCATCTGTGAACTCAAATTTTTTCACAGAGTCTGTCTTCCATCTTTAATTTGTTTTATTATAAATAGAATTGCTTTTTAAAACTTTGGATGAAAAGTAAAACCGCAGTGTTTCAGCTGGAATTAACTGCTGCCAATTAGAGCTGAATAATTATCTCACCCATTTTCTGCATATGTCTCTTACAGATGCACTCCAACAAAAATACAATGTTCTGCATGCAACATTGTTTTTGTTAAGAGAGTTACAAAACATCTGAGAACGGTTATTAATCTAAAATGCACCACAGGAATACCTTTAATTCAGCTAATATTTCCATGGAACAAGGCAAGGGTTGAAAATAGAGGTGCAAAATGAATGGCTACATACAACAAATAGATATCAAAGGCTAGTTAGTCCCAACGTAGTTACTTATTATAGGTCCTAATAAAATTGGCTGAAGGCTCTTCAGTTCTAGCCACCATCTGCCAGGCAGCACATTTTACTTGGAAAGTACCAAAGGTCATTTACTAAGAAGAATGTTCAATGAAAGACTTTTTTTTTTTCTTCATTTTATGTTTCAAATCAGAATTGTGCAAAGGAGTGTTTTGACTACAAGTTACACATTTCAGTCAGCTGTATTCTTAATTTCTACACTTTTTGCAACTTTAAATCTCCTGTCTAATAATTTTGAAAGAGACACCCCCAACCCTCCCAGTTTTATGGCACATTAGTACCCAAAATACACTTCCATTAACTTCTTAGCTGTGAACATAAGAACAAAGGCAGAGGCACAGCATGCCTTTTGCCACATAATATGGGAAATGTGAACAAAGACTTGGATAGCCAGGGAATATAATTCTTTCACAGATTAAGGCTATAGAAGTATTTGAAGTTCTCTGGTTTAGGTTGTCTCCCGAAGTGAAAATACTTGAAATGAGGAATAATGGATTTTTCTACTCATTGGATTAACTGGAGAGCAAATTGAAAGAGTAAGAATGTGAATATCAGGATTATTGCCAGTTACTTACAAGCATAACTACAGTACAAGTCAAAGAAAGGAGGCAAAAATTAAAGTTGAACTTAGTTTAATAGGAGTTTTGAAAAATTTAATGTTGAAAATACACTTTGTTTAAAATTATTTCAAATGATGAAAAAAACTATTAGCAATAATTTTAGCTATAAAAATTATCCTTCATCAGTAATTTGACTAAATTTTTAAATTTTTTATGTTTGAAAAAAGCTCTGTAATATAAGACATGCAATTTAGGGCACTTAGACACCTGTAACTACTTGTTGTTTCTGCATCGAAGGTTTTAAAGAAATAATGTTATGGTGCCTAACAGATAGGCTTCCTTTATTTAGGGCTAAATTCAATCATCTTTGGTTTCTGTGACCAAAAACATGATGAAAACATTATTGAAAGTGTATCTGACCTCTACCCACCAGCTTTGCCCATGACAGAAGTACAAAGCTTGCTACCATTCAGTGAGTATGCAGAGGTACTGAACCTTTTCAGCTGGAGAGAGACCCCTTCTACTGCTAGCTCAAGATGCATTAATAATGGAATCTAGATTTTAAGGCTGGGATAAGTGCAACTGTCATGGGATGAAATCCCTAACACTCATGTGCACAAGAGAGAGGAAGTGGGGGGATGTACCTGAGCTGGCACTTAACAACCAGCAGAAAGCAATTTTCTTGGTAAGGTTTGTGTTATTGCATTTCTACATTTTCTCTCTTAGAAGGCAATTTTCAAACTGTTAAACCAACTACATGGATTACCTGAATGTCAACTCTTCCTATTATAACTAGCCACAATATTATTTTGTTAATGTGAAGACGTGATGAGAACACAGACATCATAATGTCATTAGCTCCATTAACCCATCCTATTCTTTGATATATTATGAGACATAAATTATTATGAGACGTAAATTATTACAATTCATTAACTTTAAATTTAAAAGATAGATTTCCAAAGCATGAAATAGCTATTTTCTTCTGTTTCAGCCAAAGTGATGAAATGTAAAGTCTGGTAAATGCTCTTATATTACAGCAAATGACCTTAGATACTATCCATGTACTAGAGGTCTCAAAGCACCATAATCCACTTCAAAACCAATTCACACAGTTCAACAGTCAACACTAGAGACTGCACTAAGACTGCTACATCCATGCAAACATTAAATAGGTTTTTCCTATTTCTTTAAGGAACAACGGCTGAGGGTAATGTACTAATCAATAATTACAGCATAATAGTTTAAAAGTTATTTCTAGAGCCCTTTTCTCTCTGTTACTTGTCCCATGTCCTGTTTTCCAGCTGCTCCATTTCCCTAAATCTCTTTGCTCCCTCAAAATAATGAAATTAATTTATATACAGACCTACTAAGTAGTAGATTAGAAACTAGGACCAGGAGATATTTTTAGATGAACTTATTCAGTTATTCAAACCACCCTAGTTAAATTTAGAAAACACCTACATCAGCAGCATAGAAGGAAGGTTTCTGACTCAGTAGAAGAAAAGCTTTAACACTGAATTTATTATATTTGGTCCACAGGGTCTTGGTTTGCTGAGCTGTAAAGGATTAAATAAGCCTCCAGGGTAACATTTATGATAAACTGCATAATGTTGGAAAGATCCAGGTGATATTTGCCTGAAGATTGTGAGAATTGTGTCCCAACTGTTGATTGACCTAAGTGAAGGCACAGAAAAGGAAGCAGTAGGGAGAAGAATGTATTTCATGCTAGCTGACCTCAAACTGCAGATGAAGAGCATCCAAGATTTCCTTTTGTGCCATTTATGTTCTTTATTTAAACAGGATTTTTGTCCTCATTGTTTCTCTATCTTTATAGCTCTTTTTAAATAGCATATTATATAAGCACTGGTGACTCTGAAAAACACAAGCAGAGAACCTCTCCTGCTCTTCGTACACACCAGGGTGATTACTGACCACTTCACTGCAAAGTAGTGCTAGAGTGGTAAAATTCAGTCATGCCTCCCATCTATGATTGAAATACTGAGCTAAACACTTCCAAATAAATTAATTCTTCTAGAATTCTCTAAACTTCTGTAATGATCTTAGCAACTCACAAGTTGCCTCCCCTATAGTTCCATACATCTAGAAGTTTTGGAAAAACAAAGCAAAGAAATCAAGCACCTGAAACAACTTTTAAATGCATAATTTTGCTTAACAGCTGAAAATAACTGGACTGATAGCAAGGGAACAAAGAACACGTGGAGAAAAGTGAATTATGGTCAAGCTATCTTTGCACTCTCTGAAACTTTACCCCTGATCTTTTTGTACAAGACCATGTCCTAAAGTCATGTTCGAGGCTACAAGCCAGGGAAACAGTCAGCAATAATTGCAACTTTTGTTGGTATGAATGTGTATTTAAAAGACAATGGGGTATGTTTGCAAGACAAATTATGCCAGTTTATGAGAGATAATAACAGTTGGTTGCTTGGCATTCACAGACTGCACTTTTGAGTTATGTGCACAGCACCAGACTACACACAAATCTGTAAAGCTGATTCTGAATCTTAAATCAAGCCATTGTCCCTTCAGTCAAGGTGATAAGAGTTCATCACAGATAAAAGACAGTCTAATTAATGATTAGCGAGAACAGGGTTATTTCTCACCTTACAAGGAAACCATGAGTCACTCAAGCAGGTGAACTGTGTGAGTGCACTGCCAACAGTTCAGAGACAGGTGCTATGATTATTTTTAGAAACAGAACACTGCCAAAGAAAAACATGCAGGCCAGGTTTGGAGTGGGGATTGGCACAGCAAATTAAACAAGAAGTGTTATTTATGCACTGAATCTGTCTTTGTAGTCTCCTGTTTTCTACTGGAGACATGAGAACAGCATCAGATAATACCAAGAAACACAATCCTGTGCAGAGAGCCCCATTCTGTGCTCCCTCAATGTGCCTGATCCACAGCCTGCTCTTCACCCAGAGGGACCTACACTGTTTGTATCTCTGGGTGGTCATGATGGAATAATGTAACTGCTTCTGAGGATACTACAAGAATACAAATTGGGATCACAAACAAGATTAATGCACTCTGAGGTATTTTACAATAAAGCAAGCAAAAAGTTCAATTATCCCAAAACTTCTGAATGTCAGTCTACAACATCTAGATCTCCTTTACACTCTCTAGGGAAAGAGTGAATGTGCAAGATAGTTGTAGTCCAAATGAAGCTGGTCAAAGGGGCTTCATCTATTCTTATTATTGCAAGGGGATGTTTCTCAGCCAAGCTATTATCTTATGAACTAACTTGACAGTAATTTCCCTTGTCCATCCATACTGGTCCACACAATAGAAGATTATGCTGTGGGAATGCAGGAGCTCCACCATGATGTGTGTGGAACACAAATATTATTAATTAATATCTCAGGGACAGCATAACTTTCAAGGGCAAAACTGGTTAAGACATAAGAAACAAGAACACTTCCATAAAGACATTAACTTGCACAAGGCATTTCACAGGGTCAGCATCACTCTTTCACTGGGAGTAGATTAACCAATTGTGTGCTACTTGCTTCCCTGATAGCCTTGCATGCTCATTAACACAGCATTGATTCTCTCTTCTGGCCTCTGTTACTCAATCACTTGTCGGTGTTGTCACAGGAGAACACGTAATCATTGTGGCTCTAAGGGTCAAGCTTGTCTCTTGGCATATTTAAACATGCCCCTTGTAAGTGCTGTCTTCAAGAACAAGCAGCTTGGCAGAGCTGCCTCTGATGAGATACTGGATTGTGCCAGGATTATCATTAAAAAGGACCTATTTCGCAATCTGCTGGAAAATACTGTTTATTTGCTAGAAAAATACAAAGAAGTCTGGTTTGGACTTGAGGGTGCTTTTTTTGTTCTAGGTGTGGCGCCTTTTTTTTTTTTAAAATCATTTGATCAACAAGAATGTTCATGCACTGAAGGCTGTACTACAAGAGTCATATCCTCTGCAGTCCTCTCTTCTGAAATTAACTGTTTAATTACAAACTTTGTTAGCTTCTGAGAGGCAACAAGAACTTAGGTAGAAAGCTAAGCAAACATGGTATCAGAGGCATCTTGAAATCATGATGAGTCATGGCTTGATATCTTTTATTGCCTGACAGAATAGCGTGGAGAAAACTCCTCTTTATGAATCATGGAGTTTTATAGGCAGGTTTAAATCAGACACATTCCTAATGATACCTTCCAGAATGTTATTTATGTTGAATATTCCACAGTTAGATCTTACAAATAACAGGCCAAACAACACATTTAGAGCTTTGTAAATTGTTTCTGTCACCCAGACAAATTTATTTGGACAGAAAAGCCCTTTCAGTGTTAGTCTTCAACAGCAAAGTGGCTAAAAAACATGACTGAAGCCCTTGGTGTAAAATCTGTGCCATAATGCCCGATTATATCACTGTACAGTTATCACTCAGCTCAGATATTTCTGTCATGGATCATTAGCCAGGTGCTAAGGAGACAAATGGCAGCATTTGCCACGTGACAGCTTGCACTGTTTTTATACACAGGAGCGTATTTTATCAACAAAGTACAAATAGTTCTACCTTCCTGATTCATACTCTTCATGCTAATAACAATTCCATTAAGGTGCTAAAGTAAAAAGTTTTACTAGAGAAAAAAAATACTTTCTTATACAAAATTAGCTCAGAGTTTAAAACTCTAATTACAATTCATCTGCCATAATGGCATTTTCCAGATATATTTCACTATCCTTGGACCTCAAATTTTGGATTTCATTATGCAGCTCTTCTGGAACCAATGAGTTAGTGTTTCACAGAGCAGCCACAGAGTTTAAAGTAGTAGCCACCACCAATTCTCAGTGGCTGTTTTCCTTTAAAGCATTGTATGATAAATAACAGATAAATGCCATCTTCTAAGTAATTTCATTTTGCACCTGCAGCAAAGGAATGGAATAAAGCAGGCTGTAAAATGGAGAACTGGGTTGGTTTTAGGATGGTTATATAGGTCTGATATAGTGTGTGCACTTACAGTGGGATTACGTCGTTTCGCTCTTGTTCCGTCACATTAAAACACCATCAACTGCTACGGGATCCTGGAGCTTGCCTAAATCTCTTCAATATTTTACAGCTTGGAAACAGCTTCTCTAAATTATTTAGATATGTATTTTTTTTATACTTAAGGCCATGATGGCTTTTAGATATAGACTTACATATGATGTTAAGAGAAAAACACGTCTCTCTTCTCCTCAGGTGAGGTTTTAAAAAAACCACCAACCAAAACCCAAATACTTTGTCAGAATTTTAGTGTTAGTTGCAAGCACTTAGTCAGATTTAACCAAAATCTCTCTAAGCACTTATTCAAATTGATTACATAAAATTGGGACACAGTAAATAATAAGTTAAGAGGTTCCAAGGGTGAACATAATTAGAAAAATAAACTGTGACATGAAATTCATTTTTCTACTAAATATTATCCAATGAATTAAAGAATCTTTAAAAAACATTTAAGACATTTACAACTCACATTATTCCAAGGCCTGCAATACAATGTACGTAAGGCCATAAATGCAATGTATGAAATGCATGAGCTTAGATCAATATCAATTGCTGGACAATAAATTTTACTTATATTTTTCTGGTTACTTTATAACCTCAGGAAATAATTAATTGCAGCACAGGTGGATTTGAGTAATTGGACTGACCCTAACTATCTGTAACAAGGTCAACACCTTTACTTTGAATAGGCTCAGATTCCTTAGCTAAAAATGGATTTGTGGGACTCAATACAGAAAGAATATGTTTTAGAATGGAAATAACCAGGCAAATACGGTCACTAATTAGCTGAAACATATCTTCAATTGAATCTTAAGAAGCCTTCTAAGAATGGTGTTCTACACAATCAATAATTGTATTTAATACATACCCTGAAAATTAACCTTGCTTTGAGCAGGGGTTAGTTATTAAAAATGTAAGCACACAGCAGCTACTCTTTATTTAACAAAGAATGCCAATTTTTAATGTACGTTCTGCTGTTTCCTCTCTGTTCCTTGAGATAAGCAGTATTTGACACAGCAAATAAATAAAAAGCCTGATATAAACATATCACAGCGAATTTAATGTAAAGAAGCTGCAGTATTATATGGTCCTAAAATCAGAGAGAAAGTATATCTTAGCATAAAACCAATCTATTTATGACTATGAATAATATCTGTATATGCATCACATATGCCTTTGGGTTTCCTCAAAGTTAAACTCAAATTAGGTACAACAGAAATAGTTGATACATTATTGCTAAACTTGAAACGATATGGAAAACATCCCCACAAACCTATCCTAAAAAGGGGCCTGATCATCCCTCTTAATGAAGAGGGGACCAGAAAGTTTAAGAGACAATGTAGAGACAATTGCTGCATCCATAGCAAAAGAAGTTAAAATTCAGCAAAGAAATCCAAGTCTCAGATAAAAAGTCTCTGAGAGCCTAAAAGAGAATAAGCATTGACTTAAAAGAATACAATAGAGCTCACAAAGATAGAAACAAAGTGCAAATTTTCAAGAATGAAGCAGTGTTTGGCCATGACAAGTAATTAAGATAATTTCTGAAGATAAACTACTCAGATATTGTTACAGTGCCAAAAAAAAGATAAATTGGATCCATAGCTTGGGCTTTGAAGCTTTATGATGGCAGATATAAATCTCTGAATGCAAGGACTTTTAAGGGATGCTCCTTCTTTTAAAATTAGGTAAATTGGTAATAGTAATTTTCCCCTCCCTATGCTGTTCTTCATTCCACCTAAGAGCTTTGCCAGTGGGTCAGGGTCCACTGGTGCTAAGCTCCCAAGCAGTGGCTCCAGTTTAACTACCCATTTAATGATGTAGAATTCAATTTCGTTCTGAATCTGCCATCCATTATTTGTCTGAGGACTCCTGCTCTTCTGAGGAAAGGAAATATTTCTTCTCTGCTGCTTCACCATGAAAGATTTTTTTCTTTGCTCCATGATTTGTTAGCCATACTCATTTACACAGGTGACAATGTCTCTCTGCTGAGAACCTTTCATCCCATCAAAACTGGTCATTAGTTTTTCACTGTGCTGCTGCTTCTTTATCCAGTCCTTTGACCACTTAACTCTTCTGGTCTTTTGACAGCTTAGCCAGAGGTTCTGTTGGGGAGAACTTTGTAGAATATATTTTAGTACTCAAAACAGACTACCTCAGCCTGATCTTCCATGCCAACTCTCTTACTATCAGGTCACAGAATGTAAATTTTCTCTGAGTGGTGACTTCACTTTCCAGGTTTTGCCAACTCTCCCCTTCTCTTGTACTAATCTCCATGTCCATTAATTTTACTTATTTGGCCAATATGGACACCTTAGTTCCTTAGACACCTTTGAAATCTCACATAGATTGTGTGGCACATTAGCCACTATTAGTCATCTTCTTCCACACTTTTCCAATCAAGGGTACTACTCAATAGCTCATCTCTCCCATTCTTAATTTCTTGTCAAATTTATGGATTTATACCATTGCATCAACACAATGTACCTAGATGACTTTGTATTTATATTGTAAGGAATATAAAAATTTCCAGAAAAAACCTGAGACCTATTTTTCACCTGAATCAATAATAGATGGTAAAGAGCATAAATAACAAGGCAATAAAGGAGGGATTCATGTCTTATATCTCTCTGTGTGCATTGAGTGTGTATCAATTCCCGAGACAGAGGATGCATTCAGATCATGGTTTTATGGCCACAGGTGAAATTATTTTTTATGAATTTGCTGAAGGACTCAATTTCTTTTTTCCTGACAGAATAAAGTTTGCAATGGGTTCTACAGAAGAAACATAAATTGGATTAAAGAACTCCAAGAATTTTAAAAGTATTTGCACATTATTTTAATATGCCATCTGCTAAAAAACAGTTAATGAAAGCAATGGGAGGAATAATGAATAATCTGTCTCCTACTTCTTCACAACAGTAATATTGCTATAGGAAAAGCAGATATGAAAGCCTTCTTTTCCACTGCCTTTCACCTCTCCTTTTGTGGATATAAGCATGAAATATGAATAAGCATGACAATAAGCATGAAAACAGTTTAGACCTGTTTGCATTGATGTGACTTATTTGCACAAGGAATTTCACAATGAAAAAGGAAGTACTAGATAAGACAATTCTTACAAATAGTGTTAACCTGTAAAGACATAACTCAAACTTGTTAGATCATGCTGATCTAAGCTGCAAGTCTTTCCTTGTTAATATACTGAGGAACCCACTTCATTTTGTCCATCAATTTTAGTATTACAGTAAATTTTTCAAATCCATGAATTGAACTCATTAGCTCTGAGGAATAGAACACAGAGATTTGAAAGACATGAGCAATTTTCTTTCCTAGTGCAAAAGGTTCTTTTCAATGCTTTTAATGTTTTGTCTTAGCTCAATGAACACTGCTCATTGCAGTGAGAATGTATGAAAAAATGAAGTTTTACTTATATGTCAAATTTGAGATATCAAAAAACCTATACTGAATTTTCTGAAATGCTGGAAACTTCCTCATATTCTAAAATGCACAAACCACCTATTTATATGTTTATAGAGAGAGACTAGGAAAAAGCCCATAATTATGCAGTGTGGCTCTCCAATGGTTTTTGGATCATGAGTAATTACTGTTATCAGGCCTGGCATTCAAGACAACCTGATAGGCTCTGATAAAATTGTTAATATCAGACAGAAGAAACCTGATAATTTGTTGGATTTTCATATATAAACATAAGCAACCTCTACCAGTGGTCATTTCCTTCACAGGTCCAGTTCCAGAATAATTTCACCTGACAATTAGAAACTTTTGACACTTTCAAACTTACACCTCATTAGCTAAAGATCTGTGACTTTTCATGAACTTAAAATAATAATGTTTACTGACTGAGGATCATGCAAATACTCACTTACTTAGTGCGCATAATTATGAACCATCAGCAAATAAAGCCCTAGAAAAAAGAGATAAAAGAACCAAAGCACACAGGTTATAAAGATCTAAATTTAATAATTATTTTCTACTGGTTGTGGTAATATACTTAACCAATCATATCTGATAAAAAACAACCCTTTCAGTAGTCTTGGATGGTTTCATGTGAATTGCTAACACAAAATGGTAAAATAAAAGCAGAAAAAAACCCCACAAGCTACTTGTTTGTGTAAGTGATGACTAAGAATGGATTATATACCAGGCATAACATATCTTTAGGCTATTAACTTCCAAGTGGGAATGGATTACTTAGTGTGGTACTCAGTGCATAACTAGAAACAGCAGCATTAGATTATGTCAAAGAAAATGCAGGCTATATACAGAGAAAAACTCACTGACAGGAAAACATGGTACTTCCTGAGAGAGGCAATAAGAGCTAAATATCAAGAAATTGTAAGACTGTTCAACTCCAGTGCATTAAAAATTACATAATATAGGAGATTTACCTGAGGATAAGTACTTACTAAAATCACAATAATTTTGATTAAAGTGCAAGCAGACTCCAACAGAAGATATCTTATTTCCACTTGGTTGGCTTGTTCAGGTACTTGGGAAATGAGCACTCTCAGGATCTAAGACCACTTTACAGTCATGAACCTTTTCCTAATACTCACATTCATTACTGGCCTTGGGATCATAAGTAAATAACCCTTTCTCCTAATGCTCCAGCCAGTTATTAAAGATGCACTGATGTCCCTATGCACTATTTTGGTTTCCTATAGGGAAAAGATATATTGCTCAAGATGAGCCCCTAAAGAGAAGTTTAGAATTACTGTTGTTGTCTGTTTTCTTTTTGCTAAAGCAATTGTTCTCCATGTTATTTGAAACAAGTTTTACACCTTTTTATCTAGCAAGAAAAATGAGTGTCAGCTAACCACTAAAATAATTAAATTAGCAGGCAATTCACTTAAGAAAAGAAAGGAAAGATATCATCCAGGTCTCAGAAAAAACATCCCAATAATCCCTTCAAACATATCTAAAAAACACCTGTCAACATTATTTTTGATATTACATCAATATTGCAGATACTTGGGACTTATGAGATATAGCTTAATCGTTTTTGGTAGGTAGCCTTCATAGATAGATATTCACTCTTGATGTAGGTTGTCAGTGTTAAATGATTAATCTTTACCAGTAGGCTAAGAAAAAGAGAGATAATTAATTCAGTGGAATAACTAGTTCTCATTCCTGTCCTGAGTTTCTTCTGTTACCAAGCAAATCAAATTAGCATGCCATGCTGTGCTTCAAGTCTCAGTGCCTTTGCACTCACCTTTCAAGGAATAGCTTTTCTCTAATAACTGATAGGAGCCACTGAAGTTATTTAAATGCCAAGCCTCATAACAGATTGTGATTTTGACAATCTAATTTCTAGATCTTTACAGATTATCTGGTCAGTTTCTTTAACCTCCCCTGAATCTTAATAACCTTGCATTTCATCAGACGAGCTTCCCAGAAAGCTTGCTGTAAATGTGTATTAGTTTGGGCTCACATATCTGGATGCCTACAAGAATGTGCTTTGTGACTAAATGCTATTTAAAAAAACCCAAACATTGTGCATGTATATATACTATATATATATACGAACACGTTTTCGAACAATACTGTGATGAACAGAGGTTAGAAAAGGTCTGGTGCAATAATATAGAAATGGACTGGTTGTCATGGTGAATAAAGTGGTAAAGAGTAAGCCAAACATGTCTCATTTTATTTAAACTGCTATTCAGATACCCATGAAAGCATTTTTCCGTTTGGAAGAAAAATACCAGAGGCCTACAAAAATGGATATCATTGACATAAGTACATGCAATATAATGTAAATACCTTTTAACTTAAGGCAAAGTATTTACCATTTTAATAATAAAACAATCTCATGTAGAGTTCCACCAGAAAACCTGCTAGATCAGTAAGTTGGCTAAAGCTGAATACAGCATGCCAGTGTCCCCAATATCCTAGGTAACAGATACTAAGCCTGTAGCTATGACATCTTGCCTTTCAAGTCCTTAGTAGAACACATCAAGTACATCATTTGTATGATAGATAGGCCTTTTGAACTAATGCTATTTAGAAGCAAATACTGTATTCTTTTCCAATGATCTGATCTCTACATCAATTTATAGGTGATAATTTGGTGGGAGTGCTAGTAGCCAAGATAAAGGATACATCACCTTCCATATGCCCATATGCTTAAGTGTTTTTGCAGTCTTGATCCTGTGCTACAATGGTTCTTGCTGTGAGTCTTCTGTCTGCCTTTTAGCTGAGAATATCCAAAACCAGAAATATTTCTCTCAGTCAGTTCTAAATGCCAAATCAATTATTGAAGTTATTTAGTGCTACAAGAATATCCTGTGTTTTTCACAGTTTGGTAGTTCAACTTCATGCCTTTCAATAGTACCTATAGCACAAAATTAGGTCTTTTCATTTTCTTCCAGCTGCCACTGTCAAAACACAAGTGTATCAGAGGCAGTGAAATGCCAAACACATTTTGGAAAACACAGAATGTTGCCAAAGATTTACTTAAGTACTGTATGCTGTATGAAGTCATCAGTCCCTGCTGACAGCCACAACTTGCTGTTGTTTCATACAGTAGCCAGGGCTTTGCAAGAATCTTAATTCACTTGAGTTCACATTTGGGTAGTTACTGTAACTATAGAGAATGCTCCAGCTCCTAGCAAAGAGCAATGCCTGGCAAGAAATTGAATAAACATTACTTTTATTTAGGCTGCGTTTCATGCAAATTTGTGCAGCATAATGGAAATAATTACAAATGAGTGACATTAATGAAAAATCTCTATAAGGAAAGAGAGCAATGTTCTGAATCATATATGAGATGTATAAGATGACAAAATGAGAACAGTACTCAGGTGATCAGCCTGAAAGGAAAAAATAATAACAAACACTGCAGCAAACCATTTTTCATGCAGAAGGGTTCACGAAATCCCTTTTGTATGAATTTTTCTATGAACAAGAAGTTTCTTCTGCCAAGTTCTGGAGATTCAACCCAGCAATATTAGATTATAACATCTATTTTCAATTACTTAAGTGTATATTTAAAACCATTATCTCTCCCCTCCCACCACATCCTCCTTTAAGAAAAACAACACCCATGAAACTGCCTGGGAAACTTTTTCTAATTATATAGTACATTCTGAGTATAAAGAGGGCACGACAGACTTAAGTACTGGATGAAATTTTCTCAGACCGTTATTTTTAATTGCTAGAACTTTCAAGCAGGCTAAGAGCTAAAAATTTCTAAGCTATGATCTCTTAACAGTGGCACTTGAAGTAAACATTTGATTTTTTTGATGGTTTGGATGATTTGTTCAGAGCAGTATATTAGATTTCAGCTCACAGTTTTGTATCATTCCACTGGCTTCTGAACTAGCAAGACTACAGGAAGAAAGTACAAATCTTTATAAATAAAGGAAACATGACATAAACAAAAGTTGGATGGAACAATCAAAAGACAAAGCAATGTTTTCATGGTGACTTCTGACCTTAACATCATTCTGAGCTCTTTGCAAAAGTGCTGCTGAACAGACAACACTATTATTACACCTTTTTTCTCAGTGCAGCAATAGAATATATTCTATTCTCAGATCTTCTGCTCAGGGAGAGTAAGGGCTGTTACACACAATATTAATTTTGAATATTTCAAATATGTACCTGTATGCTTACATCTTGTTAATTTAAGAGCTATTTTAAGCAATATAAAGCAATGACAGAAAATGAAAACCTTCAAAGTGCAACAGAACTGGAAGACTCTGTACTGACTTGGAGATGGTAAAATCCTTGGGCTGAGTTAGGATTTATTCCTTTTGCAATTTATAGCAGATTTTATTTTTTTCCCCAGTTGTGCTAATTTCCAAAATAAATTAATATTTGTTGCTGGGTATAAAGTAGAAGAGCTCTTTATCTTTCAGGGTGAAGTTCTGACTCACTCATCCCCAAATATTTAACTTCTAATTGTTATTTAAAAATTAGAAAGAAAAGATGGGTCTCACATACAGCACATTTTTTTTGGTAACTAAATTTTTCAAAGGCTGTCAAATCATATTGTCTCCCATCAATTACAACTTGATGCAAAAAAGCCTGATACATGTCAACCAAAATTCTATCTCTTTTAGGAAGCAGCATTTCAGTCAAAGTACTTTTTACCTCTGCTGAGTGAAGGCTGTTTCAGAGAAGTTATCAGCTTCATAATCCTATAATCCTGCAGATGAATGGGGAGCCATCACTTAGCAGGTTACAAGCAAAGCTTATTGAAACACAGCATGCTCTGGCCACCATCAGTCACAGCTTAGAGCATCCAAAGGGGAATAAAGCTGCTGTACAACCTTGACAATAAATGTACATATTAACATACGTTCACCCACAGAGCTTTTCAGTGCTAAGGTATTATTTCTCAAATTCAGTGCAGACTGACCCAGCTTAAGCTCTAGCGAAGGGAACAAAATTTTGACAGCTTGTATTTAGAGGAATGTTGGATTTTTTGTTAGGTTGGGTGGTTTTTCACTGATTGGATCCTCTGCTCAGGATTAAAAAAAAAAATCAGTTTCTATACGTACACAAGATAGATAGAATACAGAAATTAAAAAGATTGTAGCTGGACAAGACACTTGAAGGCCCAAGGCACAGAGATAACAGATTAGTTAACTAAGAATTCTCCCTGCAGGATCTCTTGCTACAGTGCTAAATTTTGCAAACAATGCTTTCTTCAAGAGAAATAAACTGCAGTTCCACTGATGAGATAATTTATACTTTCTGACAACTGTTAACTCATTATTTGCTGGCAAGAAATGAGGAGCACTGTCAAGAACAGACACCACACAATGGAAAGGAAGCAAGAAAATGGTGTAAAATAAGCTAGTTTGATGAGTTAAAGCTCTACCATTCAGCCTCCACCACTTGCAGCTTTGATGAAATACTTGAGAAAATCTGTACGTTATTTTCCTATCCAAAATTAAAGAAGAGATCTTCCCCAAAACCAAACTATTTCAAAAATTTTAACTCTACCTTTACAAGCATCTGGCACCAGCCTACGACTTGGAGTAATAAAGATGCTCTGAGCACTGCTTTTAAACAGAATCCAGGGGAAAAAAGGGGTTCTTAACAGTCTGTACCAAAACTTCTCAAGAAACTTTGGTGAAGTTGTTTTCCGAGATAAATATTAGATTACATATAGCTCTTGAACAGCAATACTTTCTCTTCCGTAACATTAATCTTTCTTGCAGTTCTTTACTGATATAGGATTTTCTTTTTAATATGAAGTCACTTTCAGACTTTTTTTCTGTTTTCCTCTCTCCTGCTCTCTTGAACACTCAAAACCCAGTGGAGGGTTCTCAGTTGCTTTGTATGCCTTTTAAAGGGTCCATTACCCTCCTCTCTCTTAGTCAGGTGGGATTAATCCTTCTTGGGAACTACCTGTTTGAATTTTCCCTTTCTGCTTTCCTCTGATAGAATTCAGACGTGTAAAACCCAATGCAAAAGCTTTTTTAATTTATTCATGATTTTATTTCAGAGACTTACTAAAATCTTAAATTAAGGTTCTATTGGAATATATATGAACAAAAATATGCCACAAACAGCCTCCTTCTATTCTTCCACTCATAATCAGGTCTATTTGCTTTTTTTGACAGATGGAAAGTTGTATTGCTCCTTGGACTTATGAAGCTGATTCAGCTTCAGTGGGAATGGATTCTTTCTCCAGAGGGAAATAAATGGAATTTTGTTGCCCAGTTCACAAATATGCTGCCACTTATAGGAGGCAGTTTTATTTAACTTAGGGAAAAAGGTTGCCAGGAATAGGATGTTCTCTGGGGTTTCCCATCAAAAAAGTAAAAATAGTATTAACCAATTTTTATTTTAAATAATGAACAAACAAATCTTGATCTGAAACCATGTTGCAGGAAAGTGTTTTGCTATAATGTACAGTGCTCCTTGCAGTACTACAGTCTAGCTGTGACAGTGTTTGCCCCAGCTGTGTGAATGTCTGTTTCCCAGGCTAGTGTTGCATATAAAGTTTTCAAATACAGTACAACTTCATCAATGTCATATTCAAAACCAGCCTCCAGAATATATTTGGTACTTTATATTCTAGTGGGCTTTAAAACTTTGTTTAAAGGCTTCTGCCTGTTCATTTTTATTTTGGAATTTAATTTAGTCATGGAAGGTTAATTAGTCTTCAGATTTATAATTAGAGCAGTGAGTCAGCTCTTGCCATCCTGTGGTATGGCCAGTTTTATAGTAGAGTCTCAAAAGAAAAGAATGCAATTCATAATTTTATGCAAATATCCTAGCAGCTTTAAATGAACTGGAGATGGAAATCTTTTCAACTCTTGCCTGTATAAGGATCCAATGCCAAAAGATTTCATTGGGAGCACTAGAAAGAATACAAAGGATTCTCCACATCACTTATATATGTTCTACATCCCTTATATACGTTCCTACATCCCTTATATATGGGCAACTCTTTGCACAAGTGGGGAATTAATTCTTGAAGGGAGGGGAAGGCTGCACTTCCTCTAAGCAAACTCGTGTGTGCAGTTGTTTACACAGACCCCAAATATTTCATAAACCACATTAAATTCATCAGCTTTTAATAGAGCATTATGGTAGAGTTTTCCTACAACTTAAATATTTTCACTGAACTGATAATCAAGTACTTCAACAAGCTAATTTTGCGGGAAATACTTTTTAAATTTAAGCAGAAAGGAAATTAGTCTATTTTCAGAATTGTTGGAATTGAAACCCAATATTCAATCAGATCTTGAAATTTATCTATTAACCACAAAAGAGCAAAATCCTCAGTTATGCTTCTATCTTATATCAGCTGGCTTATTTCAGGTCACATTAAGAGGGAAATAAGAAATCCTTAGGGCTTATTAAAAATCACATAATCTACAGACAATGGATGTATTTCTTATCCAGAACAGGCCACTAAGATTCAGCAAAATTATGGCGGGATCAAAAAGATAAAATCATTGTCACATCAGATGTAATGTTATACAAGCAAAGGAGAATATTTATGCAGACAGTTTTAACACAGTATGGGGAGAAATGTCTTTGGACATTCAATTATTAGAGTAATATCTGAGAATGTTCAAAGGAAAAATTCAAAAAGACAAATGCAGAAGGATTTGGCAGATTTTTCCCACTGTATGTATTATGAATGTGTATAGGTTCATTTTTGTATGTATTATGTTTTTTAAATTTCCTGTAACAAACTTCATGCTAGGAATACTTATCTCACCAGAGTTTAACCAGCTCAGCTGCCACTGTAAATGTCCTCAACTGGAAAGAGAGAAGTGCTTTTTGGGAGTGACCCATTGCATCCTAAGCCAGTATCCACCAGATGCAGGATAAATCACTGATGAAGACATCTGCTTCTCCCCACTGATTATAGAGGGAACTTAGACTAAATGCTTCATTTGTGCATGTCTAGAAAACACATCATTAAAATGCAAATTTCTATTAAAAATTATTGGGAAAAAGAATACTGACTAGTTTAATTGATGAAGGCCAATTGGAAATGAGAAAGCACAGAAGCAGAATTACTTACAAATACAACCTTGGAGGTTATGGAACTTCAACTTGTTCGGAATTCATTTTCTCTACTCCCTAACTTGAAAACAATGAGTCCCTGAAGCAAAGAATTTGCTAGAAAGTAAAAGTCCTGTTAGCAAGAAACTGACAGCTGGTTTTCAGACATCATGTAACATTTCTTCAGCTAACTCCATAAGAAATGAAAAAAAAAATCATTATAAAACAGTTCTCAAAACAGAAGTACATAGAAAAAATATTCTTCTGAGCCTACTTGATCAAATCTAGCGGAGAAGAAATGTATTATGGCCTTAATGTACAAGGAAAAGTGCCTGTATATGTGTCTGCTTTCATGCAAAATTTTGAAAGAAAGGAATAACTACAGACACATCCCGAACAAGCAGAGATATCTCTTTCAGAAGGGTTGCTACAGATGAAGTAGAAAGTGGATGGAGGATCTAATGATCTAACAAAATTATCCTAAAAGTTTTGCATTACCAGTTTGGAGATAAGTACTCTAAAATGGAGCAAAATTGTACCTCCTGAAGGCACTAGTGCTGCACAGTGGGGACTGGAGTGCTATCAGAACTACAGAAAAGCAGATAAAATGTCACCATTATGCTTCTACATTCAGTGAAGCTGTGACAGCATTATCTCTCCTAAATCTTACTCAGTGCTTACTGACTTCATTCTGCCTCCAGATACTGAAGGGTGTTACAAGACTCAGCCCAAGGATTTTCTCTCTATGGAATGCTCAGCTGCATCACACTGAGGAATGCAAAGGAAGCTCTGGACACTAAACCCCCAAGTGGACAAGTGTGGTCACCTTGCTCCCCTCAGCTGTGACACAAAGAGCTTTCCTTGCTTGTAACGAGTCATGTGAGAGACATAAAGTGGGAACACTTAATGAATTAGAAATGCTGGACTGAACCTATGTCCACAGAGGTTTGTGTTTCACCCATAAAGGTATTTCATAATGGGTTCCCATTCCTGTGTTTCTGTACCACAGCTGCCAGCAGAGATAAAGCCTGAAAACTTCTGTACTAATTTCTTTGAAATGGAACTTTCCCTACTCTCCTGAAGCTACCCCATCTTACCTACCTAATGTTTTTGGTTCCATAGGAGACCTGCTGGAAATACATGCTCTAGGACAGTTTAGGACACATATAGTACACAGGAATTGTTGGGAAGATGAAGAAAGGATTTTTGTGTTTAAAATGTGTTTCAGTTTTTGTCCATCTCACTATCCTTTCCCCATCTCTTTCATTGAAATAGCTTTATTTCTTCTCTAAGCTAAAGCTGTTATTTGGAGGAAAATATAACTGATACAAATGGGCTCTTTGTGGAATAAACTGTGACTTCATTGGCAAAATCTGCACATCATATCTTTTTATATCACATTGACAATGGCCACATTTCAATGACATTTCCAGCCTGTCTGGCATTATCCATACCAATAGCTGGTTTACAGTTTCAGGTGTTGTAGCATGTCAGCAGCTGAACTTTATTGTCCTGAAGTTTGGCATTTTTTCTATTCTATAATGTAGAAAGGATTATTAGGAGCAAAAGAATAAAATAACAGTAAGAACTGTTCAAAGGCGTAAATATAGTGAAGGAGTGTATTACTAATAGCATCTGCTGAGGCAACTCACCTTATTCTATGATTTTGTGAATTCAAAGAATAAACGTTCATTACAGTGGGAATGTAAATGGAAACAAAATTGTCCTTATTAGTCACTCAGAAACAATTAAAAATGTTGAAAATATTCCTGCATAAGGAATTTTGGGCCACAGAGTGCCAACGTTTTGCTTACTAATGGCTTCTTTTTACAGCTATATGCAGTATTAAATGGCACATAAATGAAAGGCTCTAAAGTAACAAAGGAGCTGACATAATATTCCAACCATAAATGTCAAAAGGACCACCATTCTGCTGTTCCTAAGTGTTCTGCTTCAGACTGCCTCAGGTTTGACTGATGGAAGCCTTGCTACTTCTGTTAATGAAAGTGGAAGAAGAAAACAGCAGATTTGAAAAAGGCACCAGTGGACAGCAATCACAATACTGATTTCAGGCAAATAACCAAGATGACAGAAGCAACAAACACTCCTAAAGGACAATTCAGGTAACACATATTAGTAGTCAGCTATTTTTCCAACTCCAAACACTATAGAAACAATCAAGACTTGCTGAGCCTCTAAGGTTAGCATTAAAGTGGGATACAGAAACTGGGCAATGAAAGTTCTGGGTTCCCAAGAAACACAACAAGAAATCAGTGGGGGAGAGAGAGACAGAGAGAGAGACAGAGAGAAAGAGGAAGGGGGAAAAAACCCAGGCCTTACTCTGGATGTACTCATAACTCTGGAGTAACTACATAACTATTTGGATTTTAGACCAAGGATTTAAAGGTAGTATTCCTACACATGTCCTAACCCTGAAACTTAAGTGCTACAGGATGTGAGTATTGGCTAGTCAGTATAATGTAAAGTAGCAATCCATCCTGCCTCAGTATTGCTCATGCTACCAGCCTTTTTTTTTTCTTTTGCCTATAAATCTTAGATACCAGCAGCAATTTTTATGCTAGTTGGATTTTACCCCAAATTTATTGGTGAAAAGACAGTGTCTAACTGTGCAACTCTGTGCTGTAGTACATAAACCTGGATAACAGTAACTGGAAAGCAGACAAGTAGGAGGGGTTGTGTATCTCTGCTTAGTTCAGAAGCAGTAACCAGGCATCTTTTACAGCAGGCTGGCAGTCTCAGCCTGTGGGAATGGCTGCTGGGAAAAAGACAAATCTCTGGGATATCAAGGAATCTGAATAATTTTTAAATTTCTCTTTCATTCAACCTCATTTATTTCAGTCTCATACTCTGCAGACTTATGTGACTAGAATCATATCTTGACTTTGTTTATAACTTAAAAAGCATTTAATTTACATTTGGAATCATTTAGAAATTTCCCATATTAAATTTTTTGATTTAAGTTACAGTCCAACATAGCTGGTATTTCTTATATTTCCCGAGTATTTCAAAATGGGGTTTGGAATTCAGCTGTATTTTTGAATCTGACCCAACACTTTCCTGCTGACTTTTAACTGATTTCATTTCACTGCTATGGCATTGTTTATACTTGTCACACAGTGTAATTGTCAGCTGATACTTCTCATATACTACTTTACATCCAGCAAGAAATCAAATTTTTTCTTTCAGTCCTCTTGTGCATTTCAAATAGTATTCTCATGGAAACATAATGGTCAGTTTTAGAGGCTCTGGCAATAGGATTGCTACAACATCATTTCAGGCTTTATGTCCATATCATTAACCCTTGTACAAGTGTTCAGGCTTTTCAGCTTCATGGACTGTTCAAAATTCAGCAACTGTCATCTGTCTTGTGCCTCCTAATAGCTGCATTTCTCCCTCATGTTCTTCACTTACTTTAGCACTATCTTACTGGCATTTTCTATCCCTTTCTGATACTCTATTTGCCCTTCTTTGGAATCTTTTCTCCATCAAATATCAAAACTGTCAGTGTCTTCTTAATTCCTAACTACTTTAAAACCCTGTCTCAAACATCTTCTAAACTGACCAAATAACATTACTGATTTTCTCTCAGCTTCTCTGTGAAACTGAGTCGAGTGGCAGCTTCAGGTTGTCAGAGAGTTTACTTGTGCTGTCATCCAACTGTGTGACTGTGACAGAGAGTTCACTTCTCTCCTTTAAAAAGGAACATTTGAGAGAGGGTGAAAGTTTTATGAAGGGATCTGGTTTGTCTAGTCCATTGTGCAACTACTATTTGTTTTGGATGGTCTTCTGCTCACCTTGCCTATAATTAGGAGTTTCCAGGGAAGACTTGGCTGTGTCCATATATACCCCACGTCATTCCTGTGGCCCAGCAAAAGATAATTATTTTTTAATTCTTTTATTTAGTTCAATTGCCTAAAATTGCAAAAGTTCCACATTTTAGCCTGCAGAAGTATTTGTATAGGGTGGCTCTTAGAGTGGGTGTTTATCACCCCAGGTTTGAGGCAGGAGGGTGTGTGACCAGCTGCAGCAGCAGCTGAGGAAAAACAAATCAGTGGGATCCAAAGTATTGCACTGTGTTGATGCCTTGGGAAGGCTGATCTGAAAAAAAGACTGGACAGAGCTAGAGAATAAAGTAGGTATTTATTGAAAGGCCTCCAGCACCCACCTTGGGCAGGACAGGGCCTGACCAGGGCTATACCCAAGGGGGACCCAAAACGGTCACAAAATGGCTGACCCGTCACGAGGTATTACATTTTTATAAGTTTTGGTCCATTTGCATATTGGGGTTTAATTGTCCAATTACAGCTCCAGGTTGTGAGGTTTCATCCTTCTTGTTCCTCCCTTCAGTCCACCATTGTTTGTGCTCTTGGGCCTGAAAGTTGTCCTTGGTTTTCCGCAGGAAAAGGACTTGTTTTGTCTCCCTACCCTGTGAAGAGAGCTCACCAGCACTTAATGTGAGGCTCAGAACTACACCCCTAAGCAGCACAGAATCTAAAAACCAAGAAAGCTAAAACTTAAGGCATCAGTGTGAGTCCAGCCCTGCCAGAAGGCCCCTGAAGCCTCTGTGAGCAGCTGGGCACAGACTCCCAGAGAGATTGAGCTGCTCTGGAGGAAACCCTGGGGGCAAGTTAGGCTCTGTAACAGTAGGTGAGTAGATCTCAGGAGCAAAACAAAGAGCCAGACTGACAGTGTAGGTGCTGCCTGAAGAATCCCCTTCCAACTTCACATCTCCATAACAACACCAGTAATGGTATTAACTGGAACACATATTGAAGTTTTTGGTAGATGAGCCAAGAACCTAAACAAGTGTAACAAAGGGACTACAACCAAGCTTTACAGTGAGTCAGGACAGAATACATTTCATATAATACCTGAAATGTTATTGGGTACTTTTGTCAGTCCATTTATTTTCAGTTCCAGAGAAAATATTCACATAATATACAAAATAACTACATAAAGTATCTGAGTTCCTGGACAAAACTTTTCAACTCTAGATAAGACTGAAACATATTTCATATTCATATTGTGTTAAGGTTAGTTTGCTATCACTGCACCTTATAATGCAAAGAAGGAGTGAAAAAATTGCTTTGTGTACTCAGTAGCCTGAAATTTCAAGCAAATCTGGGTTATTATTAATGAAGTTCTGCCATATGTGAATAGAAACTAGTGGGAAGAATAAAATACCTGTATCTCTAGTCTAATGCAGTGCAATTCCTTTTCTAGGTAAGGATATTATTTACTAGAATGCAAGAAACAAAACTGATATTTCATCTTTTTTTAAGATCAATGTTTTAAAATAGGAATCCTTTTTATGTCTTTTTTGCTTTCCAATAAATGCCTTACCAAATCAGACATATGGGACAAATGAGAGTACTGTCAGAGTTTTAAAACAACTGTCTTTGTGTATTTGATATATGCTGGAGTAACTTGTTGCACATGGAGAATCTAAAAGCCCAGTCATTCCCAGTGTTAGTACTCATGGCTCAGTACTCCATTATAAATTAGGTATGTAATTCCATAGTGTCTCTGTCACATCATTAAATTTAAAGCATTATCTTGCTTAGAAAAGCTCAGCCAAGTTCAACTGACAGACTAATGCTGAAAAATGACCACTTCAAAGAATTGCTTAAATTATCTATTGTTGAAAGAACATCTCCCCTTTAGAAGCCAGAAAACAGATCTTCAAGTTATGTGTTGCAATCTGCATAAGATGGAATAAAATACTTGTAAATACAGTGATTGCTTTTATTGTGTCATGACATTTGTTCCCATGGGTTTTGAAATATATTAATTGATAGGAATGTGATTTAAACACTAGATATAATTTGAATTTTCACAGTACAAAAGCATTATTTGAAGTTTTTAATAAATGACATGTTATTTGCTATAAACACTCTACAAGAAGCCACAAGCCTGTATTAACTTCAAATCTTTTTAAATTAATATCACTTCTATTTATTGCACACCACACTAATCGACAATAAATCCTCACAGGGGAAACACTTATTTGCAAATTAATAGCTTACCTCATAAGTCATGTAAACAACCCTTTTATCGTTTCACCTCTAGCATTCATTGGATTTGACACATAAAAAATTTTAAGTAGCTTTTAAAATTTTGTTTTTCCACAGTTTTAAAAATGATAGGAAATAATTTCCTAATGAATTCAAATGTAGTACATGGGCAAAATCCTGATATACATCAACAGATACTCATGAGTACACAGTAAAATGCATCCTAAATATAGCTCAACAATAAAAATGGTCCAGAAAACATAAAATCTCTAAGGGGGTGAATATTCTAATGTGCTGTGCTTTTAGTCACATTACTCAACCAAACTGTGACTAAGACAAATCTGCCCTGTGCCTCTTCTAAGAAATGACAAATGGAGAGGTCCTTTTCTAATCAATTTATGGAACTGCCAGCATCAATAGAGCTCCTGCTTTCATCTCTGGGTACACAAGAGCTAAAGTTGTCTGATTTTTTTTTTTCTGATTTGCTGTAAAATGGACTTAAAACATAACATTAATATGAGGCTGCCCTGATCTGCAGAAATGGTTGTGTTTTAAAGTGACAGGAGTCACACTGAGCATCCTTGGCCTCCTACAGCCTGAAGACAGAAGTCTGTAGCTGTACCTTGAGTACCAGACTTGGGATCTTTTGGTCTCATTGGAGAGACAGGGAGTTCCCTCCTCCATCCATGCAGATGTGCCAGACCTGAGCACATATTCAGCTCTTGATTTACAGCACTCCACCCCGGTGAGATACCAGAAGGAATCTCAAAGCTTCAGTTTAGAGATTTTGGGGATTTGATGAGCTCAGCCTACAGTCTAGGATCATAAAACATCTCTAAACTAACAGAATAGGATGTTCTGGCCACAGCTGTAACTTTTTAGTGACTCAGGACAACAAAATGAGTATTCACTTTTAGCATAACCTGTTAGTGTGTCCTACTAGAAGACAGCAGCTTTTTTACTCTGTACAAGGATTGGCAATATTAGTTCAGAGCCTACAAATGGCTAACATGGTTGTACAACAAAATATTTGGTTACCTTTTATATTGCAAAGAATGTTATCAATGGCTTAATTATGTTTCCAATTTTTTGTAATTGGTATAAAGGGCATGAACTTCTTCTTTCACATCTAAGTTGACTGAGTAAACACTCTGTAACTGCTACATTGAGTTTAATATTCTCTAATTTTATTTTCTTTCTTCCACTAAGACAAGCATTTGCAACATCTCAATTTTTCTTTGGAAAAGACTCTCCTTCACCTGAAACTTTCCTCTCTCTGATCTTGGATAATTATGCCCTTTTCAAAATATTATTGTAAGACAAAAAACATAATCTAAGTCATAAAAAGAAAAGTATATAGCATTTTGATGCAATGAATTTTCCCCCAGTGATGGATTCTTCTACTGGATTTTCTTCACCATGTGCTACCATTATTATGATTTGTAAACCAATGCTTATTCAGACATGTTTTCATTTTTGTCTCAGAAATGTTACCATAGCTGAAACAAATCAGTGGGGAACTACAGATGCAGTATAATGCATTTTCAAAATATTCTATAAACATCACATATCAGGAAAAAATATCCTAAAACTATACATTTGTTTGTGCATCTGTGCACAAATTTTAAGCAACAGAACATAAAAATCTGTTTATTTTTGCTAACTATGAACATTTGCCCTTCCAATATATGAGGTTCTTTGCATCAATTCCGGCCAAAGTAACCAGCCTCACTCACTAGGTATGTTTGTGGCTTAATTACAGTTTCCTGCTGGAATTACTGAATTGGAAAGGCCTGTCCAGAAATTAGAGTGTGCATGTAAATCACAGACTTACCACCTGACCTTGGACTGAATATGTAGGCTGAGATTCTGCCCTTCAGAATTCTGTCAAAGTCCTTGCACTTATTACTATCTGCTGTTGGGAGTTTTAAAAGCTTCTAATTAAGTAATTTTGGGGTTTAACCTCCTTATACATTTGTTTTAGCAGCTGAAAATAACATAATTACTGAATTTGATAGGATGTTGTGAGGAGAGATATGAAAGTTGATATGTCTGAATATCTGGCTTGAAGAACATAAAAGAATCTAAGACAACTGAAGCCCATCCAAATTTAAATTTTAGATCTTCTAAGATCTTAGACAAGTGATGTGGAGAAACTAAAAATATGGTGCAAATTGCATATCTCTAATCATATCAGGATTTCCAGGTGTGAGAGAAAGAATGGGTGGTTTAGTACCACCCTCTAATTAACTCTTATCTCAGAGGGGCTTGTGCTCTCCTGGTGTCACAGCACGAGAAGAGAACTGGAGGGATAATGGAAGCTGGAGGACTCAAAGCACAGCAGGATGGGTCTGTGCTGTTGTGTCCAAGCCCAGGCTCCAGGCCAGGGGCTGGGGGTCTGCACCAGGGACAACTGGGGATGCAGCAGCCTGGGATTCCAGGGGATATAGTCCTTCAGGAGCAAGCAGCCTGTTCCTTTCCATAACCTACAAGAGAAGATCCTTTCCCCATATTTACATCAAGGCTTTCCCCCCCTCTCTATCTAGCAGAGGGATCAGGAAAAATAGCTGGATGTTTGATCAAAGTCTTAATTACAACATAAAACCAAACTGATTTGCAGTTTTCATCTCCTTCTCTGCACTTACTTCTTTGCAAACTGTAATTGCTGAAGTGGCATTTCATAAGAGGATTCTACCTGTGACATTCAGACATACTGGCATTTGAAAGAGGACTAAAGATAAACAAAGGTAACTCACAGAGTCTCTCTGGAACTGCAAAGTCTGGTCATTTTATTATTTACCCATCAGTAGAATCACTGGAATAATAATAACTCTAATCTGAGGGGGAAAAAATTGTTTATGAAAATCTGATTGTCTCCTCTTGAACTCTTACTTGCTGGCAAGCACTTAGTTTATCCCAACAATTCTAGCCATCATGGGTTTTTTTTATTCTGGGTACCATACACCATTGCTGCTATGACAGAACATGGAGGATGAAGTAAGACACACAGTCCAACAGGCCACAGTATTTTTCAGGAACCTAAAGGTTGTGCCATTATATCACATGTCTTTAAAATAAAAGTAAGTCTCAACAGGAAGATGATGACTGAGTGAACCAGCATAACACATGCATGAACCTAAGACCCTTTACTTTGCAGAGCTCCTTATTAGCTAATTTTCCAAGCTACGGACATAGAGTATAATGGATTAATGCTTCAATGTCCTGGAAATCCCATGGATTTCATTTTAAAATACTGATTCCACAAAGTGCACATTCTAATGATGTGGTAAAAGTGAAAGTAATTCTAAAACAGCTCCTCATTAATATTAGAAAGGTAAAAAACCCAACAAACAGAAGCTAAGGCAGTTTTTCTAAACGCATCTCTTCCCATTTGAATTCAGAATTAAACACAGAAAGCATTTCTGCTATATCCTCATTTTCTACAACAATTAGAAAGTGAATTTAATCATATGTGGCAATAAAAAGGTTAGACAATTTCAGGCAGTGAGACTCATAAAACAGAACCACTAAAAAAGCCCTACCACTGCACAGTAAAGATATCTGCAGTAGCTTTTAAATTCTGTTCAAGTACACCATTCTCAGCTATGCCATGTTTCAGAATCTGGTGCTGTCATTTTAAAAATGAATAAAGTATATCCTTATTCCTCACTATGAATCATCAGTTTGCATTAAAAAAAAAAAAAAAAAAGAAAAAAAAAAGCAAAATAAAGCAGAGAGTTTAAAGCTTAGAGAGAAATAGGGGGATGGGAGACAGGGAGGAACATTTTGAAACAGCCCAAAGGATCTTTGATCTTTATTGTGAATTGATCCTGTGATTTTTGAATTGCACAGGAACATCAAAGTATCTTTTTAAATTTATTTCAATATGCTTGAATCAGACCCTTAAAGCCTTGTCAGATAATTAATGCTTTGCAATGCAGTTAGCAATTTTTTTGAGCAATATTATTATTTTGACTTTTATTCTTTTCTATTGGCTAAAACAATAGCAGATCACTGCCCATATTGTTAAATCTTGTAAATTCAAACAGAAAGACAAATATTTATGATGGGGTTTTCTTTTTAAAGCAACCTTTGTTTTCAAGCCAAATTTGTGTGGGTTGGTTCTCAGCACATTCTGAATAAAGTTAGATCCTCCCACACTGAAAAGATTCCAAGTCAGGCAGGCAGAATTGATTGCCTATCATTTTTAGCATCTTGCTTCTCAATATTGAAGAGTTTGCACACAGTCTGCTCGATAACTTGTCTCTGAAAATTAGGTGAAGCTTAGGCTGAGAAAGTGATTTGTTTTCGATATGGAAATAATTAGTAAGAGGTACTAACAAAGAAACAAACTTTTCTTAATTGTACATCACTAAGTGCAATTTAATTGTAACTGAGTAAGAGGCTTTCCATACATAGGCTTTTGGTGAAAACATAAAGCTAAGCAGCTCACTTGAGACATTTACATTTTATAATGATAAAATAAAACGGAAAATGTACTTTTCCAAATCCCCATAGGTTTTCATATTTGTAAATGTTGTTTGCTCAGCTAATTTTATTACAGCTCTTTAGAAAATACTGAATCCACAATTATGTTCCTTGGCTCTTTTCTTGTGAAATGATGGAAGTGTCAAATTTCAATACTTTAAAAAACTAATGTTTACTATACCTTCATCCTTTGTGCCCAAATTTAGTAGTAGTTTTGTCCATTAGCGTACATTAATACCAGAACATATTTCATTGCTGCAGATGAAGGATTCTGCATCAGTTCAGAAATGTACTTGAACAGGGACAAAGTTCCTTAAGATCCAGGATATTGAATGAAGAAAACCAAATGAATAAAGTGAATGGTTTCCAGTTAAATAGGGGGTAATTTTATGGAAGATACCCAGTGGGTCAAACTCAGTTGTGTGTGACCTGAATTCAGGGATATATGAATAAATAATTGAAGCCCTGTTGCACCAGCAAACAAATGAAATAATGTAATTACACCCATCCCTTGCTATGGCAGAATACATGAAAATGTTCTATGGGTCTGATTGAAAGACACAAGATAATGGATCAAAAGTAACTTTTAAGTCAAAAACCAAATCAAATAAACCACTGCAAATACAGGTCAATTTTAGGGGATATACAGGAATAATGAAGTATAATACAATATCTCTTTATCCACCAAAATTGATCAAATAAGAAAAGTAAGGTGAAGTATGTTGTGATTACAGCATTCTCAGAATTTGGGATGTCACTCTAAGTTTTCATACAGGTGGGGTCTTGAACCCATTTTTAAAGATTTTTTAATAAAAAATTGAGCCACTTTTTAAAACATCTGCTCCAGCATCTCTGGGAAACTGAAAAAACAAACAGTTTCCACTGAAGAGGCAAAATAGCAATGCATTTAAAAACTACCAATCACTGAAATTGAAGACATCTACAGCTGCTCTTGGCATTTTTAGCCAAATATGTTAGGGTTATGTTTACATCCCTTCAAGGAGACAATGTTCTGGAAGTATCATGTCATTGACAGCTGTTTCTCTTGCCAGGAGAGTAAATAAAACTGCCTGGCAAGAATTGCTCAGCCCGTGAGCTTCTGCTTGTTAGTCCCCTCTTCTCGTGTTTTTATCTCTTTTCTTAGGTCTGCCCTGACAAAATATTTAAATTGAGGTTCTATGTGCATTTTTAATGTAATTTTAAAAATAAACAGTATATTTTTTCTTCATACAAATGCATGCAGCTGTATTTGGAACATAGCATAGGATATTTTTTCATTCTTTTTCAGGTTAGCTTTCAGGTTTACGACATATTAATAATTTAAACAGTAGAAATCAGAGTTTAGAGAACAAGAAAAAGAAGCCTGTAACATGGCAAATATCAGAGACCCCAAATTCACCTGTTAAATAATAAGAAATTTACAATAGGCTGACATTTGGAGGACAGTCTAAAGGGCAGCAAATTAAATTAATGAAAGATTATGAAAGCAAGAAAGACATTTAGGATAGAAGCAAATACAGCCTCCTCTCTGGAGGCTGAGAAATGATGATGTTGGTACTTCTGGTCAAGTAGCAGGTGAAGAAAAGTGGTAAAAGAGAAGCTGGACTTAATGGTGATTCTGTCTGTGAATGAAGCAACTGAGGTAAAGCTTATAAAACAAATGCATGTTATACATTGTATTAACTGCAAAACTAATTTACAAATTATAAACCCCCACCAAAACAGCACTACTTGCTGTCTAGTTCTAAAAAAGCCCTTTAGCAATAAAAGTCATTAAGCTCTCAATTTGCTCTTCCTCTCTCCCCATCTTTTCAAGAAGTATATAAATACATTTAATAATTTTCTGGAAAATATATTCTTTGGCATACACTCATATTTAGTTTGAGTAGAAGTGTTTTATTGGGCAAGAGAATGATGTGTGTTGACCAAGATTCCACATAATTTTACATATTTCCAGTCAGTTGTTTAAACCACTGTATTTTTCTATGTATCAAACCCCACTTTTTTAACTGAAAATCTTTTATAGTGCACATAAGATACCCCAGTGAGATGTTGATTCAATAATTTATTCAAGTAATAACTAATAAGTTATCAATGGAAGTTTGCATTCAACTACAACATTTTTAATACATTTTCAAAATAAGTTAATGTTCTTAAAACATTCAGAAATGATGAATTTTATGTCACCTGCCTTTGCTGGTATTTTACAGCTGTAATGATTATTCAGTATGTTAACACCAAAAAAAAAAAA
>JANPWX010000392.1:0-31090 GCA_024734555.1 Trochalopteron elliotii
ACCTTCAACTCCTTCTGTCTTGCAGACCCAGGGAGTTGGGGTTGTTCAGGATGGAGAAGGGAAGGCTCCAGGGAGACCTTCCAGCACCTTCCAGTGCCTGAAGGGGTTCCAGGAGAGCTGGGGAGGGACTTTGGACAAGGGACGGAGTGACAGGACAAGGGGAATGGCTTCCCACTGACAGAAGGCAGGGTTAGATGGGATATTGGTAAGAAATTCTTTCTGTGAGGGTGGTGAGGCCCTGACATAGGGTGCCCAGAGAAGCTGTGGCTGCCCCTGGAGCCCTGGAGGTGTCCAAGGCCAGGTAGGATGAGGCTTGAAACACCCTGGGATAGTGGAAGTTGTTCCTGACTGGATAGGCTTTAAGGTCCCTTCCAACCCAAATCATTCTCTGATTCTGTGGATTCCCTGGAGGACTGTGTATAAACCTTCAGAATGAGGGAAGGAAAACTGGTCTAGAACTAATGGTTGCTTGAGATGTTCTCTGTCTTTTACTTCTGTTTTTTCAGACAGGCTTCCAAGGCCACTTGTTCTGTCCTAGACCAGGGGAGCTTTAGAGTGAGGAATGTTTAGGTCATCTGCTGGGATGTGAGATTGCCAGTGGTAAGAGATGGGAGTTGATACAGTCTGTCCTTTGGTTTTGCTCTCTGCTTGTATCAGGTGTGTGATAATAGAAAAATAAAGTGTTTGTGGTGTAACTCTTCTTGCTGCTGGACATGGAGCTCTGGTTTGGATGCAGGGAGATTTTGAAGGGTTAACTAGAAAATCAGCAGAATCTTTCAGGTCATTCTTATTGTTACCTTTCCCCAGGATCTTTGAGGGAAAGCCCATTTCTACTCTCTCAGGAACCCTGCTGCTGAAATGCTGAAATGACTGTAGGAGTATGGGTTTTCAGATAGTACAAGTGTCTGTTCCCAGGGACCCCAGTGGTGGTGCCATAGGAATGACAGTGCTTTCCCCATCTGGGGAAGGAAAGCCTAGGTAATTCCAACTCCAGACAGCACAATTCTGCTCCTGCTTCATTGGAAATCTACCTTAAATGAGGGTGTCCTAGTGAAGCTTTTCCATAGCTTCTTATAGAGGATGTGTTTGCTGCTCATGTTCATTAAAACATACATTTTGAGTATCCTTTTCATTCATCTGTTCTGACAATATATCTCTCAATGTAGGACTTGCTATTGTTTCTCCTTTTGATTCTTGCCTACCACAGCTTTGTCTCCTGCTCTTCCTCAGATGGTTCAGCACCCCCAAGAATCATAGAATATCCTGAGTTGGAAGTGACTCAGGAGGATCATCAACTTCAGCTCCTGGGCCTGCACAGGAAAACCTCCAATATCACACCCTGTGTCTGAGAGGGTGTTGTCCAAATGCTTCTTGAACTTGAAAAGCAAGGAAATAACAGGAGAAATAAGAAATCCTGATGTGATTAAACTTACCTGCTGTCTGATCAATGGGATGGCACCTCCAGGAAAGACTTTCCTTGATGGCTACAGCACAGAGAACTTGTGCCTTCCTGCTCTCCTCCCTGTGGGGCAGTGAAGAATATAATGGTTAACAAAAACATAGTCAGGCTCACTTCTCCTGTGGGCCAAGTGGTGGCTGGGTTTTAGCAGGGCTTTGCTTGTCCTGTGAGTGTGTTATCTGCTTACAGAGCTCAATCAGCTTATGAAAGCCGAGCTGGTTGTGCTGACGCAAGGTCTGTGCAGCCCTGACCTGCTGCAAGTGCTTGTGCCCTCAGAAATCCGTGGACCTGAGAACCAGGGGATGCTGGAACTGCCAAAGTTTCCTTCGCTGGAAGCTGTTTTTTCATACAGGGTGTTGGGCTCCACCTTTCTTATCTGGAAATCTCCTTGGAATGGCTGTGTCCCAGGCAGTGTCTGCAATTCTCTTCTGTCTTCACCAGTCCCACTCATTTTCCTTGTGATTGTTTCTTCTCTTGTTTTTATAGTTTATTTTGCCCTTTTTAAAAAAAATTCTTTCACTTATTTTCTTCAATTTCCTTCTCATCCCTTACTTGTCAACTCACCTTCCTCCATTTGCTCACAGACCTCCTCTCTCTCACTCCTACCACTGAAATGTGTTTAGTCCCCTCCCTTTCCTCTTCTTCCCTCTATTTTGCCTGCTCAAATTCACTTTATTCCTAAAATCCGAGATAAAATCAAACTCTCAGGGAAAATTGGAGTGGGAAGAACATAAACCGTAGTGGATTAGCCCTATCAGCAGGGCATGGGAAGCTCCAGGAGCTTTTGAAGGCAAGGCTGCCACAGTTTTACCAGCTTTGTACCAGATATTTACTGTAGACTTCAACTTCTTGACATATCCAAATCGTCTGTCTCCAAAAAATGATCATAAGCTGTAATCACACCATCTCTGACAGGAAAAACTCCCCAGGCAGGGATATCCCCTGTGCTTGTAAGAGTACTGTGCACCCTCTGGCACGATGTGGATGAGAAGCGGACACGTTCTGGACAAACAAGTCATTAATGGGATGTGCTGCATTTCTGAGAGGCATCTTTTGAAAGCTTTCCTGTGTTAAAAGATTCCTCTTGAGATTTTTTTTTTCCTGTAGAAAGGAAGAGCCATGATGCAATTGCAGGCTCTTCTGGCAATATTGTAGATAGAAATACAAGTTATTCCAGGTGGCTGCAAGCAGAGGGCCAAGGTGGATGATGTTGCCTTCCTTTAAGTGGCTTGTATGGAAAACTGGGGTTAAAGAACACCAGGGATATCTTCAAAGAAGAATGATTTGTTACAAGGGATTTTTCTTGTGGTTCCTGGTGAGGGGGCTCTAGAAATGTCACTGTTTTCCATGGATTTCTACCTGTCCTATGCTCAGGTAAAATGTGTGTGCATACAGAACTCCTGTGCTGTTTGTCACTTCCTGATTTCATGGGACATCAGAAAAACAACTGTGAAACTGAATTTACCCACTCTGGTAGATTCCTTCTAAATAATGGAGAGGGTGGAAGGGCTGGTTTCACATTACAGCAACCTGGAATTACACCTGGGGTATGAAGATGGGAGAAGAGCTGGTGCTTTTTATCAGAAATGGGGAAGGACGTGGGTGCTGGTGGGAGGAGGAAGTGATCTGAGTGTGGTGGGTTGGGACAGGTGAAGGAGCATCCTGCTGGGAATCCCATGGCCCCATCCTCATGTCCTGTCTCTGGCAGGTCTATAACCTGACTCAGGAGTTCTTCCAACGAGGTAAACCAGTCAATGCTGAGAGCCAGAACAGTGTGGGCGTTTTCACACGGGACGTTGTGCGCAAACGCGTCAAGGCCGACCCGGATGACACGGAGGCTGTCAAGAGGTTGAAACTGGCCATGATCCAGCAGTACCTGAAGGTATGTGTGCACGTCATTGGGGTGGTTTGCTTTTTGCTTGAATTAGAAGCAAACAAATCCTGAACCCAGGCACCCGGCTGAGCCCTGCCCAGCTCCGGAAATTGCTTTCTGTGCTTTCTTGCGGTTTGTGTTTCTATTGACAATTGTCCCTCCTGATGCAGATCCGAAGACCGGGCTGCAAAAAATAATGCTTTTACTCTTTTTTTTCTTACCTTAAAACCCCAGTTTTCTTAATAGAAGAGGCTTTCCTAGGCCTTGTTAAATTTTCTGATGTGATTTAGTTTTTTTCACCACCTGAAGCTGCTCTGTTGTCAGGTTCTTTTAGTAATGTCTTATCTTGTGACTTACACCTGCGCTCCCTGATCCTGTCTGAGTGTTTTTTACCTCTCAGAGACCAGAAGAAATGTAACTTTGAAACTAGTAATGTGCTGAAGAAATCCCCAGAAAGCATTTTGAAGGTAAAGCAATAAAATCCAAGATAGATTGTATAAAACCAGCTTTCCACGTGGCTTCCGTAGTTCTTTTTATCTCCTTGGTGCCTTGGCTAAATGAATTCTCTGTGGGATGAGGACTTAATGCTGCATCAAGCACTCCACGAGTAAAGTGTATCAGTCATTTTTATTTCAATTAGAATGACTTAAAAGCTTCTGAAATGAGGCAAGGGAGGCAAGCAGCACTTTGTCATGTGTTCACTGTTTTCAGGTGGGAAGCTAAACCAAAGAGGAATAAAGACCTAAAGAGTCTCACAGGAGATTTTGAGATAAAGCTGAGCTTTGAAACATGGTGTCCTGACCCTGATATCTCAGCATCCTCACACAAAACCTTTTATCACAGGGTGTCTCCACAGTTGCCACGTAAAGCTCAGTTATTGATTGTGTTACCCATATAAAGCACCCATGCAGACAGGGTTAAGTCACTGGATGCAGCTCTGGGATTCCTGGTGGTTTCTCCTGTGCTTCCTCCAGGCTGCCTC
The DNA here is from genome assembly GCA_024734555.1 of Trochalopteron elliotii. Taxonomy (NCBI): domain Eukaryota; kingdom Metazoa; phylum Chordata; class Aves; order Passeriformes; family Leiothrichidae; genus Trochalopteron; species Trochalopteron elliotii. The sequence continues at coordinate 4,315 of JANPWX010000392.1, forward strand.
AGGCAGAGCTGTTACTGCAAGTCTTGCAAATCCCTTCTCATGCAAATACCTGAGAACAACAAAGCTTCTCATACTTAAGACTATCAGATGACAACAGTGGGGATTAACCTGTCTTGGGTTAGAGTCTTGGCAGTTGTTCTTCCCCTGGCATTTTGCCTTCATGGTTGAAAGAATCAAACAGCCACCAGTGTTTAACTTCATAATGATGAATGCCCTGCTGGAGCATCCAGACAGGATGAATATCCTGCTGTGTGCCATGAGTTTCATGTTGTGTGACCCTGGGGGAGGGCTGGGAAGTGCTTGAGTGGGGTGGAACCACAGGACAGTCCAAAGATGGGTCTTTACTCAGTCCCCACTGGAGTCATCAGGCAGTGACCATGACAGGGAAGGCACCTGTTTGTCCCTGCAGTCACAGGAGCAGCCTGGGAACTGCTGGTACAGCCCTGACCTGTTTGCTTTGTCCCAGCACAGAGATTCCTGCCCTGCACCAGGTGCTCCACAGGGAGATGTCTAGGCTTGTCAGCCTTCCAGGCACAGTCATTAAAGTGTGGAAAGGCCTGGAAAATAGGTCAAAGGGTGAGGCAAGGAATTGTAACATTCCTTAAAATGCTTAAAGAATTACAGTGTGTGAGCGATTGTGACTCCGGTGATGTGAAGATTTTAAGATCACTGTGTCCTGTGCATCAGGATTATCATTAGAAGCTTATCACAAGACAGGCCAAACATCCTGCCTTTGTTCCAGGGATTGTTTGGGAGCTACAGCTATACTTAATACTCCTACAAACGTTAACCAACAGGTTAATGGATCTAAAGCTTTGGTAATCACATCAAACACACGTGGCTCACATCTTGGCATTTCCCTTTCCCGTCTCCTTTAGTTCCTCCTGTGCTGGGTCCTCTCACCTCTGGCAGATTGTTAGCTGGCTGATTGCTGACTGTTTGACAGCATGCTGAAAGCTGCAGACAGCAGAAATAGCTGCCAGAAGTTTCTTGTGGCTCCTCGTGGGAACATTTATTAGCACTGGAATGAGCATCTGATTAACGCAGCTCCACGTTCTGCTGTAGGAGCACCAGGCAGCAGGTCCCTGGCCACTGCAGAGGGTTTTAAAGGATAGAAAACAGAGCTTTAACCCAGAATTGTGCAGAAGCAAAGACATCATGGAATTACAGATTCACAGAATGGTTAGGGTTGGAAGGAACCTTAAAGACCATCCAGTTCCATCCCCTGCCATGGGCAGGGACACCTTCCGCTATCCCAGGTTGCTCCAAGCCCTGTCCAACCTGCCTTTGAAAACACTTCCAGGGCCTCACCACCCTCACAAGGAAGAATTTATTCCTTATATCTGATTTAATTTGACCCTCAGTTTAAGGCCATAATTCTTTCACCTGTCACTCCGTGGCTTTGTCCAAAGTCCTTCTCCAGCTCTTTTGTAGCACCTTTAGGTACTGAAAGGTGTCAGGAGGTCTTCCCAGAGCTTTCTCTTCTCCAGGCTGAGCAGCCCCAGCTGTCAGCTTGATTCCAGAGCAGAGGGGCTCCAGCCCTCTGGTCTCTGAACTCTGGATGATGCAACTCAAACTCTTTACCATGGCAAAATGGTTTCTCTGGTTGCAAGAAAGGCTAAGGATTGATTTTTGTCAGACCCCATGGTCAAGCACTTCTTTCCTAGCAAAACTAATCTGTTTTCAGAGTGGAATTCAGTACTCTCATCTCATGCAGCTCCTCTGTGCCCTTGCAGAGCTGTGCTGTGGCTAAAGGAGTTGCTCTGTGGCAATGTTGCTTTTGTGTTGCTTTTCCTTAGGTAGAGAGTTGCGAGAGCAGCTCCCACAGCATGGATGAAGTCTCGCTGAGCGAATTTGGGGAATGGACCGAAATCCCCGGGGCTCATCACGTCATTCCTTGTGGTTTCATTAAAATTGTGGAGATTCTGGCCCGCTCCATCCCCAAGTCTGTCATTCAGCTCCGCAAGCCGGTCAAGTGCATCCACTGGAACCAGTCGGTCAGCAAGGAGATTGAGAGGGTGGCTGACCACAACAGTGACCTCCCCGAGGAGAACAAGGGCTCCAATGTCTTCGTAGAGTGCGAGGACTGTGAGTTCATCCCAGCCGACCACGTCATCGTGACTGTGTCCCTGGGAGTCTTGAAGAAGCGCCACGAGAGCCTGTTCCATCCCCGCCTGCCTGAGGAGAAGGTGATGGCCATTGAGAAACTGGGGATCAATACCACTGACAAGATCTTCCTGGAGTTCGAGGAGCCTTTCTGGAGCTCTGAATGCAACAGCATCCAGTTTGTCTGGGAAGACGAGGCGGAGAGCGAGAGCTTGACTTACCCTGAGGAGCTGTGGTACAAGAAGATCTGCAGCTTTGATGTGCTGTACCCACCCGAGAGGTACGGCCACGTCCTCAGTGGCTGGATCTGTGGAGAAGAGGCTTTGATTATGGAGAAGTGTGATGATGAAACTGTGGCAGAAACCTGCACCGAAATGCTGCGTAAATTTACAGGTCAGCCTTGCTCTGGTGTGGGAGAGGGAGTGTGGGGCTGGGGGATTGAATAACCACGAGGAAGGAAATGCTTTAAAGTAATTTTTAGTTCTTTGGCATTTTGCGTCCCTTTGAATGTGCGTGTGCTTCCAGCATAGCTCCTGCTTGGGTGTGCCTGAGAGCTATTTATACAGAGGGGCTGATAAACCAGCTCAGGAAGTGGTGGGCAGAAGTGCTGGAGGATTCCACATCCTCTGCTTTATTGAATCACAAATAGCTCTTCAGCAACTCAAGCTGTCGGGCTCTGAGGGCTGATCTCAGCTGTGGAGAACAGCACAGCCCCTTCAGAAGCTGAACCTGTTTAGATCAGCTGAGGTGCAGTTGAATCACACCCCTGACTTCCATTCAGTGTCAACTCTATGGAAATCTCAGTGGCCTAAATTTCAAAAAATTCATTGATCTTGAGAGTTCCCATTTTCTGGGGGCATCACTGAAACCTTGCTGGACTCCACAGATTCCGTGTTCTGTGTTCACACATCACTTTAAGGGCAGCAGTTGGACTGAGGCAAACCTTAGGTGTATTACACTGAGAAAATCCAAATGAAATAATTTAAAGCAATAATACTTGGATGCTAGGCTTTAGTTTGTCCACAGTCACTTCTCTAGAGCTTATACACCTTCCCAAGGAAAGGGATTTTTTTTTTATCTGAGAGTCTTTGACATCCTCTGATGGGAGACACTGTGCAAATGCAGGTGTAAGGTAGTAACACTGAAAGAAATAGTGGTGGACTTAACAGCAGTTTTGAAACAAGGGTTTTGAATTTATACAGAATTACAAGCAGCTATAAGAGCAGCATCCTCCAAGATTAGATGTGATTTGTGCTATTTTTGAGATGGCTCCTGTGATTAAATGATTTATATCTTCATCTAGCTGGTGTTAGACCAGTCTCAGCACTCAGTGGGTTTCCAACCTTGCCTCTTGCCTGTGGAGCTCCAGGTAACTGCAGGAGAAATTTGCCTTCACAAGTGCAGCTTTCCCCTGTCCTTACTGACCATTTGCTACCAGCAACACGGAGATCCAGAGAATCAGAGAATCACAGAATATCCTGAGTTGGAAAGGACCCATCAGGATCATCGTGTCCAGCAGCTGGCCCTGCACAGGACATTCCAACAATCCCTTTGTGCCTCAGAGCATTGTCCAAATGCTTCTTGAGCTCAGACAGGCTTGGTGCTGGGACCATTCCTTGGGGAGCCTGTTCCTGTGCCTCTTGGTGAAGAACCTTTTTCCTGAAAGGGCCCTGGAATCTGAGGACTTCCTGCAAAAGTGACTACAGCCAAAAGAGGTTTTGCCACTCCCTGCAGGAGCTGTAGGGTAGAGACTCTGGATTCAAAAGCTCTGATTCAGTGCCCAAGCCTGCATCCTGTTTCAGCTGTGCCTCCTGAGCTGTTCAGGGCTTTTGGATGTCCCCATGTCCCCTGTCACATCAGTCCCTGTGTACCATCTTTCCCCTGACCCCAACAGGGAGCTGCTGCTCTACGCAGGCTTAGCAGGAGGCTCTTCTCTCACAGGCCAAGTTGTTGCAGTGCTGAATGTACAAAAAACCTTGTTTGTTGCAGCTTTTCTTGCTTAAGGCCTAGTTTAAAAAAAAAAACAAAAACACAACAATTCCACTTCAGTTCATCAGTGGGAATTTGGCTCTTTGGGTCTGTTGTAGTTTGGCACGTGGGAGTTTGCTTTCCCTCTTCCTTCTTGGGCTTCTTCACAGTTACTGTTTGGATGTGTTGCATGTTCCTCTCCTCCCAGGATGGAAATGTGTTGGCTCTGGGCCATGGGTCTGTGCTGCAGTTGCTGTTCCAGCTGATGCTGCACCTGGTCACTGTCCATCAGGCTCTTCCACAGAGCTAATTCCAGGTTATCTCTCCCTGGAGAATTCCAGACTGGATTTACCAGGGCCTTGCCCTGCAATGAGCATTTTGTGCATCAGCTGAGAAGTGGCCTTGCAGCTGCTCAAAACTGTGAGAGGAAAACCTGTACTTGGAGCACCCATTACCCAGCATCACTTCTTCCACTTTCTGCCCCCAAACTCCTTGTTGGTAGAAAACCTTTTCACAGCTCTTGCAGGATTCCCTGGCTAAGGGACCTGGGTTTATCCTGTTCCCCTTGCTCCTGTTTACCCTAGAGGTTCCCAGAAGGAGCAGGACCTCAGGGCTGATCTGGGCCAGGTGCTAGACTGGCTGAAATAACAGAAGTGTGCTCAGCTCTCCATGCACCTCCCTTCTTCTCTGCTGCTCTGTTCCAGAGGGAGTGTGAGAGGGCATTAGATCAGCAACCTGTGATATACCTACAGCTACTTCTCAGCACAGCTGCACTCCTCTGGTGCAGTTAGCACCTCCCAACCCTGCTTTGAAAACCTCTCCCACCACTCAGGTTCACACAGGTCAGCTAACCAAGTGAGGAAACTAGTCCTGCCAGGATCCTGACCTCCGTGGAAAACCTGGATCTTCCATAAGGCAGCTCAGAACTTCCATGCCTCACTCAGTGCTCTGTGACATCTTCTGAAGCAGCTTTTCTCTACTGAGTATAGAGAGAGCCTTATATTCAGTAATGAAGCAGATACTTTGAGTCTTTTAATGTTCACTTTGCCTTTTGTGGCTTTCATGTTCTGGGTGTGAAATGCCCCATGCTCTTACTCTTCTGAAAAAGAATTAATGCATTACCAGGTAGGTTCCTATCTTTCACTGTTTTTTCCCAGTCTGTTGCTCATGGTGGCCTTTCCTTTGGCTTCATAGTATGTTATATCAGTTTTCAGTTAAATCCATTCTTTTAGGCTCACACTGAGAATCTCTCTGAGAATTGACCTTGAATTTTCCTCTCAGATCAGTGTTGGGGATTATCTGGCTTTGCTGTGAAAAGCTCTGAGGATTGTTCTAACCTAAGAACCATCAGCAATTACTGCTTTTCACACAACTGGATGGTGAAAAGCAGTGTCCTCCAAATCTGATTAAATGGAATACCTCAGAGCAATTAGGAGCCTTGCTCTGCCTTCTTTGTTGGATAAGCTCCCAGAGTTAGAAGCCAGAGGCTCCCTGCTGAAGGGATCACTGGAGCCTGTCAGGCTGCAGCTGGAAATGCCCTGAGTTTTCCTCCCTGACCTCCAGCTATTTCTCTGGAGGGGAACAGATCTATTTCAGGTTCTGCATCACATCTCCCAGTCCCCTGTGGGTGTCTGGGGCAGTCACTCAGGTGGTTGTAGTTGCTGGTGTGGGGGCAGTACCACAGATCTCCTTCAGTGGAATCTTAGATCTCTGCTCTCAGGTAGGCAAATAAATTTGGGTGCCTTAATTTAGACTGGTGAGTTGATTTTATGGCAATTCAGTCAGCCCCATAACCAATGAACCTCTGTGTCCACACCTCCCAGGAGGTGAAGAGGAATGGAATTGTGTGAGGCACAGGGAGTTGTCTTCCACAGCGTCACGAGTGGAAATCTGTGGCATGAAGATATGTGCCCTCCTGTTTTAGTGAAGGCCAACATCCTTTTTTTAGCCATTTAATCTCTCTTTGGATGGTGGAAACTGAGAAGTTTCCACATCTGTGTTGTTACGTTCATCTGTAGAAAAAGGCGTGTTCACCCTGTTTAAAAGCAGAATGAGAAAGTTCAGTGAAGTATGTTCCTTGAAGGACTGTGTCTCAGTCCTCCTAGACTAGACTTTGTCTTCTAGACAAAGACTCAGTCTTTGTAGTTCCTGTCTTCAAACAGCAGCTCAGAATCAGAGCTGGTGCTATGTGCTCCTGTCTGACCTTCAGCCAAAACCCTCCTCTGGGTCCCCTGATTTTCCTCTTAGAAGCAGCTGCTTGCATTAAAAGGTGCAGAAATGCAGAGTGCAGGGGCACAGTTGCTGCACAGTGGACACTTAGGCCTTGCAAACGTGGCCTGATGTGCTGGAGACCCTGGAAGGAGCTCATGGGAATGGATGTGGATATGGAAACATGCACCAGCTACGGAAGAGGCACTGCAGAGACTCTTTTTATTTGAAAACACCTCGTGTGCTGTTTTTGTGCAGTGCAGCGCAGTGGGATGGGTGGCTGCCTTGGCCCTGCTTGGGGAGTGTTCTCTGACAGCTTCCATGGTGTGTTCTCCTGGGCTTTCCCACAGCCCTCAAAAATAAAAACATGATAACTTATTTCCTTGACACATCTGAGAGCTCCCAGTTCTCAGACTCCCTTGGGCTTTCCGCTTCCAGGCATTCCTGCTTTGAAGAGGCTTGCAGGAACATATTTTAGAGGCCTTTGTTATGCAAAGCTGTTGCTCCTGAAACAACATTGCTTTGTAGGATGTATTTTGTTTGTGGGATTTATTTATTTGCTAGTCTGTGCCATGTTTTGATCTGTGGCCTGGTTTTATAGTGTTCACAGAGTACTCTGGGCAGGCCATCCTCTGCTTTGTTCCAGCCCCTTATTCCATAACTCTGGCTGACAGGATACTCCTGAAAGCAGAAGCTGAATCAGGACCTGCTCTTGATTTTAAGGAATTGAAGGCACAGCTAAATAATAGTTTATAAATAATGCAGTGCCTAACTGGTGTTTACTTTTGGGTGTCTCCCTCTAAACTGGGATGAAGAAGGTGGAGGGATTTTGGTTGTCTCACAGCAGGATGAGCCTCTTGAGTTGTCACAGAGTCAGAGTCTGAAGCAGGCATAGGATGTGAACATCTCAAAACTCCTACTTTTTGTGCTGATGATCTTTTGAAATCACAGAATTACTTAAGTTGGAAAAGCCCTTTAAGATCATCAATCCCAACCATTCCCCCAGCACTGCCAAGGCCACCACTGGACCCATGTCCCCAAGTGCCACATCCACACAGCTTTTAAATCCCTCCAAGGATGGTGACTCCATCACTGCCCTGGGCAGCTCTGCCAGGGCTAGACAACCCTTTCCATGAGGAATCACAGAATGGTTTGGGTTGGAAGGGACCTTTAAGATTATCCAGTTCCAATCTCCTTGCTGTGGAAGATTTAAACTCAACTAACTTCAGCTACCCAAGTAGCTGAACCTTGCCTGGATATGTGATGTTGCCTCAAGGGTGGATCTTGGCTCCTGCAGAGGGAATTTCTCTTCACTGGAACTCTCCGTGTCCCCGTGTTCCTCTCCTGCCATGCCAAATATGATCACAGGACTCCAACAAAAGCAGTGACACTGAGATGGTCCAAAACCAGCCTGGCAAGAGGATCTCCAAAGTGTGACTGTCCCTGTTTGTACCTGAGGCTCTTGTACCACCAGCTGATGGGCTGCAGTCCTGGATCTCATGTCCTCCAAGGTCTTTGGGGTGGGGACAGTGGCTGATGAAGACCCTGTCATGGGTGCATTCTTCACCTCTAGGTCCTACACCCTCTTTGCAGTGGAAATCCTACAGTGATCTAGAAATCCTACTTCCAGCCTCAAAAGCCTGCTTTCCATGCCTTGTGCATTAAATAAGTAGAGTCTCCTGGATTGTAGCTTGATTTGGGGGGCAGCTGTGTGGGAAGCTGTTGGAATAATTTAATACAGGTTTTGAGAACTTTCTGACAGGTTTTTCAGTGCCCCCACATAAAGAAGATTTGCCTTCTTTCCTCTTTGGAGGCACATCTCTCTCACAAGGCTACCTAAACACCCAATTTAGACTGGGCACTCAATTAAATACCTAAATTTTAGTGAGTTCAATCATATGCTTGATTACCACCAGTCTCCCCACTGCAAATGTGACCAGAAGATGCTTTGTATTTCCAACCGGAATGTGTCCTGAAGCTCCCCAGTCTTTTAGGAACCTAAACATTTTAATGATGCTTTCCAAAATAAATCACAGAATCATTTAAGTGGGAAAAGTCCACCAAGGCCATGGAGTCCAACCTGTGACCAGTTCAGTCCTCCAAGGTCATGGAATTCAACCTGTGACCAATTCCCCAACCTATCAAGCAGGCCAAGGCACTTAGTGCCTCATCCAGTTGTTGCTTGGACACCTCCAGGGATGGGTACTCCAACAGATTCCTGGAAAATGGAAGAGCTGAGATAAAAAGGGAGGCAATATCTGTCATATAAATAGGTAAAACTCCATAATGGAAGAGAGAGCTGCTTTTGGGGGGCTGTGCTAGGATGAATGTTGTATAAATCAGACAGAATCCCTGTCACCCACACCTCGCTCAGGCACTGCCCTCCTCCCTCTTGGACACAGTCTGACTTTCTTGCCTTCCGCTTTCCACCCAGGGAATCCAAACATTCCGAAACCTCGGCGGATCCTGCGCTCCTCCTGGGGCAGCAATCCCCACTTCCGTGGCTCCTACTCCTACACCCAGGTTGGCTCCAGCGGGGCCGACGTGGAGAAACTGGCGAAACCGCTGCCTTACGCCGAGAGCTCCAAAGCTCCTGTGAGTATGGCCCAGACGGGGTCTGTGCCAGTAAAACTGAGGGGACACTGGGCAGAAGGTTTTTAGGGAGGGAGGTTGAAAGAGAAAAATCCCAGCTTTGGCCTCCAGTAGTGTGTTTCCCCCCTTAATTTATTTATTTTTATTTTTTTGGCTGTATGAACAAGTGGTTTGTGTAGGATTTTGCCTCTTTAACATTTAGAATGCCAACGTCTCAGGGAGTCGCTCACCTCTCCCTGAATTTGTCAAGAGCTGCACGTGTCTGTGACTTTTGGAATTGTGATATCTGCATTTAATGACCATCAGCCCTATTGTCTAGTTCAGAATTCCTCAGGAAAGCACGTGCTAATCTGTTTTAAAGATTATTGTTATTATGACCCTGCTAATGTCTAGGTCTGAATGTGTCAGGGGTGCATATTAGGAAATCTTTCTGTGCTGGCAGTGCAGGCTGAGGGAGGCCCAGTCCTTGGCAGGGGATGATGAATTCTCTCCCCAGACACTGCCTTTGCTTTCTGAATTTAGCAAGGAGAGCTGGAGCACACATGGAGGTGGTTACACAGCTCAGGAGCACATTAAGCCAGACTCACCTCATCACTCAGGGTTATATGTCCAAATCCAAAGGCTGATGAAAATGCAGCCTTCAAGCAGCAGCCCAGTCCATTTCCTCCACCAGAGCCCGGCCACAGCAGAAATAATTTTATTCAGTGAAGAAATCTACTTAAGAACACCCAGCAGGGGCTTTAGGAGTCTTTCTGTATAGTTCCCAGAGAAATCCTCCCAGAAATTCGTGCCTCAAATCCAAGTTGCAGTTCTAGCAAGCACCTCACTATTGGTATAAGAGATACAATGGGTTTTGAGACATGGCTGTTTTTCTTCTGAAGTTGCTGTCCAGAAGAAAAATTCTCTTAATGCCTAAAAGGCTGAAATGTGATTTAGGGGAGCAAAGGGAGGAGATGGTAAAGAGCAGGTGCTCTGTGCCTCGTGCAGGTTTGTTTAAGGTTTTTGGAGCTGGTACCTTGTGGTGCATCTCATGGGGGTTTTGAGAACCAGCACTCCAAAACAGATGGATGCCCCTGGATCCCTGGAAGTGTCCAAGGCCAGATTGGATTTGGCTTGGAGCAACCTGGGACAGAGGACCTGTACCTGCCCATGGCATGGGGTGGAACTGGATGATCTTTTAGGTCCCTTCCAACCCAAACCGTCCTGTGTGGGAGGGCACAGAAAATTTGTCTCCTTTTAGCCTCCCACCTGCTTCCCAGTAAGTTTTGCTGATCTGTGCCTGTTCTGCTGTGCCCTGCAGCCCATGCAGGTGATGTTTTCAGGGGAGGCCACTCACAGGAAGTATTACTCCACCACCCACGGTGCTGTGCTCTCTGGGCAGAGGGAGGCTGCTCGGCTCATCGAGATGTACCAGGACCTGCTGCAGTGCCCGGCCTGAGGGAGCCCTGCCTGACCACCACCACCTCCCAAATCCTCCTGCAGGTGTGTGGAGGGGTTTTCTGTTTTATTTCAGTTCGCAGTAGAACAGCCTTTTATCTTTTCTATTAAAAAAAAAAAATAAAAAGCCCTGATTGTTAAAAACGTTAGTCATCGATAGCTTCATTTCCATGTGCTGTATTGTTAACAGGGAAGGGTGCTCCTTTTGGTCTTTTGGTCCTCTTTAATTCTAATTTCACTTTTGGTGCCTATCATGTTTGTTTTGTTTCTTTTTTTCTTTCTGTATTGTAAGTGCCTTCTATACTAAAATAAATGTTGTAATAAAAAGACTGGGTGCTGTGGTACTTACTGGACACTTCACTTGGTAACTTCCAACTCTTTTATTCAACATTACAAAAATTTTTTTTTTGCAATTTTGGATTTTTTATCTTCCTATAAAATTTGGAGTAGGAGGAAAACAGGTTGAAAACAGGTCAGAAACACATTACACAAATGGTGTTTGTGTGGAAGGATCTCTCAGAACTGGAGATTTCCTCTGCCAGCCATACAATCCTGAGCAAAAAGGTCTGGTTAGGGTAGAGCTGACAGCACAGGGGTCAGTGTGGTCACTGCCCCAAGGCTACCAGAGCTCATGGAGTGTTTGAACAATGCTCTCAGCACAGGGTGGGATTCTTGGGATGCCCTGTGCAGGACCAGGAATGGGATTTGAGGATCCTTGTTTTTTAATTGTGTGTCCTCCAGTGTAACAGGAGCACCTGTGCCCATCCAAGCAGCCTCTGGACTGTGCAAATGTGTGTCACTATGTCCTGATGCAAGTGACTCCCAAGGTTTTGTCTGGATCATGTGGAAATTGCCATCAGGAATGAGAAAAATCTTTTTTTTAAATTATTTTTTACTTTCTCAGAGAGATAAATCATGTTCTTCTTTAAAGTCAAGTGAGCACAATGTAGCCATCAGCCTAGTTTAAAGATATCTAAACAGTTTCCAAAAATAAAAGTTTTCAGGGTGAAGACCATGGACATTTAGCCACTGCCTTATCTCCCTGCATTCCATTTCTCCATCTGGCTGGCTGCTGGCCAGAGCTTCATGTGAGGGTTGAGGGATGTCTCTGCTTTGGCATCTGCTGCCCCGTGTGAAGCCTCCCTTCCCTCTTTGTGTGTGTGGGGTGGGAGTTGTGTTGATAAATGAGTTACAGAGGGGAGGAAAAGGGACAGAGAGAGGGAAAAATCCCCCTGCAGAGGGTGAGTCAGTGTGTCCCAAGATAAATGTCTGCAGGGGAGGCACCGAGCTTGTCTGGTTCTCTGCAAGCTCAGCTGAGCTGTGCTGATGGCATGCTGTGGTGTGGAGGTGGGATGCCTTCCTGGCTGCTGGAGAGCTGGGAAGGATGGTGGTATGTTGAATTTATTGCTGTTTTTCTCTCATTTTATCTCTTTTCATGCTGTTACTGAGTTGAGAGGGAGTTGGACTGTGGGAGAAGAGTGCAGCACACTTGATTGAAGAGACATAAAAACTCTGTCCAGCTTCAATCACTCAGAGCTCAGCCTCGAGGAGCCAGAGCTGATGTCCCAGCAGCCAGATCTGCTGCAAAGTAGAATCTGAGGAGAAAACCAAATCCTTTTGGTGTGTGAGACTATGCCACAGCAAAAAAACCAAAGAGTTGCTTTTTCAGTGAAGAAATTTAGGAAGAAATTCTCACTGAATGGGTGGTCAGACACTGGAAGGGGCTGCCCAGGAGGTGGTGGATTCCCCATTCCTGGAGGTGTCCCAGGATGTGGCACTCAGTGCCTTGGTCTGGGTGACAATGTGTGGATCAGTCAAAGGCTGGACTTGATGACCTCAGATGTCTTTTCCAATCTAAATTATTCAGTGATTCCTGAGGCTTCTTTATCACGGGACATCCAAGGAAAGCTGCTGTGCTGGTGGTCAGAGTTTCAGAGCTCCTTTTTCTGCTCTGTGCAGACAGAATGATGATGGTGTCTGGCTTTGCTGAGATCTGTGTCAGGCCAATCCCCCTCAGTCCTCTGCTGCCATCACTTACCAGCAATCCAGCCTTTAAAATGATGCTCGTGTTCCAGGGACACTAAATTTAGCAGCTGTTTACTAAGAGGTATTTAAAAGTAGCAGCAAAGGCCACCCTGAGCATGTGACAAGGAGAGGTGGTGCCACCACAGGGCTCTGTGACCCTCCACACTTCTCTGCCTTCTCCAAGACCTGTGGCATCTTCATTCTAGCTGTGCCCACCAAGAGCTCAGTGCTGAAGGTTGGTGTAAAGCAGATGGGGGTGTTGGGAAGGTAAGAGGCATCTAATTACTCAGAATTAATTAGGAATTGCTCCTCCTGGCTGGCTGTGTGGGGAGGGCAGAGGGTGGGAACAGCAGGGTGCTGGCAGAGGTGGGGCTCCAAACCCCCCTGGCTGATGGTGCTGTGGAGGAATGGGCATGGCTGTCCCTGGCTGCTCCTTTCCTGGGTGATCCTGGAAAAATCATTCACAACATTTTATTAAGAAAATTATCAGGAAAAATTTCATCATGGAAAGGGTTGTCCAGCCCTGGCACAAGCTGCCCAGGGCAGTGGTGCTGTCCCTGTCCTTGGAGGGACTTAAAAGCTGTGTGGATGTGGCACTTGGGGACATGGTCAGTTGTGGCCTTGGCAGTGCTGGGGGAATGGTTCAACTCAATGGTCTCAGAATTTCCCAACCTAAACAATTCCGTGGTTCTGTTCCTTGAACTTGGTAGCAAGAAATGCTTTTTAAAAATGAGTGAGTGAGTGAGTGAGTGAGTGAGTGAGTTAGTTAGTTAGTTTGTTTGTTTGTTTGTTTGTTTAAAGCTGAAGGGGATGCTCAGAGCCCCTCTTGCACCAGGAGAGTGGTGGAATTACGGCACAGGTCCTGGCTTCTGCCTTCACACCCCTCCTTGCCCAGACCCGTGGTGAGCAGAGAACTCCCTTAGTGTCACCGTGTGGCCAATCCCAGAACCACGGAATTAAGGTTGGAAAAGAGCTCTGTGCTCTCATCCAGCCTGGTTGGTGGCATGAGGTGACCCGTGGTTGTCCATGCACAGAGGGGACCATCCGGACTCTGCACCAACACATTTAAGACCTCCAGCAGGATTTTCTGGCACAGGGCTGAGGATATTTGCAGAGTTTTGCCCTTTCCCCATGACAGGAGTGTCCCAGGATCCCTACTGGGCTCTGGTGCAAGGTGGGACCAGCCAGGCTGTTCCAGGGGATTCTGATTATAAAACAGAGAAAAGGATGGGGCTTAGTGCCCAGGGAATTCCCTGGTGCTGATTTATTTGCAAACACAGACCTGAAGCAGAAAAGGAGGCTGGGGACCCACTGGGAGATTGTGAGACAAACTCAGTGAAACAATGAGTGGGTGCTGAAGCTGCAGGTGGTTAAAGGGATGGAAAACGTGGGTTCTGGCTCTGCACTTGGAAAGGTTGGATATTTTCTCCTCCTGGAGCCCCCCCTGAGGTGAGACCACTGACTTCTCTGTGGCCCAGGGTCTGGAGCACCTTCTGCAAGCTGAGCACACGCCGGGAAAGGTGATTTTGTGCTGCCATCTCGTGGCATTAAAATATTCCCTAGAAATAGTAAGAATTGGACGCTTTCGGGAAATACCTGCAAACTGATGCACGAGTGAGTGAAGGAGGAGCAGTGGGAACCCAGAGGGGCGGGCACAGATTTGATCCTTTATCAGTGGGTTCTGTTTCCACTCCTGGAGGGCCCTGGAGGGTTGGCAGGAGCTGTGGAAGGTGGATGGAAGAAGCTGGATGATCTCCCAGCTCTCAGAGCCCATGTGTGTGACGTTTTGGCCACCCTGCAGGCTCCCTGGGGATGCCTTAAGTTTCAGCTTTCATGTTTTTTTTAGATTCTGTGCTGCCTAGGGGTGCAGTTCTGAGCCTCATATTAAGTGCTGGTAAGTTCTCTTCACAGAGTAGGGAGACAAAACAAATTCTTTTCCTGCTGAAGACCAAGGACAACGAGGAGAAGTTTCAGGCCCAAAAGCATAAACAATGGTGGGCTAAAGAGAGAAAACAAGAAGGATGGGACTTCACAGTCCAAAGCTGTAATTGGACAATTAAGCTCAATATGCAAATGGACCAAAACTTATAAAAATATAAGACTCATGACCGGTTGTCCATTTTGTGACCGTTTTGTGACCATTTTGGGTCCACCTTGGGTGTAGCCCTGGCCAAGCTCTTGTCCTGCCCAAGGTGTGTCCTTAAAAGCCTTTTAATAAATATCTACTTTATTTAACTCTGTTCAATCTCTGTTCCAGGTCACCCTTCCCAAGGCGTCACTGGGACACCCTGTGCCCAGAGCTTGGTGTCTTGGGAATGTGGCTCAGGAGCCTCCCATCCCCCAGGGAATTCAGGTGTCCCTTTGGAGAAATAACTGATTAATCAGGTCCTGTGTGAGAATCCAGCCGTGGTGGTGGATATGGAGGACTTGGGTGAGTTCCAGGGATGTAGAATCATGGAATGTTTTGGGTTGGAAGGGACCTTAAGGCTCATCATGTTCCACCCCCTGCCTTTGGCAGGGACGCCTTCCACTGGACAAACCACAAGGGCTGAGAAACTGGTGTGAAACTTCTCCAAACAAAGGACTCTGATACCAGCTATAACCTGATCCAATGCAAAACCCCCTCCAAAATCTCTTTGTGAAGCACAGGGAGAGATTTCCCAACCCCAGTTAACCTGGTGGGTTCACAGTGGGTGGTTTGCTGTGAGTGCCTGAAAGATGAGTGACACGAGTGGGAGGACAGAAAAGAAGAAAAAAAAAAAAAGTGGGGGGGGGGGGGGAAATTATGCCTGGAGAAGGAGGAACAGCATCTCTTTTCTCATGGGCAGTGTGGCCCTGGCCAGGGTAGCTGCCTGAGGGCCATTTGTCAGGCATTTGGCAACTGAGACTGCCAAGAGAAAAGGCAACAGCAGAGGCAGGGGCTGGAAAAGTTGATTTATAAGGAGAGAGATTAAAAAAAAAAATAACCAGTGAAGCTAAATATGTCATGTTTGGCTGGGCAGGGTGTGAGGGCTGAGGTGGCAGGTGCCAGGAACTAGGAGGGGATTTGGGATGCTCAGGGGAGGATTTTTTGTGGGTGACGTGGATGGGTGCAGATGATGGCTTCGCCAGCAGAGAGGGCACTCACCCATGCTGAGATGGGAAAACAGAAACACAGCGGGGCTGTGCTCCAAGTCACCAGCTGAGGGCTCTAAATCTCCAGGAAACTCCGGCACGGACAGCAAAGCAAACCTCTCCTTCCCTGTCCTCCCTCGCTTCATTTGCTACACAGCTGCAAACCCTGAATGTCCCTGCCTACAGGTAACTCGCTTCAAAGTCCCAATAGATGCTTCCTTCCTGCTTCAAAATCCAAATGAATGCTTCCTTCCTGACCTGAGGACGTTCAGACCACCTTGGTAACACCTGGATGTGCTTGTGCTCATAAATATGGGCAGCAATCCCTGTTTGTTCCTGGTCACACTCCTGTTCCCTGGGCAAATGGGTTGAATGTTGGTGATGACAACCATTGTGCTCCCGTGTGGTAGGAACAAAAAGGTCCCTGCAAAAGCCAGGAGTCATGGAATATTCTGAGCTGGAAGGGACCCATCCAGTCCCATTCCCAGCCCTGCACAGACACCCCAACAATCCCACCCTGTCCCTGGGAGTGGTGTCCAAACCCTCCTGGAGCTCTGGCAGATTTGGGGCCATGCCCATTCCCTGGGGAAGCCTGGGCAGTCCCCAGCACTCTGGGGGAAGAACCTTTCCCTGATATCCAACATAAACCTTCCCTGGGACAGCTCCAGCCACTCCCTTGGGTCCTGTCACTGTCACAGGGAGCAGAGATGGGAGCTGTCCCTCAGGAGTAGCTGCAGACCCCAATGAGTCTCCCCTCAATATCCTCCAGACTCCTATCCAGTCCTTCCCTGCCACCTTGTCTCATTTGGACCATTGCATCCCCTTCCTTGCTAACCTGAGCATATCTGAACCTCCCTCACACATGGTGGGATGTGTACTGGCTGTGTCCCCCACTTCGTGCTTCCTTGCTGGGGGTGGACACCCCAGTCCTGATGGGGAGGATGGTGGTTGGTGTTTCCAGACACCCCAGTGCTCATGGGGAGGATGGTGGTTGGCCTTTCCAGCTGTCACAGGATGGCACAGGGGGTATTTTGGCCTCTCTGCAGAGCTGGGGCTGCACTGGGTCTTGGTGCAATTTGCAGTCAGAAAAAGGTGCCTGAGCAAGGATCTTGTTTTGGGGTGTCCTCCTACTTCATCATCAGCTTGCCCTCCTTTGTAGGGTGAGCAGGAGAATCCATCTCACCTTGGAATCTCTGCTCCTGCACTGATTTCTGCTCTCAGTGTTGTCCTGCTGAAGGACCAGTGCCTGGGCAGGGTCCTTGGCTTGGCAGTGGATTTGTTGATGTGCCCCAGAGATGGTCCATGGACACCTGGTTTTCTCTGCCAGCAGAGCCAGAGCCTGAACTGGACATTTTAGGGTAAGGATAGATCCAGCCTCCTGTTCTGAGGATGTCTGAGGTGACCATCCCATGTCCTGCCTGTTGGTCCCTGTGCTGGTGGCATCCATCCTGCTCCTCCACCTCATTCCATCTCAGCCACACCCTGACACCTTCCTTCTCTGCCCAGGCTTAGGACAACCTGAGAACTTTGATCCTTTAATTTCTGCTCCCCTCTCCATTAAAACACCAATTGAATTCCCACGTAGTTCTGACAGGATGGCTGGGAAAGGCAGGGAGATTCTCCACGACTCTTCCATGGTGCTGAGCCCAAGGAAACCCTTCTGCCTCCACTTGTAAACAACAAAAAAAAATTCCCCATCTGTGAAGAATGGGACCATCAAGCTTTCTCCTGACACAACTGGCTCTAACTGGGCCAGGCTTTCAGCACAGTCAGGGCAGAGCAAAGACAACTTTTTCTCCTAAAACCTTTTCAGATGAAGAATAATTTTGGGCCAACTTTTTCTGCTGCCTGGATCCTGTCTGGAGGTGATGCAATCCGTGTTTTGTGTGTGGCTTAGCAAGGGATGGCTCTTCTGGTCAAGCCCCCTTCTGTCCTGCACCTCTCTGGACCACATTTTTAGATGGAAAAGCCCTTTTTGGACTACTTCACCAAACCCCACTTCATAAAAAAAAAAGCACTAAGGCATCCCCCTTCCAGAGAACCTGTCCTCTCAGGTAACCTGTACTGAGGGTGGGTAGAGAGTAGACAGTGATAAGTCAGAGGTGGGTGGAAAAAGGTGGATTTTTATCTGAATTTGCTCTCTGTTGTCACTGCAGCTGAGTCATGGTTTTGTTTGCTTGAACTGAAAATCCTTGGAAAAAATAAAGTGTGTATATATATGTATAGATACATGTATATAAATATACTCCTAATGTATATATGCACTCATATACTTTATATGTATAAATATATTTTGATTAAAATATAGATTAATTTTAAGGATTGTATGTAGAATTTGATGTAAAAATTCTATAGAATAAAATTGTAATGTAAGATTATTATACACACACATAAAAATAAAAATAAAAATAAAAATAAAAATAAAAATAAAAACGTATCGCTCCCAGAGCTCACAAAAACTGCCCATGCTGTGGACTTTGCAAAGTGCACACACGACCCTGAATTCCCAGGCAAGTTGTGAACTCATTCTGCAGCAGGATCTCTTCCCACAGCCCTGCAGTCCCCACCATCCTCCCTGTTCCTCAACCTGTGCAGTGTCCAGTCCTTCCTATGCAGTAAGGTCACTGTTGCTCCAGGACAACTATTTCCACTGGGAAATGCAGGAGTGGGGGAGAAGGAGCCTTGCTGAAGAGTCTCAGCACTACTAAACCCTGCTATGGGGACAGCTGGAACAACATACACGTTCTTCTGGACTGTAGGAAACCACCTCAGTTCATCCTGGTCTGGGAAAACTTTCCTTTTCCTAGAAGGTTTGAGTAAAAATGGATGTGCCAATCGAATCTGCCTGTCCTCCGAGGGAACAGAGGTAGGAGTTCCACTGTGAAAATCTTTCTTTTGGGAAAGGGAAGGAAATCTTGGAATCAGAGAACAAAATCTAACAGAGGCTCTGGAGAGGAGATATGAGGGAGAAGAGCGCGATTGAAAAAGAATGAGAAAATTTGGAAGTGGGGGGACTGCAAGCAAAGAGTGAGATGAAATGAGGGGCAGTGAAAAGGAGCAAGGTTTACCCAAAGGAGTGCCATTGCAATGCTGCAATCAGGCCAGAAATGTAAATGAAGAAAGGAGAGGAAAAAAATGAGAAGACATGCCAGCTTGAAATGGAAAAGGAAAAATTTTGCAAGCAAGCAAAACCACAAAAAGTGAATGGGATGAGTGGAAGTGCAGGGAGAGGGCCTGAGGCTTGCCCAATTAACCTTCATTGAAACTGAAACATTTCATTTCCTTTCCTGAAACTGAATTCTTTTGAAAATTTAAAGGAGATGAAATTACATGGTAATTTAGTGGGTGGTGTTACTATGTTGTAAGAGATTTGTTCAAGGTTTAGGTGCTCTGAAAGGTCACATGTGGTGCTAGATGGAAATGCTACCTGAAAATAATGCCCTTTTTCATTCCACAAGTGTTCTTTCTCCTCATTTCAGTGAGACATCTTCACAGAAACAGAGGTTTTGTTGTGGAATGGGCCTTAAAGCCCATCAATCCCATCTCCTGCCATGGGCTGGGACTGCTTCCACTATCCCAGGGTGCTCCAAGCCCTGTTCAACCTGGCCTTGGACACTTCCAGGGGTCCATGGGCAACCAAAGCTTCCCTGGGCACCCTGTGCTAGGACATCTTCATCCTCACAGGTAACAATTCCTCCCCCATATCCCATCTATCCCTGCCATCTGGCAGTGGAAGCCATTCCCTGTGTCCTGTCACTCCATCCTTTGTCCCAAGTCCCTGTCCAGCTCTCCTGGAGTCCTTTCAGGCATTGGAAGGGGCTCTGAATTCTCCCTGGAGGCTTCACTTCTCCAGCATGAAAAGTCCCACCTCTTTCCTTGGGATCCAGATTGCCTGGGAAGATTTTTAAGCTGTTTTGGTAGGACTTGATCAGCTTTGTAAGGAAAGGAACAAAGGACTGGGATATGAAGAATTTTGCATTTATATTCAAAAAGCCTTGAGATGAGATGGGGAATTACAGGGCATCCCTCTTTTAACATGTTTTGGGGAAATAATTTTGAAATGGTATTTAAAACCAGGATAATGGTGTTTCAGGGGGATATCTCACAACAGGAGAGCAGAGACCCAACAGACCAGAGAAGTCTCACAGAGGGATTAGGACTCCATGACTGCATTGGGAAAGGGTGGATCAGGGAGACTTGACATGGTGCCTTTGGAAACTCAAGAGGTCTTTAACAAGGCCTAAAAAGCCTCCCAGGGGAGAAAAAAGGCCACAGGGTCAGTGGGAAACTATTGTGGTGTCTCTACAGCTGTCCTGGGAGAAGGCAAATGGAGAATGGAAGGGTCAGTTGTGGCAGAAGGTCCCAGGTCAGGGATCAGTCTCAGGTATTCTGCTGGTTAATGGGCTGATCTATGGCTGGGAAATAGAGGCCAATGAACATCCTAATAATCTGGAACTAACTGTGCTGGTTTGAAAGCAAAACCAGTGACAGACTCCAAATCAGAAATACAATTTAATAGAAAGAAGGTAAAATAAAATAAACAAAAAGCAATAGTACAGAAGACCCCTGACAGAGTCAGAATACAACCCGACACCCTGTCAGGGTGGTGGGAGCAGTCCAGATGAAGTGCTCTTGTTGAAACAGTGACCCTGTAGAAAGGTCTGGTAGCTCTTGTCCTTTGGGAATCCAGTGGGTAAGGGCTACCTGTGCTGTCCCAAATCCCAGATTATATCCAGGTGGGAATGCTTGGCTCCTCCCCCTGGGTGGAGCATCTCATGCAGGGGGTCCTTGATGGCCCATTAAACAGAGATAGCTCCTGAAGGGAGTTACCTGTGAGTTATGGGCAAGGCATTGATGGGGTCATTAACAGAAGATAATCCAGAGGGAGGAGGCCTGGGAAAACACTGCCCCACCTGGTTTCAACAGCTCATGAGGATGGTGATAGAATACACACATTGGGTACATCCTACACTTCAACCCAGGACACTAACTTAGATAGAAAAGCAAGGAGGAACCTCAGAGACACCTAAACATGCCAGGGGAATTGGCATCACGACCGCAGAGGGAATTAGGGATGGATAAAACTAATACAGAGGGGAAACCAAGTGAATCCTGAGCTGGCCAGAGTTCTCATCTAACCCATGCCTGTGGAGAGTGACACCTCTGCATCAGGATACACTGCTCAGTACAAGCCTCTTTTCACTCTGTAATTGCAGTCATGAAAGCAAACAAAACAGTGGTTTATAAATACTGAGTGCTGACTAACACTGGTGGCACCTTCTCTTAAAAATCAATGTGTTGTCCTCAAAAAGGTAACACCAGGGTCGCTCAGCTTTTGGCAGCTGGGATCCAGGGCCTTGGGACAACTGAGCCACGAGAAGAGACTGAAAAACACTTGCACTGTCTGCAACACAAGCAAGGAGTTATTTTGCAAAAGCACATGGAACAATTCAGGCTGATGGATGTCCTGGGACGCAGCAGATCACAGCAGTGCTGGGACTTGTTTTCTGAAGGTTCAGAAGGAAAACAACGCTTTGGGTTAGGTTACCTGGCCAGCTTTCCTTCCAGAGCCTGAGCTCTCTTCCTGCAATACCTCTGAGGGAGAATCATTTAGCTTGGAAAAGACTTCTCACATCATCAGTCCGACCACCAACCCAGCATTGCCAAGGCCACCACTGACCCACAGAATTCTGTAATCACGGAAGAGATTGGGTTGGAAGAGACCTTAAAGCTCATTTTTTTTTCCACCCCTTGCCATGGGCAGGGACACCTTCCACTATCCCAGGTTGCTCCAAGCCCTGTCCAGCCTGGCCTTGGACACTTCCAGGGATCCAGGGGCAGCCACAGCTTTTCTGGGCACCCTGTGCCAGGGCCTCTCCACCCTTACAGGGAAGAATTTCTTCCTAACAGCTCATTTACTTCTTTCCTCTTTTAGCTTTAAGAAGCTTTAAACCATCACCATTGTCCTATCACTATCTGCCTGCTTAAAAAGCTTCTCTTTTTTTACAAGCTCCCTTTAACTACTTTCAGTAATGCAGCACCTCTTGGGCCATGGAATGACAGTCCCTGCTCCCCTGTCAAGAAGAGTGTTTTTCTTTTTTTTTTTAATTTCACACCCCATCCTGCCAGTGGCTGTCATCTCAAAATGCCATGGGGACATGGGTGCAGGCAGCCCCTCTGGAGCCCCGTGCCTGCCTGGTAGAGGCTGTTTGCTTTTGAGAGCCACAAGTGCTGCTGCTCTGACCAAACACAAGTTTTAGATGCTTGATCATAGCACTGGCCCTTTTCCAGAAAGTCAAAACCCTTGGCAGCATCAGCCATATGAAAAATTTGGCAGCTTCTCTGCATAGTTTGAATCATTCATGGAAGGGCAAAGATACTCTTTGCTGGATTTTTTTCTTTTTTCCTGACATAGGCACTTTCTGGTGAACCTGCTCTCAATTTTGTCCCTTCACATGTGATTATTCAGCTTTCTTCACTGATGGGTTTGGGCAGGGAGCTGGACTCTGGATCCCTTCAAAATGTCAAAATCCCTCTCATGTACCTGGCAGGGAACTCAACCCTCTGGGGTATCTCTGGTTTAATCTGGTGGGATTTTGTGATGTCACATTAACCCTCCAGCAGGTCCTTCAGTGCCATGAAACACAAGATATTTTTCCAGTCCCTGGCTCTGCTTTATCCTCTGTTCTCATTTCACTTCAGCACCAGGGCAAGAGCAGAGGTGCTCGTGGATTTCTTGATGCAAGGAGTCCATAAATCATAAATCATGCAAATTGTAATGTTTTCCAGGTTGTTAGTGCAGGAGTGGAGGAGGGATGGTGGCCTGGAGCAGATCTCCTTGCTGTGGTGGAGGTGGGAGATAAATTGGATTCTGGGGAAGAAATTTGGGAGTGGGAGATTTTCCCAATCCCTGCATGAATGGAGAGTATTTTAAGCACCACCAAGGTTTTGAAAGGAGATACAAGAGAAGGTGCTGGTGTGGTTTAAAACTAATTAGAGAGAGATCTTAGCCAGCCACAACTGAGAGACACAAAACATTGGGAGAGATCAGGATCAGTGGGATATGGGAATGCTCACAGCCTGTCCTCCCAGAGATCAGAACAAGTGTCAGATTTTTATTTATTTCCCTTGGAGCTGATTTTTCCACAGCTGAATGCTGCATTTTGGGCCTTTATTGAACTGCAACTCTCTTAGATCAGAGCAACAGCCCTCCAGTAACTGGAAATTTTCTTCTCAGCTCAGAGTCATTAAGGAGGAGCATAAAGAGGAGGAGAAAGGCACGACAAATGAAATTGTGCACCTCATCAGTGAGAGAACTGATGCCACACCACCAGCCACAGGTGACCAGGGGCAATGGTGATGGAAGTGTGGTCCCTGTGTGAGCCAACCTCTGCCTTCACATGCCTGAGCAGATATTGCTGCTTGCTTTGCATGAAAGCCACACTTTCCAAAGAGAAAACAAGGAAGAATTTATGGAAAACAAACGAGGAGAGAAAAATAAGTTTTCTTTCTGAGTAACTGTGTATGTACACAGAGAATATGGTAGTGCTTTTATCATAAACATCAATTACAATAAATAAGACCATTTTTTGTATCCACTGGGGAGGCGGCGAGGATATATTAGCATAAAAATGACTCAGTCTCTACGTCTAGATCCTTCTGAGTGCACCACATTTATTTTCCACTTTGAATGGCAAATTTCACTTTCAGTCATCAGCATTTTTTTCCTAGCTGATGATATTTACATACTTTTTTTGTCGTTGTTGCTGTTTTGGAGAGACTGAGAACAATCCACCTGAGCGTGGCATTTTTGGTTAACTTTCTCTATTTCCTGGGTAAATGCTGTTTGTGCCCTCAAATGGCTCCCAGACCCTGCTGAGGCAGGAAATGTGAGCTTGATGTCACCCATGTTGGCTGTCCTGGAGAGGGGAGTCACAACCAGCCCCTGCTCTGTTCCACGGACTCCTCTCCTCTCCTGGCACCCACCTTGGTGAGACTCAACCATCAATACTGGGATATCAGGCTGAGAGGGTCTTTCCCTTGGAAACACATCACTTGACCTTGGTGCCCTTTCAGTTTCTGACCCTTTGCATGATGGAAAAGATACAACAAAAAGCTCTGACCAGCCAGAGCAAATTTGGGTGATGAAAACTTAGGTCATCCCTGATTTATGAGCACTGCCGGGGCACAGGGTGTGCCGACCTCCAGAGAACATCTGAAATGAAACAACAGGGACTGCATTCTCCCCACGATTGTAAACAAATCAAAACCAGCAGTGGAGAAGAGCAGTTTTACTTCCTTTTAAATTATCTTTTTAATATCCTGGATGGAAGCCAGTGTTTCTTAATGAAGTGTCTTTAAAATTGTGCCCAGCCTAGTCTGGCTGTATGAGGAATATGAGAACAGCTGCTTTGAGGCCTGATAAAAGCTGCTGCTTCTGAGGCCCTTCAGAGCCTCTGATCTGGTGGTTTCACTCCAGGAGAAAATGTAAAGCTCTGCCCCTCTGCACGTCATGGAAAAAGGGATGACATTTCTTACCATAGCCTCAGAGGAATTTCACCCAAGACAAATGGTGGCCTGCAGAAAAACCCATCTCCTAAAGCTGGAAGCCCCACACAGATGGGATCTATGTTCCAAAGGATCACAGGACTGAGGAATTAATGATGTTGGAGGTCTCTAATTCAGTCCTTGGCTCAACACTGGGCCAATATCAAGTTGCCCAGGGTCTTGTTCTGAGTAGTTTCAGGTATCTCTAAGGTGTAGCTGCACAGCCCTTCTGGATGCCTGGTCCAGGGCTCCACTGGACTCAGAGGAAATACTTTTTACTTTTTTTTTTTTTTTTTTTTTTACTTTTTTACTTTATATTAGTTTCTAGTGGGATGTCCCCTTGTTGGATGTCAATCCCATCACCTCTGAGGGGAGCCTGGCTCTGTCTTCTCTGCATTCCCACTGTAGCAGTGCAACCAGATATCCACCTGAAACCTTCTTTTCTCTGGAGTGGATGAACCCAGCTCCCTCAGCATCTCCTTGAGTGCATCCTCTAAACTCCTCACCATTACTGTGGTCTCTGGTCTCCCTTGTCCAGGTCACTTTGCATGGCAGCCTGGCCTTCCAGCAAAGTGGGATCCTTATCCAAACTGTCCTTATCCCAGGGAAATCTCCTAGAGATCTGCTGATCTCCAGGATGGAAGCCCAGATGTCTTCCCTGGATGGGGAAGCATAATACTGGTTTAACTTTTCTTTTCATTGATTAATTATTTACGGCCTATGCAAATGCTGAAGTCCTTTTTCATTCTCTTTCCTTTTTTGTTCCCTTTTCTTTTCCACTCGTGCTGATATTCTGGCTGCTCTGTTTGATCTGAGGCTCTCAAATTAAAAGGTTCACCAAGACCCTCTTTCAACCTGCCTCAGAATGAGCTGCAGAGCTGGGAGCCTTTTCTTCCTTTTGTTCTGCACTTGGCCAAGAGATTCCAATTTCATTTGAAGATATTTAAAAATCCTTTTTCGGTTTTTTGGTACTTTATCCCTCCATTAGATATTAACTCTTGAAGAAACCTAGAGTTTGGAATATTTTTAAGCTCTGTTAAATATTTCTAACCTAATGCAATTACAGATTTATGGATTTTTCTATTTACTTAAATTATTAAAAGATATAAACTAATTGAGTTGTGTCTGTTCACAGACCATGACTTTTTTTTTTGTTGCTAGGGGTGTTTTCAGGAATACATTGACACAAACACCATTTTCTTGTTTAAAATAAATAAATAAACAAACTCTTCTACTTTGCACTTGCCTGTCACATTGGATTTTGCTATTAAACTGCCCATTGCACCCACGGAAAAAAGTATTTGATTTTGAGAAGTTGGAATGTGAGGTATAATGCACAGAGTATCCATATGCTGATGGCCTTTGAAATTCCTCTCCTGTGGTATTGTTTCCTCTCTATTACCCATTCCTCTTCCACTTTTCTTTCCCATATAGTCAATATTGACCTCCTTTATAAAGGTTTATTTGTGTTTACAGCCTTATTTCTACATTCAGCAGTTTATTCTGAGAAAGTTCCCCTCCCTCTAAGCTGTCACGAGATAAGGTAAAAGATGGAATAAAGGTTTGATAACAGGTGGAATAAACAGTGAAAAAGCAAAAAAAAAAAGAAAAAAAAGAAAAAAAAGTATGGTTAAAGTAATTCCTGACACTGGACAAAGTTTATTACGTCTCACAATCAACACTGTATTCCAAGAAGACCTGGGAAAAATAGGTTGGTGACAGTTTGGTGACAATCCTTCATTATTCAGGGCAGTCAAAGCTAATGATAATTGTGAATATTTGTGTAAAAGACGTCTTGATATTGGATCAGCAGGTGGTGAGGTGATCGTGCACTCAGGAGAGGGCAGCAGACTCCAGGGAAGGGCTGCTGAACCTTTGTCAGTGGCTGGAATGGGAACTTCAGCTCTGTGGTCAGAAAGGCCAAAACCAAAAATGGTGGGGATGGCTTGGAAAGGAATTGTGGAAAAAGAAAAATATCATTATTCCTTGTGCATGATGGTGTTATGAATGTAATAGCATCCCTGGAGGAGCTGCTGCTGAAATAGTCAGGTTATCCTTGGCCACATATTCCTAAAAAGGAGGGAGCAGACCTAGAAAAGCTCAAAGGGAAGGAGGGAACTGAGAGGTGTGGAAAAATTTCCTGTTCAGCTAGGCTAGGATGCACATCCCTGGAAGTGTTCCAGGCCAGGCTGGGCAGGGCTTGGAGCAGCCTGGAACAGGGGAAGATGTCCCTGCCCATGGCAGGGGGGTGGAATGAAATGATTTTTAAGGTCCCTCCCAACACAAATAATTCTGGGATTCTGGGACAGGATTCCTTCATTGGAAAAGGGAGGGTCAGGCCAGACATGATGGTTTATAATTTGTAAATTAATTACACACATCCATGGACAGCAGATGGGGAAGCAGTTGTTGCCACAGGATATCTTGGATCCTGAAAGGAGATGTGGGATGAAAAAGGAATTAGAAATATCCAGCAGTTTGAGGCCCACTGGTGACTCCTTCTTTGCATGCCCTGAGTGTCAAAATCCAATTCCTTGGTTTAAAGAGAGGACGGAGTGAGAGAGAGATCTCTCAGGCTGTCAGTGAGGCTCTTGTCTCTGCTAATAAATCCCTCCAAAATAAATACCTAAATGGAAAGGGTCAAAAAACCCACAACTGATCTGGCCAATATCCAACAGCAAATATAGCTGAGGGGGCCCTCAGTAGAAAAATGTAATGCAAAGAGTGGGTGCTAAAAATAAAGCAAAAATTAGGAGAGGAGAGGAGAGGAGAGGAGAGG
>JANPWX010000392.1:31478-67986 GCA_024734555.1 Trochalopteron elliotii
AGCTTCTCTGGGCAGCCTGGGCCAGGGCCTCCCCACCCTCACAGGGAAGGATTTCTTCCTAATATTCAATCTAAACCTGCCCTCTTTCAGCTTAAATCCATTCCCCCTGGTCCTGTCACTATATCTGCTCATCTAAAAAGTTGCTCTCCCTCTTTTTAACAAGCTCCTTAAGAAAAAAAAGGTGAGAGCAAATACATGGAACAGTACAGAATATGGAATTATGCAGCTCACAGGAGCCTCAGAAGCCTCCAGCTCCATCCTGTCTGAAATGCCACCCATGATAAATATTTGCCTGGACTCCAGTAGTGGAGAATCCACATCCTAGCTGGGCAAGTGATTTCAACAATGGAATATTAGAACACTCATTATTGATTCCTGCATCACTTAGGTGGTAATTCAGCACCTGCACTGAACATACAGAATTTTGGGTAGCCTGAGGAGGACATGGGACACAGTTCCATGAGTGCTTTGGCAAAGAGAGCACAGAGAAAGAGTTAGAAGGATAAATTCTACACATATTTACCCGTGTTTACGTGCAGATCTGAGTAGACATATCTATTAATACAAATATATTACTATAGACCTATATAAAAACATGTTTATACCCTGTCAACCCCCTCCCCTGTCCCCTAAAGCTTTAAGAAGCAGCATTTAAGCTTGAAACTCTGAAACAACTGAGAAATGAGAGCCCCACAGCAATCAGAGTGAAATTGGATTTGCTCTGTGAATCATCTGCTGAGGACTGCAGTAATAAACATGCATAAAACAATGGAAATTTACTCACATATTAACAACTGTGCTGTCAAGGCAGCAAACCCTTTAAACCCATAAAACCACCTTGCTGGGAGAAAAACAGGGCTACCCAAGGGCATTTCACCCTTTTCCCCAGGATGTGAGGAGAAATTCCAACTTCCAACTTGCAAATGAGGAAGGGCTTTTGGGATACCTCAGCCTAGGTGAAGTTTGGCTCTTTGTTCCTGTTGGGATATGCTGGGTTTAGGGCTTTTGGGGGCCTTTTCTTGTGTTCCTGTCAGTTTTGTGAATTTCAAGCACCTCCTGCAAGCTTTGGGAATGGGAAGTCTCCATTGACAAGGAGAAAGACCATGGTGTTCCTCTCCTAATGATTCCAGCTGAAGCCTCCTGGCCAAGGATGGGGCTAAGATTTGGGACCTCCTCTTCCCAAAAACACTCTCCTGCCACAGCTGAACTCAAATTCCTCACCCATCAGTTGGTCTGTCAGGTTTTAAAGCAACCATGGATCTGCCAGGGGAGAGCAGAGGGGTTTGAACAGGCAGTGCTGTTCCTCTCAGCAGTGCTGCTAACTTAATTATGTCACATTTCAGTGAGATTTATGAATCATCTATAGGCCTTAGGATTTTTTTTTTTTCATCCAGAAAACAGCAGCTGTGGAGAAGAGTAAATTTTCAGCACAGGACCTGGATCAGGCCTTGATTTTTTGTGAAAATCCCAAATGCTTTCTTTTAGTGAGATTTTTAGCCATGGTAAGCTGGACTAAAATGGGCTGAGTCCCTCCTTGCCTCAGTCTTTTTTAAGGCAAAGGAGAGAAGTGAAGAAAGTCCAGGAATCTCCAGACTGTGTGAAATGTCCTGCTCGAGGCTGTATTATAAAAGGTTAAATTGGAGATCTGGGCACAATAAATGCCAGATAATGTTCTCAGAAAGTGCATAAAACCTATTTTTGATGCCTACACCCTTCCCTCAAACCCCAAGACATCTGTTATCCACCAGAAATGCACACAGGAAACCTTTAAATTTGGGTAAGTTTGGCTTATTGAACTGAATGGAACTGAACATTTTTGCTATAAACCTTTTTTTCTAATGGCCTCCTGGGACCTCAGTGTAATTTACAATCTCTGATTTGTCCTTCCTGGCCTCTTGGCAGGACTCTGTGTCCCAGGATGTCACAGGGGCTGGGTGGTGTGGTCCATCCTGATCTAACTTTTGGTGATGAGTTCAACCACAGTAAATATCCTGTGTCCTCTTTTCCCAGGAGGAAAGGAGGGCTCAGGTTTTCAGTTTCTCCCTGTTCTTTGCCCAGTATTTACTTACCCAGCCCAGGTTCTTCTGCCATGATCCTGAGCCACTTTTGCACATCAGGTTTTTTGTCCTGTTTCCTGACGTGTGCAGATGTCTTGGATAGCCTAGAATGGCTCAAATGGCATGAAATGCCCATATTCAATCCAGGATTAATTATTTTTTTTTTTCTCTAATGGAAATTCAACATGACTCATACACAGACACCTCATTGGAATGGAGAGGTTTTAATCCATGAGCTGAATCCCACAGGAGGTACCAAAAAAACCCTAAACCTACTTGTCAGTGACCTTGGTGTCACCCTGTGTGTTGTGAGTCTCCAGAGAGGGATCCTTAAAGGTCTGAAAGTGGAAAAAAAAATGGAAACCTTCACACAGGATGGCTGAATTTTCTTGGGAAACCTCTGGAGCAACTCCCAGTTCCAGCTACAATCCCTGTCCTGCGAAAAGATTGTAAAAGTCAGTTTATTGAGAGGGATGGTTTTCAATTTCTGAGTGGCATAAGAAATTTCCCAGCAGGAACTGGCACATAGGGATGGCAAAATCTTTTGATGACTTGAAGTACATTTGGGACTAAACTTGGGGTTTCCACTTTTTTTTCCCCCCTCATTTTCGCCTATGGGCAGGGGAATGCAGGGTGCAGTTTTGGCATGGATTTGGCTCAGTGTGCAGAGGGAAGGGACACAGAGAGTGCTGGACCTTCCCAGAGCTTGAATCATTCTGAGTCCCCTCTCTGACCACGGGAAATTCAGAAGGAATAGAGGGAAAGGAAAAGCCAACAGTGAAATATCCCTTGAAATATCCTCCCAGCTGACAGCAATCGCTGCCTCAGGGATTTCTCAGCTCAGAGATTATATAAACATTTCCAACTGCCCTTGATGGGTTTATCTGTCACCAAGGCACCTAATTGCTGTTCTAACCCCTACAGACAGATGCAATATCTCGTGGTGATGAGTTCCACCGTTCAAAAATGAGCTGTGTGAAGAATTACCTCGCTCAGTTCATTTTGGTAATTGGGCTTGATGTCAGTTCTTGTACCATGAGAGGCAGTGAACACTCATTCACTGCCTGTCTTCTCCCCAGCACTCCTGGTTTTACAGACATGAATTCTCAGTCATCAGAGTGCCATCTGATTTAAATGTTCCTTGGATGGAAACTATCCTGTAACTTTGGCCTGTTTTAAGTCCATTCTACCCTTTTTGAACTGAATAATCACAAAAGCAAACAGGAGTCAAATTATTCAGAAGTGCAAAGATATTTTCAAGGTAATTCTCAATCTCTTCCATTCTCCATTTCTTCCCCCAAATTCCCTGAAGTAATTTTCACCTCTGACTGCTATCAAATATTGATCCAGTGTTTTCATGTTAGATCTCCTTTTGATTTTCCTTTCTGCCTTTCCCTTTCCAGTCTCAGATATGCATTATATAGATAAGAATCCCAGAATAGTTTGGGTTGGAAGGGATCATAAAGCCCATCCCATTCCACCCTCCTGCCATGGGCAGGGACACCTTCCACTATCCCAGGCTGCTCCAAGCCCCATCTAACCTGGTCTTGGACACTTCCAGGGATCCAGGGGCAGCCACAGCTTCTCTGGGCACCCTGTGCCAGGGCCTTGCCACCCTCACAGGGAAGAACTTCTTACTAATATCCCATCTAAACCTGCTCTCTAGATGTGGCTGGTGTGTCAAGAAACTGAGAGTGTCCTCTCCTGACTTGCTTTCATCATTAATTCTTCCAAGTGGGAAAGATTGTCCGTGTGAAATTGCAAAAAAAATTATCTTAGAGAAATAAGCAAGAGTGGATAATTTTCAGGTTTTTCTTCCTCCCTCCTTCATCCCCTATAACCCTTGTTTTAAAAATCAGACACAGCAATGTTTTAGACAGGTTTGTGCATGTATTTGGTACAAACAAACAAAAATATGTGCATTCTGTTTCACAGAGCTTACATCAATCTGGCAGAACCTGAAACACAAAACAGAAATACTCTGGCTAATAAATACATCTGGGGATGAAAAATAAAAATCTATACATAAAAAAATTCCAATGTTCTGCTAAAGAAAATGTACACTTATATACACACTGTAAACAATAGTAATGCAACCCAGCTGCAGCCCAGCTCAGGCTGACAGGGACCTTCCTTCCCTCATGGACTTGGGAGAGTCCAGTGACACAAAAACTCATTTTCCACCCTCAACTCTTGGTTCCTTGAAGCAGCAAGGTCTGACAATGCAATTGTGACACGGAGCCAGAGCAGTGAGGTGGGATCTGATGGATAACTGAGGTGCAGGTGCTTTGGGAAATGGCCTGCCTGGAAAACTTGCCGGAACAGGGCCTTTCCCTCAGCTGGTCACACCCGTGTGGATCCAGGGAAATCTGTGGGATTGGAATGAATTTACCTCCTGAAAGTCTGAGCCTGTTTTCCCAAACTTGGGAGAGCTTGGAAATTCAGGGATTCAAGGGCAAATGCTCAATTCCAGACACCCAGGTCGTATTTCATATGAGATTTTCCTTCCTCCCTGCCAGCAAAGACAGCCCTGTCTCCTCTAAATGAAGCTCTGCATGAGCAGCCTCAGAGTCCAGTCCTGGCACTGCTTCTGATGCAAGATGCCAAATGAAAGTGGGGTGAAAACCAAGTATTTTGCCTGAATGCAGCACAGCAGAGCTCAAGGCTTTCCTACAGCACCTTCCAGGGCATCTCTTGGGGCCAGATCAAATACAGTGAGTAACTGAGCCAGAATTTGGGCATTTACGTGTGTGTGTGTGTGATGTGTGTTCTTAAACAGACTTTCTTTTCTCCCCTCTAGGTCTGTAAAGGCTTGGGATGGAGAAGAAGAAAACCTCCAGACTAATTTTTTTCCTTCTCAAAAAGCTTTCAAGGGGCTGGAGGCTGTAAATATAAATATTTCAATAATGGAAAAAAGAAAAAAAAGAAAAAGGATATTGAAAAGATCAGGGAGAAGTGATGATACCAGCTCATTTATGGGAGTGCATTGCTTGCCAGCATTTGCTAAATCTTCATTTATAGAGGGATGTTTGCCCATTTGTAGGAGAATGCCTGGTATTTTGGGAGTGACACATGTATATAAACACAGTGAAGGGTGTATGTCTGTCTGTCTGGTCACAGATGCACTCATGGACTGTCCTCTCCCTGGTCCCTTCTCTGCCACATCCCCAGTGCCTCCCATCAGCATCCCAAAAACACCCAGGAAACCAGTGTCAGCTTCAGTACTCACACTACAAAATGACTTTTTGTGTCACCCCATCATCACTGTAGGGTCTCACTTCCCTTCAAAGCCAAAGAAACGGAAAAAAAAAGTATTTCCCCACAGAAGTTCCCATGGGGTGTTGGGAAGTTCCCTGCTTTGGTTGGGCAGAGCTGGCAACCTCAGGCTGGTTTTGCAGATGCTGGAGATCATGCAGGTGGTTGTGAGCCTAAATTCAGTGTAAGTGCTGGGGTTTGCTGCTTGGAGGAAAATATCTGGACAAAATCTGCTGGTATTTGTGCAATAATTGGTCCAGTTTGTCCTGCATCAAGTAAAGGGTGTTGAGACAGGCCCAGTTCCAGATATCTTGTCTCAATATGCACTGCACAAAAGAGTAAAAAAATAAAAAAAGTCCAACTTCCCTCCTGTTTTGTTTTCCTCTCATCAGGAACATCAGCAAATCAGAACATCAGAAAGAAAGGTGACATTCTCCTTGCTGTGCCTGGGAGACTTTAATCTTCCTTTGGCAGCCACCCTTAGTGGGATGAGCTGGTTGTGCTGCAGGCACTTCCATGAAAGGCTCCTCATGGGTTTGAGGGACAGTGCTGATGTGGAGCAGTCTCCACCCAGGACACATTCAGTGCCATGTTTCCACCCCTCAGGACTTCACATTCCTGTTCTTTAGTTCCCTGGCTTGAGGCACTTCACCTCAGATCCATCCTCTGCCTCCATCACCTACTCGTGTCTCCTGCTCATGGCTTAACCTGATGGTCTTCCCTTGGGGCTCGTTGTCTGAAATTTGATTAAACCATCCTGAATTTTCAAACCAGTGCCTGCAATCCACGGCCAAGGAGAGTTTGGGTGGCCATTTCCTGAGCTGCCTGGTCAAGGTGGGCTTGCCATGGCTTCAGCTCCTTGAGTTTCCTGGAGGAGGCCGTGGTGCTCTCCTGAGGGGTGCTCACACTCCGGGACTGTGAGCAGGGAAAAAACTCCACTTTAATTGTCATTACTTTTGACACAGCCAAGGCAATTGTTGGCAGCCACCAGAAGTTTGATGTGTCAAGCATGTGGGAAGTCCCTTGGGTGAAGGATCATGAGTGTGACCCTGACTGGGGAGAAGATCCCTCTACTTGAGGGAGCTCCAACTGCACCTCAGCTCCACTTCAGCTTGGACTCCACGGGCAGTAGAAATGCAAACTTCCCAACTCAGCCATCCCACCTTTCCTGAGCCACAGCACAGGCTGGCTGAGGACCCGCATTACAGAATGACAGAATCATTGAAGTTGGAAAAGACCTCTTGGATCATGCAATCCAATCATTAACCCAGCACCACCCCATTCACCATTAAACCATCTCCTCAAGTGCCACATTCTCATGTCTTTTGAACATTTCCAGGGATGGTGACTCCACCACTGCCCTGGGAAGCACAGTCCAGTGCCTGACCACCTTTTGAGTGAAGAAATTCTTCCTAATATCCATCCTAAATCTTCCCTGGCACAACTTGAGGCCATTTCCTGTTGTCCTGAGTGAAGCCCCTGGGATGCATTTTTATCCTGCGTTTTTTTGAGAAAAAACAGCGAGAGCAAAGAAGGGGACAGGAAAGTCTGGGGATGACTGACACCAAAAGGAGCTGGTTTCTCTGTGTGTCACAGGTGGATGTTCACTAAAGCAAGGTGGGTTGCAAGTGTTTCACTGGAAAGTGAAATGCGAAATGCTTCACAGGATGGAATCAGAGGAGGGAGACCTGCACACCCCTTGGCATCAGTGCACACATCTGGAATACTCCTCTGGCCTAAAACCAGGTGATGTGGAAGGGCCAACGCTGTGGCCACTGCAGAGATGATGACTGAGAGCCGGGATTCCTCCACCTTGCTTGGGAATACCCCAGTCTGCTCTCCCTTCAAGGCCCAGCCCTTGTCTGGACATCCTGTTCAGGACCTACAAGCTCCCAACCCACCCACATAAAGGATCAGCTGCCAGCTACTGCTTGGCAGTGTCCTTCCTGGATGCTTCCTCTGGATGGAAACATGACCACATGTACTAAGGCAGGGTTGGCAACTTTTGGGATTCAATCTTTCCATTAGATTTCACTGTGGTGTTTTTAAGGCAAAGGAGACCTCCTGGTTTCCCTTAATTGCACAGCTTCTTCCAAAGCCAAAGCCAATCATCCACCAGAGGAGACAGCTCTTGCCCTAAGGTCATATCCACACCTCCTCCTCCTGCTGTGGCTTGTTAGAATGGGATATGCCATTGGCTCTAATTTGAGGAACCCATGATCCCACAGAAGGGGCTGAGCTCCACGTGGGGGATGCTTGGACAACCTTTGGGCAACTGTATTTAATACCTGATTGCTTCTTCCAGCCTGACTGACAGACCCACAGGTGGTATCCCTCCATGTTTCTGCTGGATATCTCTAAAGAAACCAATGACAGCTGCCCCAGAGGCTTCAAATATCTGTTTCTCTCAGCCCACAGCAGTCTGTTAAGTCATGGGTTTGGTAGTCGATGGTTTCTGTGAAATCATGAGGGATCCCAATAGAGACAGACTCCACCTCTGTCTTGTAGGTGGCTGTCACCCCCGCTTTGCTGGAGCCACCCCGGATTTTGTTAGAAAGGCTGTTCATCTTCTCCTTCAGCTGGGTGGACGCTGGTTTCTGGAAAGGGGTGAGCATCTTCCAGCCCTTGAAGCTGAGCGTTCGCCTCTTACTGGCTCTCTCCTGGAAGGAGGAGTTAAATATGAAGGAGCTGTTCAGGGTGTTAATCCTGGGCCGTAGGTCTGTCTCTGAGTCCTGCACCGAGCTGTTGATGGAGGCCCCTCTCCAGTGGTGGTCGTAGACCCTCCAGATGGGCCGTCGCCGCCGGTGGCACTGACACTTGAGCAGCCGGATGAACGCGCGCTTGAACTCCTTGCTGGAGCACGGGTAGATGATGGGGTTCACGCAGCTGTTGAAGTATCCCAGCCAGAAGATGATCTTGAAGACGATTTCTGAGGGCTTCAGGGATGGGAAGAAAGAACCTTGGGAGAGAGATTGGAAGGAATATGGTTAGAGGGAGTGGAAGGATGTGGCAGAGTATGTGGTAAGGGTGGTGTGGAAACCTTTGGATCCCTCAGGGGAATTCCCAGGGCTTTGCCCTGGAAGAACACACCACCAAGTCTCCCCACCTAGGCTGAAAGAAAAGACTTCCCCCATGGTGCCTTGCAATACTGTGTGACCTACCTCAGTTTTCTTTCCCTGTATGTCCCTATGGGGAAATATGGGTAATTCATGTGGTTTCTCTTTTCCCTGTTTCCCCATCGGTTGTGGTATCCCTGGTGGCCTGACCCCATGTCCCCTGTAGGGCATTGCCCTTTGCCCTGCCCTTTGTACCACCCCTGTGCCCTCAGACCATTGGTTCCTGATCCCATACTTAACCCTACGCACACCATTGATCCTGTTTTTTTGTCCTTGATCCCTTAGGCGTGGTGAACATAATAAACACTTACTGGAATTC
Source organism: Trochalopteron elliotii (assembly GCA_024734555.1). Taxonomy (NCBI): domain Eukaryota; kingdom Metazoa; phylum Chordata; class Aves; order Passeriformes; family Leiothrichidae; genus Trochalopteron; species Trochalopteron elliotii. Next base: position 40,226 of record JANPWX010000392.1, read on the forward strand.
CTCCTACAGAAGGCCCTTCCTGTCTTTCCTTCTCTGAGCTGTTTGTGGGGCATGTGTGTGCATGGACTGGAAATGGCTGCTCCTGCGGCCTACTCCGAGCGGCTTCTGAAGGAGACGCTTCGAGAAGGCAGCAGCATTTCACCATCCTGCCTCACTGCTACAGGGTGGTGATCAATCCAGTCTGGAAGAGGTGAGATGTGTAGAAAAGGCTGATGGTGTGGTGGTGGTGATGAGACCCTGGAACATGTTTCCCAGAGAAATTGTGTCTCCTCACCCCTGGAACTGCCCAAGGCCTGGTTGGATGGGGTGTGGAGCAATCCAGCCTAGTGGAATGTGACTTTCAGCTAATTTACTGCCTCCAGACTTATAGACTTCAACATAAAAGTATGGCCACAGCCATGTCACCTGCACTCAGAGAAGAACAACACCCCTTCACCTCCTCCTCTCATGTGTTTTGGGTCATCATTGTCACATACCCTGTGTTCAGATTCTGTGGTGATGCTAAGGGGGGTTGTTAAAGTGGGCTCAGATAATATCCACTGCCCCAAAGCTTGTCCTTGATACTTTAAAACACTTTAGTCCACCCAGTCCGTCCTCAGGTTTTTGCAGTTTCCCAGTGGTTTTCTCAATGAAAAAGCTGGAGATATATTTTTTTGGAGCCAGAAGATGTCAGTGTTGCTCCCACATGGCCTCAGAACAGCATTCCCCACTTGGATCTGAAATAACTTTCTGACTCAGCCTTAATTTCTTTTAATTTTAGCTCCAAATGACAAATCATGCCACCATGTGACTGAGCGTTAATTTGTATTTTAGTAAATAACATTAACTCCAGATATCATTATTATTTTCCCCTGTGCTCCTAAGCCTGGTGTGAAAACAGCAAAACAGGTGCCAGGAGCCAGAAAATCCTGACTGAAACTACATAAATGATCCTCAGGCTGTTTGCTGAAGGAAAACCACCCTCCAGGAAACTCAGAGAACAGGTTCCAGCAAAGCCTTCATACATCCATCCCTAAAAAATGGAGAAATATCAGCCAGACTCAACATTAGGTACGTGGGCAACTCCATCACGGGCATGTGGGAGAAGACAGACAGATCCCAGCATTTTATGGTGGCTGGGTAGGCAAAGCAGCTTAAATATCTGCTGAAGGCCCACCCAAGGCAGGCAGGAGCTCAGGCTGGCTGTCAGTGAGTGCTGGAATAAGGACAGTGATCAGGACTGACATCTCTGTGCTGGGAAGACTCAGGGCCTTCCTGGAAATGAAGGCATTTGCAGCTTAATGAGCAGCTGCTGGTGGTGCAGACAGTGGCTTTGAATGGAGCAATGATCATGGAATCATGGAATGGTTTGGGCTGGAAGGGACCTGAAAGATCATGTCATCCCAAACCTCCTGCCATGGGCAGGGACACTTCCCACTATCCCAAGTGGCTCCAAGCCCTGTCCAACCTGGCCTTGGACACTTCCAGGGATCCAGGGGCAGCCACAGCTTCTCTGGGCACCCTGTGCTAGAGCCTCATCACCCCCACAGGAAACAATTCCTTCCCAATATCCCATCTAACCCCGCCTTCTGTCAGTCTGCAGCCATTCCCCCTTGTCTTGTCACTCCATGCCCTCATAAATAGTCTCTCTCCATCTTCCCTGTCAGCTCCCTTAACACAGGGGTCAGTTTTGTAGAGGCAATGACCCCACCTTGGTTGTTGTAGAGTAAAGGAGTTTATTCTCCTGGGGACAGCGCTTAGATCTACAGGTTGGCTCTGGGCTGCTGGAATCACCAGTTTTGATTTTTACCCCATCAGAAACACCTCCCTAAGTGACAGCCAGGAGCTTTGAACCACCTCAGTGGTGCTGGGGCCATCCCCCTTTTCCACAGTGCCCCCAACCCACCCCCCTGGACCTACAGGAACCATGGATGTGTCAGGAAATGGGACCTAGGAAGATGAAGGACTTCATCCAACATGCAATCCTGCTTATTCCCTTGTCAGGGAGAGGCTTCCTGCCTCAGTTTCCCCACAGAGAAAGGGTTAATTACTATGAACTCTTCACAGAGTTGCTGTGAACCCTGTTTGCAATGTGCTCTGAGGAGCTGCAGCTCTGTGAAGCATTTTTTAGCTTCAAGAGAGAGGAAAAGAAAACAAAAAACTATGGTAACAAAGCAAATAAAAGAAGGGTCTCTTTTTAAATTCAACTGGTAATTACTGCTTGAGCCAGGCTACTTAAGAGATTGGTGCTTACCTAAACAGCCTGATGGTTGCTAAAATAATAACTTCTATCTGGTGTTTAGCAGTTCAGGGCACAATGCAGTTTCTGTACTGTGTGCTTTGTCTTTTGCATCCAGATAGAAAACACAAATTGAAAAGGAAAAGAAGCTATGAAATCTCTGAATTTCAACTCTGGCTGGTTTTCACCCAGTGAGAACCTTGTGTACATATGAAGACAAGGGGCCTATTACCATCCTCATTACCATGCAAATAAGCGTGCCCCTTGGGAGGGACGCGTCCTGAGTGCATCCACAGTTTCCTCATTTCCTCACCCTGGGACTAACAGAACTGGGCAGGGAGTCCCCAGAACAGTTTCCCTACACATGCTGGAGCATCAGAATCTTCTGATGGGCACTGGGAGGCGGCACATAAGCAGATTTGAGGGGTCTTTTTTAGGGAATGTGTAAAAAAATCAAAGAAATCAGTTCTTGCTTTCATATACTCGAATATGCAGCAACACTTTGAGGGTTTTTGGGCTGTGCTTTGTAACATTTCCTATATAAGTAAGTGAAAGTCACTACTGGAGTCACTACTGGAGTGAGGGACACTTGAAGAACACTGTGATGGACACAGAAGGATGTGTCCAAGGTGCAGAAATACAGAATGTGAGTAAAAGATCAGGAATAGCATCATGCATCATCAGAGTGATGCATGAGCACTTCAGTTTGTTATCTTGGTGTAAGAGCAATTTTTTGTGATCTGGCCCCCAAAAGCATCAAGGCCAGTACAGGGCAACATCAAAGAACAGGAAACACGATTTCTGTAGGATCTTTGTCACAATCCAGCAGGAAACCTGGTCTTGTTTGAAGAGGAGCTTTTGCTGTGCACTCCAAATCAGCCCTCTGGGCACCTCTCCTGGGAATCCAGCTCAACATCTCATAGTCTGATGGAGAAGGAGATGGTGACATCCACCTTAGGGACACCCATCAGAATTTATAATAATAATGCTGAGGTCTTAACAGTCCATTTGGGGAGTTTATTCCTTCTACCATTTTATAAAAGATCATCCCACATCTTGCAAAATCTGAATTTGACAGAGCTGGGCCAAGGCAAGGGCTGTATGTCCTGTAGTAACCTTAAATAATTATCTTCAGGACCATTCAGAAATTAAGAAAGCTGCAGGTGAGCTCAGGAAAAGCCTGTTTGCACCTTGCAAAGCGACTGCAGTTACAGACTAAACATGATATGAAGATTGAACTTCAATTTTTTGGTGATGCTAAAGTCGAGCCAAGAAAGTACGTGCTCATGAACCTTTTAAAAAAAAAATAATTGATAATGTCACTCTGCTCATATTTTGGGAAAACCAGGCAGGTAAAAATCTCTGGAGCCATGGGCATGCTTCCCAAAACTGTGACGTTCTGTGGTGGGTGGCAGTGGATGCAATCTGTGCAATCTGCCCTCCATGTATCCAAACACATATCTAAATTTTTTTAGGTTGTTTGAGCTAACACAATCTCATGATCTTTCCTTGCCTGCCCTTCTCCACCCTGCCCTCCCCATGACTCACTGGAAGGTGATATCACTTGGATTGTTTGCAGAGTTGCTGGTCCTAGTGCTCAGTGCTCAAGAAAAGCAAAACAAGAGAAAAAAAAAAAAAAAGACAAATGCACCAATGCAAGTGGAGCCAGTCCAATCTAAATTCTGGCCCTGGCTCCCAGTGTACAGCCAGAATTCATGAGCAGGCTTAGCTGGCAAGGGCATCTTTGTTCTAAAAGGTCCCTGCTTTGCAGCATGTCCTGAATAGTCCACGGCACAGGAATTCTGCAGACATGGGAGGAGGTGGGCAAAACAAAGGGACAAAGTCATGTCCCAGTGCTGCCTCAACTTGGAAATGCAAGGACCAGCAGGACTGTCCAACACTGATAAAAGTGTTGCTGTTGCTTGGTGTGGGCCTTGTGTCAGTAACAGGCTCGCAAAAAAATAACTTTTGGAGAGCTGGATCTTACAGGTGTCACCATAGGAGAGGGAGGGTGGAACCTTCCACAGGAGGTGGCAGGTGAACAGCTAAGAAGAGGACATGGTTCATCTCACAGCAGGCTGCTCAGCTCTGGATGTCCCTGCAAGCAGGAGGTAAAAACTGATTGGCCAAACTCATGGAAAATTAAAAAACAAAACAAAACAAAAAACAATGTGTGAACCACTCTTTTTCTGAGTTAGGAAGCTCCAGAAATCCATATGTAGAATTAGGACTGTGGTGGGGACAGGTTTGCCATCACCTGAGCTTCTCCTGGATGTGGCCTCAAAGGTTCAGGAGAGGATTGAGGGCTGCCTTGGGAAGTATCAGAGCAGCAAGTCAAAAGAATTGCAGCTGGTAGAGAAAAAGCCCTGGCACAGGAGGTACGAGAGCTGGTCACTGTGGGTCCTCCTGGCCAAAGGAAGTCAGATAATCATGGAATGATTTGGGTTGGGAGGGATCATAAACCCCATTTCATTCCACACCTTCCATTAGCCCAGGTTGCCCCAAGCCCTGTCGAACCTGGCCTTGGACACTTCCAGGGATCCAGGGGCAGCCACAGCTTCTCTGGGCACCCTGTGCCAGGGCTTCATCACCCTCATATCCATAAACCTTTTCCTTGTATCCAACCTGACTTGACCCTCACTCTCTTCCTTCTTTTTTTCTGACTCTCACAAAATAAATCAATTAAATCTGCTCCAAAATAATCACGAGCTGCCCCTTTCTGCTCAATACCCAGCTTGCATCTTTCCCTGCCACCTCCTTCCCCGGCCCCGTGATGCAGCTGCCAAGATATGGGAGAACAGGCTGGATTTCAGCAAGGACTTCTCCCAGTGTGTGGGCCTCAGATTGTGACTGGTCTTTCCTGACCTTGTCCTCTGTTCTCCATTAACCACCTCCACTGGGTATTTGTAGGCACATCAGGGTCCCCAGAGGGTTAACACCTCCTTGGTGTGTCTTGGAGTGATCAGGGAGTTCACTGCCCTCCTAGGATGGATCCAAGAGCTGCTTGGCCTGGGGAGGAGGACAGCATGTTCACAGCCACTCAAGCATTTTCCCTGGAGGACGATGGCATTGGGATATCGGGTGGAATTCCTCAGGCCTGTCAGCCCTCCAGCCAACCCCATAAACAATGTCACAGATAAGCAGCAGCTTCCCAATGAGAGCCCCAATGAGCTGCCTGCGTGTCTCTCTGCTGCCTGTGTGTCCAACTTCTGCATCCTGGTCTGGCCCAAAGAGAAGCAGGGAGAAGCCACCACTCCCCTGACCATTGCTGACCTTCTAGGCAGTGTTTAGTCCCAGTTCATGGTTGGAGGGATGGTCCTGGAGAGCCCCTGGCCATGTCAAAGCCTGTAGTGGAGTGTGTGGGTCCTGGTGGGGAGGGAGGGAAGCTTTAGCTGTGATGGAGATCAGAGAAACTTTTGTCTGGCAGTGGTGGGGGGATTGCAAAGGGAGGAGAAGCCAGTCAAGGGCTCTGAAAAACACCAACACTCTCAAGCAGGATTTCAAATTTGAGGTCTGAGTGTGGTTTGTGTGTCAGCAAGTGAAGGATAATGAATCAGAGCCTTGTTCTGGTCATTCACTGTCAAATTCATGGCCCCCAAACCTGTCTCCCAACATTCAGGAGTATGGTCCTAGTGATGTCCCCAAAACTTTTCTCCAAGGTGGTGCACATCAGTAGGACTTTGACCAAAATTACCCTTTATTCTCCTCAACTATTTGAGATCTTCCCAGAGTAACCCTGGGAATTTGGACCACTGGTGGGAGCCATTGATGTGAGAATGTTTATGAGGCATCAAATTTCCTGAAAAGTGTGGCTTTTGTGTGAATCACCTCAGTGAGTTCAGGCACCTGAGCAGGTCCTGGGGCTCCTCTTACAGTCACTGTCTTACAGGGCAGATTTTGTGGTGAGAATGAAGTGATTCATCTCATCCTGAGTGTAAGTCTGGGCAGATGGATCACACCACGTTTCAGATGACTGGACTCAGACTCCTGGCTCATGGGCAACCACATCACAGGCATCCAAGGTTATTCCTGATGGATCTCACCCTGAATGTCATGATCATCTGGTGGTCTGATGCTCTCTGAGAAGTTGCCAAAGCTTCCCATGCACCAGTTTCTCCCCTGTGCAGGACAGGACTTTGATCACAGGGAGAATTTCACCAGTGGAAGATGAAGTGAAAAGCCACACAGGTTCATCTACACTGAAACTTCACAAGTGATTTCCAGAATTGTGAATAGTGCTAATTTGCTTAGCGTGGTCCAGCCAGACCCCCTCCAGATGAATTTGGTCCAGGGAACAATTTACTCCAGAGCCCATCCTCAAAAGAACATAAGGAACTGACTTTGCAGCCCCCCAACATTGCCCCAGCAGACTTTGCTCCCTTAACCACCTCCAGATGCCCTGGTGCCACATCACAGGGCATGGAATGCAAAGCTTCTGCTCCATACTGCAGATCCAGGCTGGTGGGCTGCCACAGCACCCCCTGCTCTGCCAGAGATCCTGAACTTCACAAGACAGGAATTACGTGGTATGACCACGGGAGAACTGCATGGGGCACAAGACAGGCTTTGGGCAAGTTGGCTTTGGGCAAGTTCCTATGAAGTATTTCCTCTGCTCTCCTCTTCTTTACAGCTCTTGCTCCAGGGGCTTCAGATCATAAACTAGCTTCTTTTTTTTTTTTTTTTTTTTTTTTTTTTTTTGACTATAGCTGCTCTTAATTTGATTCCTGAGCAAGTTGAAGTTAGACTTGTAATTTTCTAGATATTATTGGGGAAGTGCTTTTGTGATATGATTAGAGACAGGTGAGGGGGCCCAAAGAAGGTTCAATCATACAGCCAGGGAATGGTTTGGGTTGGAAGGGACCTGAAAGATCATTTAAGTTCCATCCCCTGCCATTAGAAGGGACAACTTCCATTATCTCAGGTTGTTCCAAGCCCTGTCCAGCCTGGCCTTGGACACTTCCAGGGATGGAGCACCCACAGCTTTTCTGGGCAACCTGTGGCAGGGCCTCACTGCCCTCACAGGGAAGAAATTTTTTTAATACTTAATTTAAACCTACTCTCTTTCAATGTGAATCCATCCCTCTTTTCCTGTCACTCCATGATTTTGTAAATTGTCTCTCTCCATCATTCTCATATGCTCCCTTCAGGTGCTGGAAGGCCACAATTAGATCACTCCAAAGCCTTCTTTTTCCAGGCTAAATTATCCAAATCCTCTAATATATCATCTTTCTTGGGAGATCACTGACCCCTTCATCTGGGGACTCACAACTGAAATCATCATCAGCAAATCCCCAGAAGGTAATTTCATCCATTGCATCCTCCTTCCAAAGACCTGGATGTCCCATGCACAAAACCTTCTTGCCCTGCAAGGAATACACCACATTCCCTCTTTCATGAGGGATCTCTAAAGAAGAAAGTAATGTTTTAAACAAAGGAATAACTCAGGAACTGTGGCCTGCTTCTGCAGAGGGGTTGATACCAAGCTCTGTAAGGAGAAGCTGTACCTGCAGCACACAGTGGATACCACCAAAAGAAGCCCTGAGTGGTGCATCTTGTCTGGCTGGATTTCTCCAAGGTTTTCCATATGTTTTTCCATGGTCTTCTGGAGAAACTGATGCACTTTGGTCTGGAAAAGTGATCTGTGCAGTGGGTGGGGAACTGGCTGACAGGGCACACCCAGGGAAAGGTGGTAAAAAGCTTCTTCCCAAACAGGCAACCTGTCACCAGTGGGATCAGTATTGCTCCCAACGCTGTTTAATATCTCCATAAGTGATCTGGATGATGGGATCAGGTGTATCCTAATGAATTTTCCTGATGATACCAAACAGAATGAGTAAGTGGACATTTCAGGAGCAGGGGCCACCCTGCAGGAAGACCTGCATCAACATCAGCATCACCAGCAGAGATGAAGAAGGAATTGTGACACCCTACTCAGTTCAATTTTGGTCCCCACCAGGCAAAAGAGATATGGGCAGGCTGGAGAGGGTCCAGAGAGTGGCCAGGAAGATGATCCAAGCATTGGAAAGCTGCCATGTGAGGAAAAGCTGAGAGAACTGGGCTTGCTAAGTTCTTGAGAAAAGAAGCCTGAGGGGGAGGTTTTATCACTGTGCAGCTACAAAGAAATTGTGACTCCCTTTTTACAAGGAGTCACCTGGAAAGGATGAGGGGTCATGGGTACAAGTTATTCCTGGGGATATTCCTGTTGCACACAATTTTTCACCAAGACAACAATCTGCCATCAGAATAATTTAACCAGGGAAGTGGTGGATTCCCATTTTAAGATTCAGCTGGACATGATGCTGGACCATCTTGTGCAGATTGTGCTTTTGCCAAGAAAAGTTGGACCAGATGGTCCTTCAGGTCCCTTCTAACCTGGTATTCTGTGATTCCATGAGTGTTCCCTGCTTCTTGATTTTTACCAGCTCTTGGGACTCTACTCAGCCAGGACTAGACGGAGGAAATGGAGAGAAATTCTGAAACCAGATCTGGGCTTGGATACTGCAAACCAAACTCTGTAATAAATCTTTTAAATGGTTACAGCAATGCCTTCATGACAAAATCACAGAATGGTTTGGGTTGGAAGGGACCTTGAAGACCATCTAATTCCAACCCATACCCTCAGATCATGTTGCCCATTAACTCATTTCAACACTGCCCTGGAACAGCCTTTTTAGCTGCTTGGTTCATCCTCCAAGAGGAAGGGCAGCAGATTCAGGGCACAGATAGTGCTGAATTAAGCATGGTCAACAGGAAGATGGACTTTGAAATGAACCACAAAATTAAAAGGAAGACAGAGATGTAGGTGTTTGACATCTGACTTATAGTACAGACTCCCTTAAAGGTAATATTTTTGCAGTGTTCATTATGCTTGGGAAAGATATATGTGTGTTCAACTGCCTGTTCCTTGATTCACAAATAATAGCCTCCAGCCCCAGAGGGAACCTTAAAACAAATCTTAGAATCATGAGACTCAGCAAAAGGACATAAATAAAATTAGGAAAAAAAAAAAAAGGACAAGACTGACCAGTCTGGCAAATCCAAAGGGAGATATCAGGAAGGTTCTTATTTACCAGATGCAAATGAAGGAAACAAAGAAGTCTCCTGAGAGAAGGAAAAAGTCAGGGCAACTGAGCTGCATGTCAAGAGCTCTTGTCCTGCTGTCTGAGCAGGAAGGAGACTGGAATCCATGTGCTGATGTTGGAGCTGGATGGTTCACCAGGGGAAACACGCTCGGGGCAGCCTTTAAAAAGAAAATTTCCATCTGGCTCGGGATCTGAAAGAACACAATGGCCTTGTGGGGTTGCTAAGCTCCCTCCAGGGCAGTGCAGAGCTCGCTCAGAGAGGAGCATTCCAGGGGCTCTCCATTCTCCAAACTGGAGCATCCTGAGCTCGTGCTGTGCCTGAGCCTGGGAATCTCTTTCCTGAGCACACCTCAGGGGAGCACAGCCAGGATGACCAGCTTGGGGAAGGAAAACATTTACAGACAACCTGACTTTCTGCCATCTCAGCAGGAATAAACCATAGGTGGAATGTCTCATGGGGAAAAATCCAACCATAGGCATTGATTATACAGGGGCAGTGATAAGACAAGGGGAAATGTTCTTGAACTGAAAGAGGAGCGATTTAGATGAGTTACCAGGAAGAAATTCTTTGCTCAGAAGGTGGAGCAGCTCTGGAACCACTTGCTCAGAGAAGCTGTGGCTGCTCCTTCCCTGGAAGTGTCCAAGGCCAGTTTGGACAGGGCTTGGAGCAACCTGGGATAGTGGAAGGTGTCCCTGCCCATGGCCAGGACTAGAATGAGATTTTTCCAACCCAACCCATTCCATGATTCTGTCACAAACTGTTAATCCTCAAATTTTTTTGCTGGCTGGCTCCCTTACACTCTAGTTTTCCATGAGCCATTTACCAGGCGTTCATGGACTGCCAAGATCTTGAGAGCACAGTTTGGGAATTAGTGTTTCAGACTACTCCCTGCATTTATTGACAGGTGAGCCCTCCAGTTGCCTTCTGCTGTTCAACTCCTTTCAACATCTTCTTTAAACCTCCCTTTGCAAGGAACTGTTGTTCTTTGGTGGCTTCTGCAACCACAAGTCTGGTTTCCACTCACCTTCAAGATAAAATGTCCCTTTTTTACCAAGTTACCTCCTCCACTCTGCTCAGAAACATTGGGAATGTGTATTTTTTCCCAAATGAAAAGGTAAACTTGGGAAATACTGTAGAAAAGGAATGGAAGGGAAGGATTCTCAAGCAATCCATCGAAGTCTTGGAAAAACCACTGTGTTTGCTGGGTCGGGCCCAAGACTACTCTTTGTTTTTCCAACTCAGAAGTTCTTTTCTCTGCACTTGGTTTTCTAAGAATGTGAACTCACCCGCCCCGTCCTGTTTACAAGCTCGTAAATATGTAGATCAGATTTGGCTGCAGGGTAGGCCTTGGAAGGGCTGAATCCTGCTGGGAACACATGGCATATTATGTACAGCGAGGCCAGATCTCCACTGCACAGAGGAAAAAGGCAATTTTTCATTGGGATCAACCCAACTCAGGGAAAAAAATTTGTACCCAGAGCAAAATACACAAATCCCGACTTCAATTTGAAGCTCAGGCTGAGCAGAACTCACCTGGGGTGGGTGAGTGTTGCCAGGACGCCAACACAGGTGACACCACTGGTCTGGAAGGATCCTACAGTGAGCCACTGTGGAGGCTGATGGCTGGGAATGCTGGGGAGAACTTGCCAGCATTGGGAATGTCAGCGTTGGGAAAACACAGTATTGAGAGGAAGTGTGGGAGCTTCCTCGGTATATTTCCAGCGTGCCAGCCCCGAGGGCTTTTCTGTTTGTATCAGAACTGGGCAGACAGGACGTCACTGGCCGTGGAGTCTGGCACTGCAGCCTGTGTCCCCTGCTGGCAGTGCCAGCTCTGATGGATGCTGGACAGCATCCTCCAGAGAGCCGCTCCGCCGCACCCGCGGCCGTGGCGTCACGGAGGAAAGGGTGGGAGGAAAAAAAATGGATGGGGGAGGTGGATATTTTCAGCTTTGATGAAAAATTGTGCCTGGTTTCGCAGGCTCAAGGAGGGGTTATTCTAGACCAGCCAGCCAGCTTCTTATTTCTTTTCAAGCTTGGAGGGGAAAATCCTCCAACGCCTGCCCTGTTTCCGCACTCGGCTCCAAGGCACAGCCCTTTTGGCTTTAGCTTGCATGGAAAAATCCACTTTCTCATCACTCACTTTCTCTTTCTTTATGTTTTTTTCCTGCGATAAGAAGGGAAACTTAAAACCCCAAACCACATTTCCGTCTTTTCCCCCAACCTGGAAATATCCAGGGGAGATAGCAAAGAGTTGCTCTGTCTCTCCCCAGCCCTGAAAGACATTTTTCAGCTGATATGAAGTTCTAAACACATTGCACTTCAAAAAGAGACATTTTTCTCCCCTCTCTCAGAAAACAATGGGTCAGTGGAACTGAGCTCCAAAAATATACCAGGAGTGGTGAGATAACAACATCCTCATCACTCCCAACAGTTCCTGAAGCCCTTAACTTGGAGGGATAAGTTCTCCTGTTAACTGCTGCACTGATTGCCTGTGAAGGACCCCTCTTACTCAGTCCTTTCCCTCATCTCCACAGGGAAGGTCATGTCTCTCTGATGTGACCAGAGAATTGTGGAATGGTTTGGGTTTGAAGTGACCTTAAAGGTCATCTCATTCCAACCCCTCTTGTGGGCAGAGATGCCACCACTAGAGCAGGTTGCTCTTATCTGGTTATTCAGCAGTGATGCACTTAAGCCATGTATTTTGACACAAGAGGTAAAAATTGGCTGCCTGGTTGTCTTACCCCTAGAGCTGAGCCTGGGACAAGCACAGACACCATGCTGGGAAGGACCAAGAAACATGGGAGCAGACCAACCACCCCATCACAGTGATTTTGTATCAGCTTTACAGCCACAGGAAGTTTTAAGGAGGTATTTCAGGAAAGGGAATGCAAAAACCATGCTGCATTTGCCTGGTTTAAATGCCTGCACAGGGCAGTGGGATCTCTGCTGAGGAGAGAAGAGTGTCTCAAAGTGTCTCATTATGATAATGAGGCTCTCTCTCCACTGACATGCTTCCTGCTCCATCTCAGCCCTATCCCTATTTATTTTTTAATTTCTGAACCTGAAGGGAAAGGATGAAGATTTGCATTCCATTTTCATGGCACTTTGAGTACTGCCCATGAGGTTCTGCCTGTCTTTCTTGCACCTTTTCATTGCATAAACAAGTCTCTTTGCTCCCATGTTCTTCACTCACTGCTCAGAAATATCAGACATGGCACATGGGGTACTCTCCCTGCCCTGATATGGCTTTGATTCCTAATTAGCTCCTGGATATGCAAATTTTGCATGTTTACTTCTCATTCCAGGGGAGTGACTCTAGGTAGGCTTTCAACCTCTCCTTGAGAAAGTGATTCTTTTGTGGACAGCCCTTACCAAGAAAGGAATCATCCCAGGAAATTATTATCCTCTCTTTTTTCCATCATCACCAACTAGTTCCTGACTTGCCACCTGCCTCTTTGGTGACTTTGATGTGCTCTTATCTCAAGGGAACAAAAACCCCATGCCATATATGACTGGCTCTGGTGTGCACTTCCACCAGCAGTGCTGTCTACAACCTGGGGGGATTGTGGGGGACACTGGGGGAGTCTGTGGGGGTCCCAGTGGGTCCCCAGGGTGTCTTGGTCAGAAGATCTTCGAGCAGAGTTGTTCAGTCCCCTCTTTGTGCAATGCATTTAATGCTGGGTAAGGAGACTCTACTCTTGCTGTGAGGCAGGACTGAGCTTGCCTTCAATGCAGATCCCCCACAAACTTCCTCCAGATATCCAAAACACTGCAAAGAGCAACTTCCCTGGCAGCTGAAGCCACCACTGACCTGCTTCTTTGATATTATCAACATGTTCATAATTAAATATCCTGTACTACTAGGTGAAGCTGAGCCATGTGATGATCTCTAACATAAAGGTTGTGGCACAGATTTTAAAGGTTGTTACACACTGAACTCTCATTAAACTCATGGGCATTAAGCATGAAAATATCTTCTGAACATGAGAGCTTCCAGCATCAACCCCAGTACTGCACATATTAGCAATGATGTCAGTTCTGGATCAGTATTTGTGCTCACCCTGGACAGTAGCACATGGGAATATTTTGGTTAAACGATTCATTGGAGGAATATTTTTCCTTCCAGGAACAAGCTGATGAGTTGCTCTTACAGTCACCTCCCTCACAGAATGGCTGTCAGGGCTGTTGGCAAAAAGACAGGTGTGATTCACCTAGGAGCAACATGTCACAGGGAATTTATAATAATAACTCATGCTCACATCATAAAATGACAAGAACTAGAGCAGGTGAACCAGACCAAGAGATACTGAAAAATGGAGGTTACTCATATGGAAAATCACATCCCTTTTCTGTGCCCACAGAGTAGAAAAGAAGCCAAGGAGACAGAAAATGCTCTGAGGAGCTCTGCAAGGCTTAAGGTCTGAAAAACTCAACCTAGACCATAAGACTAAAGAGCCTTGATGTATTTGTATCATCCAGGAGAAACTGAAGTGATTTGCTCACACTTCATGGTGAAATACAGGAGAAGCTGTTTCTGACAGCAAACGTGTCTTTAATCTAGCCAAGAATGGTAGAAAAATTTAGTGGCTTGAATTTCTAGCTAGATAAATTTACTCTGGGAAGAAAACAGTCATTTGTAATAGCAAGGATATAAAACAATTGGGAAAAGCATAACTGGAGGCAGGATTCTCCATTATTTGCAGTCCTGAGTTAATGCTGAGCGTCTCTTCAGGGAGAAAACTTTTCTTTGAGTTATGGGGGAGTTGAAAAAATTATTGAATGAGTGCTAAGAGCTGCAGATGCCTGTGAATCACTGCAGATAGTCAAAGCAGTCCCTTCAAACCTTGAAACTCCGTCCCAAAACGTGGTGGATCTTGAATATAAAAGAGTTGTAAAAATTATCCTGACACAGAGAACTTCAGACATGATAAGGGAAAGAACTATTTAAGAAACTGCTTGTCTGCTCCAGAGACTGCTTTAATTAGGGACAGCAGTGACCTTTATTCCCTGCTGTAAGATCTTTCCCTGTGTTCCACACGTGTGCTGTGATGTCTGCATTTCTATGCATTTGATTGCACTTGGAGGCACTGACAGTGAGTCAAGCACCCGTGTCAGGGGGTTTAATTTGAACATAATGAAGGTTTTGCTTGTTGGGGATCATGTCAGCATTTAGTTAATTACAGTGAACTGCACTGTTGATATTTGAGAGCAGTTAGTCTCTCCGTGCTCTCACGTCCAGAGTTAACATCCTTTGGTGCACCAGTAATTACCCAGGGCAAACAAAGCTGGGAAGAAACAAGCACTGCAGAGGCCTTTCTGGGCCCTTCCTCACAAAGAAAGCTGCTGGCACAGGTGTCAAGGTCTGCAAGGACCTTGTGAATGTCATGAGCAGAGCCCTGAGCCAGCTGTGAGACTCATTCAGGTCCCAGCAACATTTTTTTTCTTTTGTGCTGCTGAGGAAATCAGTGTGTGACATTCAGGGTTCTGGGTATCTGGAAGAAATTCCTCTCTTTGTTGGTGGTGAGGCCCCAGCACAGGTTTCTCAGAGAAGCTGTGGCTGCCCCTGGATCCCTGGAAGTGTCCAAGGCCAGGCTGGATGGGGCTTGGACAGCCTGGGCTAGTGGAAGTTGTCCCTGCCCATGGTAGGAGGTTGAACTGGATGGTGTTTGAGGTCCTTTCAAACCCAAACCATGCTGTGGTGTTTCTATCAAATGCCAAAACTGTCCTGCAGCTCTGGGGACAGCTGTGGGGAGCAGCCTGGGCTGTCCTCGTGGTGTTGGATATCTGACTGTTGATACAACCTTGTATCTGTGGGACACACAGCTCACAGGAGTGGTTCTAAGGACTCTCCAAGGTGCTGCAAAAGCAGATGTATTGATGGAAAACATCATGAAAAAGAGCTTTTCTATTAACATGCCTTTTTCCTGATGTGTGAGCTTTCCCCTCTCAATCCAGCAGAATACAGATAACCAAGACCAAGAGAAGTAAAAACCCTCAAACAACCAAAAGGCTTATTATAATTATTATAATTATTATATATTATCTCCCTTCTCCTTCTCACACCTAATACTTTCTCTGGGGACACTGTTTGAAGATTCCCATCAAAATATTCTCTGTTCCCTGTCAGGGAAAGGAAACAGCACCTGCCAGTGACTTTCTCCTGTGCTTTCCTCCCTGTGGTGACATCTCAGTCTCAGGGACAGCTGCCAAAGGGCACGAGCTCATCCCTGGACATGCCCCAAACAGACCTGGCCTTATCCATGCATGGGGAAGAACATGGACAAATGAAAGACTGGCATGTCAGCCCTGACCTGGTAAAGAAATGGGAATGTCAGCTCAGAGTCTTTCCTTGATAACAGCACATACATTTAAAATAAGGATACGCTCCAGGGATCCCAGTTAACATTCTCAAAGAGTTGGAAGAGTGAGGGTGTTGGAAGGATGAAAGGTGTGTGTTGTGTGTATGGGAGTCTGGGATAAAGAAAGTCACTTATGAGACTGGGGAAATGGGGTTGTTGGGAAAGAGGAGGCAGCAAAGGCTGAAGTATTAATCAGGAATTAGATTTTGGGTGAATTTATGTCACACTGCTGTAGGATGGAAAAGCTTTTCCCTCAGTGATAACCTGCTCAGAACGACTTGTAGTGATGCAGATTCTGTCTGGATTACAGGAAGCAGCAAAAGCAGATTTGCCCACTGCAATCAGTTTCACAACATCAGGATAGCAAGAAATTCCCATGTAACAGAAATACTCCACCACATGCTCATTTCATAGATCTATTTCCCCTGACCTGAGGTCAAGGGAGGGACAAGATCGTCTTTTAAGACAGTTCCCATCCCCAATCATCTACAATTCCACAAAGCCAGCAGCCCAAATCCCCATGATCTTACTGTGACAAGATGGAATTGTCAAGACTTGGTTCTTTTGCAGAATGTGTCAATCCACGCTCAGAAACAGAGCTACCTGGAAATCCAGATGCGTGGTTTTTGGGGAATTTTAGTGTTTGATACTTGTTTTCTTAAAAAAAAAAAAAAATCAAAACAACAAGGCAACAATAAAAAATTAAAATTTCTGAGGAGCTATGAATTTTTTAAAAAATTAATTCATAAAACCTCCAGTGTACACCGTTGTCTAAAAGGGATTCCTGGGAACCTGACAACTACTAGCTGACATGGAAACACTTGTTAATACATGGAGAAAACCACGGGAACAGTCAACCACCACTAGATGGATCTGCACTGTGGGACAGCCTGCTCTGTCCTTTTTCCCAAGCCTCCATAGCCACAAAATGCAGAAAATGCAAAGTCCTTGGCTAAGCACATTCCCTGGGCTTTCCCTGGACTGAGCCACGCAGGAGTTCAGGCAGTGGAAATCCTACAATCCTTGGAATTTATGAATCTGGCTGTCTGGAGTGTCCTGAACTCCTCCAAATTAACATACTTGTAGCAGGAAAGCCTTGAAGCATGAGAAAAATCCCTTCTGGAGCCAGGATGCTCCAGGCTTCCAGGTTACTGGCGTTGGATCCAGGAGTCAATCCCGGGTTAGCCCGGAGCTGCCAAGGTTTCACTCTGATGGCTGCATGGTAAGAAAGCCACGGAAACTTGGCATGGAAGGGCTGCCCTGGAGCAACGAGGAGTGATTGAAGTGGAGGCTGTTAAACCTGGGATGTTTCCTCTTGGTTTTCCAACTGGCGTTTCCCAACGAAATCCTCCTTCACTGGTCACCACCCAGAGCAGCTCCTTGGGAATCTCGTAAATTCCACATAAATGTTTCACTCACTTTGGGCCACTGCACCCAGGAGAGTGGCAAGTGCTTTGCAGATGTGCAGGAGGCTGGAGTCCATGCCCCAACTGTTACAACAAGGTCCAAATGTGACCAGATTGCATTTACTGCTGACTCTGGATCAACACTGGGGAGCACTGGGCCTTCTGGAATAACTCATCAAGGAAGGAGAAAGGGAGAGGTTACACAGATGGATCTGTTCTCCATTCCCACTTTAACCTCTGCTTAATGGTTTCCTTTTCTTATTTCTAGCTCCTTCCTCACATATATAATGCATCATTTCCCAGCAATTTAATGCAAGAGATGCAATCAATCACCTGCAGGCAGCTAAACCGCCAATTTTGGAGCTGGAATAGCCATTTTCAGGGTTTGAAAATGCAAACAGAGGCAGGTTTGTGCTTTGCAGCAGTGTGGGTGCCACCAGAAAATTCAGCCCTGCACTCCTGGCTACTGGAAAAGGCAACACTTCCCTCCCCAGCCAGGCTGGATGGGGCACCAAGTTGGCTGCTGATTTGGAAGAACAGAAATGCAGCAAGCAATGGCAAATTGAGTCTCTTACTCTTTTGGTTTCTGATGAGAATGGAGGACAAAATGCTTCTACTCAGACAATTTCACCTTCTGTTGGAAGAAAGTTCTTCCAGTTATTGGAGATGATCAAATCATGCCTTGAAAAATGGACACTTCCAGGGATGGGGCAGCCACAGCTTCTCTGGGCCACCTGTGCCAGTGCCTCACCATCCTCACTGTAAAAAATGTTGCCCTTAAATCCAATCTCAGCCTACTCTCTCTTAGTTTAATAGTGTTGCCCCTTGTCCTGTCATTACAGGCCCCGGTAAAGACCCTCTCTCCATATTTCTTAAAAGCCCCCTTTAGGCACTGGAATGAGCTCTGAGCTCTCCCTGGAGCCTTCTCTTTTTCCAGGTGAGCACCCCCAGCTCTCCCAGCCTGGCTCCAGAGCAGAGGGGCTCCGGCCCTTGGGGCATCTCCATGGCCTTCTCTGGACTCTCTCCACCAGCTCCAAATCCTTCTGCTGTTGGCCCCAGGGCTGGGGCAGCTCTGCAGGTGGGGTCTCACCTGAGCAGGGCACAGGGGCAGAATCCCCCCTTTCCTGCTGCCCACACTGTGGGATCAGTCCAGGATGCTGCTGGTTTTCCAGGCTGTGGACACACATTGCTGAGTCATGTCCAGCTGTTCATCCACCAGCACCCCAAGGGCTGCTCTCCCTTCATCCCCCAGCCTGTACTGACCTCCTGCCCTGTCCTTGCACTGGGCTACACAAACAAGATGAAGAAGTTGGGTGACATAAAATATTCCCCTGAGTGACAAATCAATCCAGAGTCCACTGATGGACTCTGCCCTCAGGGAAGGAAGAGGGTCTGAACCAGCTCTGAGATTGCTCCCTGGAGGAGACCCTGGGGTGAAGGTGGTCTCTGTCCTCCTCACACTCTGGAACATCCATGATCCTTTGTTTGTTCTTTTCAACCTCCCTTGGTTTCCTCAGAGACCTCCTTGTGGGATAAAGAGGCCTGCTATCAATTAGGCCTGTGAGACAGCTGGTTGTAATCTCCTCTTTGATGTCCTGGCACTGAGAAATCCCTGGATGCTCCCACTGAGAGGGAGGAAACAGCCCAAGTTACAGGCTGGCCCTGCAGACTGTCAGCCTGGGAATCTCCCAGGTCATGAACCTGCCCCTGTTCCTGCTCTCCTGGGGCACTGCTGTCCCAGCTCTGGCCAACTTCAGGAGGTTTGGGTGACACCATCCATGCCCAGAGCACCAGAGAGGGATTTGGAGGTAACACTGGGAGGGATTTGTCCTTGTGCCTGATCCTGACCCAGTGCCATAAATTTATTCTCTTTCATTCACATATTGGAGGAGATAAAAACAAATTTTCATGTGGAGAAAGCTCATCAAATTATTTTTGCCAAGGCAGATGAGAGAGAAAGAAAGAATTTGGAAAACAAAGGCGAAGTTTCAATATTGAATCTTTTCTAAGCAAAACTTTTCTTTTGGGGTAGGGAGGAACACACATGTCAAAGTACTTTATACAAAAATTTGCTTACATTTACGTTTACAAACCAAACCTAATCAAAACTCAAGAGGAAATAGGACATTATGGGTCATTTTGAAAAAGAGACTTTAATTTTCTTTTGTCCCAACTCTTCCCTCACTAGATTCTAAATCTGTTGATAAAGGACCATTATCAGCCTTCTGGATCTCCCCTGGGTGCTTCCACATTCTCATTATCCAACTTTTCACTGGAAATGAAAAGCATTTTCACATTTTAATGCTTGATACTCTTCTGTGCATCTGCTGTGCAGCACTTGTGGTAGCCCCACAACCTAATGGTGCCCAGAGGTCAACGATTTGCACAGTTAAACTCACAAAAACAAGGCAGTGAAGTCTTTGGAGTGAGGAATCACCATTTTACAATAGGAATTCCAGCTCCTACACACATGTTCCTGGATGCAACTGCAGTCCAAATAGATATTATTAGTAGGAATAACAAATAACGAATTGTTCCCAAATGATCACATTCTTTGTTGTTTTGCTGTTTGTTTGGGTTGTTTATTTTTTTTTCCTGTTTGTTAATGGCAATAAACAGCTCAATTTGCTTTTCATTTGTAGGCCTTTTCTGAGTGGTTTTGCAGACATTCCCAAATTAAATGGAAACATCTGCCTAGTGGGATGGGTTTTAGTCCATGCCAGTATTTGGGGAAATGGATGGCTTAGCCCTGATGTCACACTTGATGGTTTCTGCTGAAATCTGAAGGGCCCAAACTCCAGTTTACCTGTCAAGACCTGCCACAGTGTTTCTGTTTCCTGCAGGGAATGAAATGGAGAAACAAGAAATAAGGATAACCAAGGAGAGGACAAAACCAAGGGAAAACTTGTTAGTGCTGAAACTTTTCTGAGTGACCAGCCTAGCACCAACAGAATTGGGACAGAAAAGGCATTCAGAGTGGGGTGAAGACCAACAGCCACTCGAGTAGGAAGGATTTAACCTTGAGAAGGAAGAAAACAATCTCTGGGTACAAAGATTTCTACAGGTCCCAGGGTGACAGTGGTGACCCCAATGCAGACACCTAAATTCAGTGTCTTGCTTTGCAGAGCCCTTAAAAGTGCTCACAGCATTGCCTGGGTGCCTCCAGACCCTGAAGAGAGTTTCCTCACCTACAGCTGGCTCAGTCCCTTTGTCTCTTCACAAGCAAAGTGATTTCTCATGGACTCTGACACCTTTTCCAAATGTGTGTGGCAGAGCTGCCTCCTTGATGATGCAGTTTGGAATTAAAAAAAGGTTCCTTAGTCCCCTATGAACCTGAAATGCAGTCACTCCTGGCCTGGAGAAGAGTGAGAGGAAGGTGTTTAGAAGTGTCAAGAAATAAACAGGGAGACAGAAAAATGGACTTTCCCAGACCATTTTGCTGAGGTGGTTGACCCGGTCCCCATGGTGACCATCAGGGAGTGTTGGAGAGGGAGGATGACTCACATCTGGCAGGGGAACAGCATTTCATCATCCACATTTCAGCACTGCCAGATGGAGACCTCGGGGCTTTGAGGTGTGACCCCTCCAGTGACCTGGGGAGATGTTTCCAGCTGAGTTTGGGAGAAGGATCCTATGGAAAATCCCTTATGGAACAAAATAGCAGTGAAAAAAAATGGGCTTATGAATTTAACCCCGTGGTACAACCCTGAGCATGAGCTTGGGCATGGCAGGGAGCAACCATTTCTTTTTTAGACACTTTTCCTTGGAGATTTCTGTGGCATGACCCAGAATTGTCCAAACCTAGTGCCACCTTCACAGGCAGAGCACCAAACTGCACAGCCTGGACAGAGGCAGCCACAGGGGACATCCACCAACACAATCCAGGTGGTTCTCTTCTCCATCCATTCTCTTCCCCAGGTGGGAAGTGTGATCTGTCAGGACCATTGCTAACAGGGACATCAGGGTTATTACTACAAAGAACTCCTTTTTCTGGAGTTTGCACCCGTTTTTCTGCTGTATCTTCAAGAGTTTGAGTGCAAAGTACAAGGCTGGTCTCCCAAAGCATCCAAACCATCAGTGTCCTAAAAGGGAGTAAATCCAGATGGATCAGTGGGGGAATATGGATTGTAAAGGCAGGAGCAATTAATTGGGTGGGATGGATTCAACAAAAAGAGGCTACAGGGGGAGAAGACTTCTAAGAATCTAATTAAAGAAGATGACATGGACACAAAACTAATGAATTTGCAAGGAGACACGGATGTGTTCCCACTGCAAACAATAAAATTTCCAAGAACTGGATGCAGTAAGATCCAGAATGGCCTCTCCCAAGGCACAGCAGCAGAGGTTCAGGGACGGGGACACACATGAAGCCCAAGTGATTTTGAATGGGATCACGGCTGATCCACAGGGATCTGCAGTGGCAGTCAATCCTTTCTCCAAATGTGACAACTGCCCATGGTATTTGCCACCAGAGCCACAGAGGGGTATAGAGAGGAGGAGAATCAGGAAAAGGGAGAAGAAGAGCTACAAAGGAAGAAGGCACCTGAGGGATTGCCAATGCACTTGGTGGGATGGCAGACGTGATCATATATCTGCAGCGTTGCTCTCCAATGGCTGATCTGAATTCTGCTGTGAGTCACCCAGCTCTGCTTTGAGCTGGTTTTGAAACAAATTATTTTTGTTCCATACATTAGGCTGTTAATTTAATCACCTGTGGTTTCTCTGAGTGCATGCTGAGGGGTGTGCAGTGAGAGTACACAGGGAAGGAACAGACCTTTTCCAGCTGAACGCGTGGAATTCATCCTGACAGGCTGATGGCCCCATTTAATGTAAACACTCTCCACTCTGCCCCCTTCCCTCCCTGCCTTTGACTCGAGCAGCCAGAGACACTGGGAAAGTTCTGTTTTGAATGTAAATACTTTCCCTTGCGCTGTCCTTGCAGCAGGAAAACGAAACCGCCCACGTCCTCATTCCCCTGACCTTTGGGGGAAGTTCATGGATCCTTCCTGTAGGAGAGCAGCAGCCATAGTGCTCACTGGGGTCATTAAGGGATGCTAATGAATCCCAGGAAGAGTCTGAGCATCACATGGGTTATAAAATCATGGAATTGCAGAGTGGTTTGGGCTGGAGGGACCTTAAGGTTATCCAGCTCCAACCCCCTCCCATGGACAGGGACACCTCTCAGGTTTCTCTGATCCCCATCCAACCTGGCCTTGTGTGTTTCTGGTTCTCACATCTCAGCATTAGCAGGTGAGCAAAGACCTAAAGCTGTGATGGGACAGGCTTTGTGTGCACCATTTCCCTGTCCAACACCTTACTGTCACTACCTGTCCTAAACAGGAGGACAAACTGGCAGACAAATCCATGTTCTCCATCTATTGAGGAAGTCAGTGTGGTCCTGCTGTCCTGGAGCACAGGCAAAGTGATGGACACTACAGAAGAAACAGTCAGGTCAGACCAGTAAAATCACACAAATTACTTTTCTTCTCTATCTCTGCCTGCGAGCAAAAATTAAGCCCTTCCTTCAGTGACTTTCATACATATTTCCTACTATTCCTGCACTGAAGCAAAGGTGTGCCCTTCAATGCTTGGCAGCAATGTGAAGGAAGCCAGGCTGGCTCCTCTCAGACCATCTGAGCAGGCAGCAATGACCCCTTTATTTTCATTTTCAGGACACAGCTTCAGAATCTGCCTGTGGAAAGGTGCATCTGAAGGAAAGGCATTGACGTGCCAAGGTACCAAGCTGCAGGGCTCAACCTAAACTCCAGTTAATGGGATAGAGAATGAAACTCCAGTTTATGGGATAGAGAATGAAATATTAATGTGGGGAGGTTACTGGATGTATTTCACATGAGGATGTCTGGTTTTCTTTTTAATTTCTTGGGAAAGCAATCTAGGGTGCAATCCAAGTCATCTGAAAGCAGACACAGGTTACCTACGTGTCTTGTACCACTGGAGATAAATGCCCTGGGATGTCCCTCCCAGACCCTGGATGTCCTCCTAGAAGAGCATAGAGCTTCTCCAGGTCCTGTTTTGCAACCAAAACCTCACGTGGTTTCCTCACCTCGATTAGGGACAGCACCAGGCGAATTTGAGGGTAGTAAATTGCAATCCAAGCCTGGTGAGCAATCAAGGCTCTGTAGGCATGGACAATAATGGGAGATGAGACATCCACCTGCTCACAGACAGAAATCTTCACCTGTGAGTCTGGTCCCAATTTCTTTGTTGACCTGCACACCAGAAATGATTACATTCTTTGTCTATCAGAGCCATGGATGAGAAGGGAAGCACTGATTAAGGAGGTGTTCAGGGAAGGGAACTTAGGGAGGGAGGGTGGTGGCAAGGGAGGTGATGAGACACAATGGGAATTGTTCCCTTCTCCTGGGTGGCTTTCCCAGGAGAGCAGAAGCTCTCTGCCAGTATCTGCACCACTCCTTTGCCTAAATGCTGACAAAACTGCAGTCTGCCTGCATGCAGATACTACGGGGTGCTCTCCTGCCTCCCACATCCATCTGGATGCACTAGTTTGAGCTGCTTCAGTCTAGAAATAACACCATTGTTTGAACAGCCCCTGACACAGAAGAGGCTAAAGCATGTGACTAATGGGCTTGTGCATCATGATAGATTAGTCTACAAAGAGCCCAAGAGTGCTGCAACTGTGTGGCGTCACTGGAAGTGAAGCACAGCATGATTTAATCCCAAATAATCTGGCTTTTGCAAGGCAGAAGAAAGGGAGAGATGCAGTATTTGGAAAATCCTGCCCTTTGCTCCTTCTTTTTCTCATTACTGAGAAGGTAGTGAGGTCCTGGCACAGGGTGCCCAGAGAAGCTGTGGCTGCCCCTGGATCTCTGGAAGTGTCCAAGGACAGACTGGATGGGACTTGGAGCAACCTGGTATAGTGGAAGATGTCCCTGCCCATGGCAGGGGGTGGAATTGGATGGTATTTGGGATCCAACCCAAACCATTCTGTGATTCCATGATAATCTCTGAGTGAGGAATACACAGAAAACAAACCCTGTGATGTAAAGTCACTCTGCTTTATTTCCCCAAATCCCCACAAGCCCATGGCTGGCTGCCAGCTGGACTTCACACTGCATCCTCACAGTTTTCCAGATAATTCCTATGGAAGGAACCCTGGGAACAGAAAGAGCTGAAAAACTTTTCTGGTGCAGTTTGGCAAGTGTCTCTGACAGAACTTGGCTTCAAAGGCTGAGGTTCAAAAGCTGGAAGCTGCTCTGAACCCAAGTCCTCTGCTCTCAAACCAGGACAAAGGGCAGCTGATGGTGCCACCACTGCTGTGTTTTCTGTGTGCCCCATGCCCTTCCAAATTGTGTTTCTGAGAACACAGCTGGGGAGGGAATACAGGTGTCAGGTCCTCTGCTGGGCACTCAGGTGAGAGGGCAAGAAACAACACCATTCCCAGCTTCATCTGGTGACCTTGGGGCTCAAAACTGAGCCCCTGGATTTTGGGGTCAGTGCCCTCCGTGATGCCTGTCATTACTCATGAGCTGTTTCTCAGAGATTTGTGGAGCTGGTCGTAGGAAACTTGAGCTGGAGAACAGCCAGGGATGAGATGTGACACAAGCCCATTCTGCTGGTGACATCCTCCCCTCAGCAATGCCTGGCTCCACACCACCCTGCTGCTGCAGGGGACATTCCTGTCCCTTTCCTGGTCCTGCTGCCCTAACTCCCTCTTGCCTCATTGCCACAAAGATACCCCCATTCCTCACTGTCTCTATGCAACAAACTATCAAATTTAGGCTTAGGATATGATTTTCCCTAATTCCTTTTTTTACCTTTTCTCCACCCAAATGCTTTCACCAAGGTCTTGCCCCTGTCTCCTGGACTGAGCTCTGGCACAGTCCTTCCAGCAAAGTCTGGGGCCAGATTCTTGTGCAGTGGGGGCTGCTCCCTGCTCAGTGTTTGTATAATTGATCCTTTAACTGCAGATCTCTTGCAGAGCTGCCTTATGGCTATTTTTTTTCCCCCATCACGGACATTTTTTGGAAGGTTTGCAGCTTTGTTCTTGGGTTTCTCAGCACTTACAGTCTTGCATTGCAAGAACCTTGCAGGGGAATACAGCCAGGAGTTCTTTACTTCAGGAGAGCAGACAGGGAAACCCCTGTGATTTGCTCCAACCTCTGACTCACTGGGGGAAATACAGATCCCATTAACCTTGACAAATAAACTCCTGCACACAAGAGGTACAAGTCAGATTCCAGATCCTGAAACCAAGTGGAATCAACAATCCCATGTTCCTACAGCTCCAGGCACACTTCTTGGGCAGATTTGTGCTGGAAACAGCTGTCTGGGGCCAGTCCTGTATTCCCTATCTCCTGATGATCTTCCTTAACTGAATGCCATCAATTTGCTCACTGTGAACAACAGGAAAGGTGGCTTGGTCTTGGCTGGTGAAGGGATTTCTCCCAGCAGGAATCCCTTGTAAATGTTTCTTTTTTAATTTTTTTTCCCACCTACTGGAGGGGGTAAAAATAAAAGTTGCATTTCAGGGGCCTTAATGACTGAGCTGTGAATTGCTTCAGGTTGGAAACTGCCCAGGAGGAGGAAATGCCCTCTCTTGATCAAAGCTAGCAGTTGGTTTTCTGCCACCAGATCTGGTGGTTCTTGGGCTTGGCTCCAAAGGCATCAGCTAGGAGCCCTCTTGGAGAAAGGCTATTCATTAGGAACAGCAAAAAACCATCTCCTGTTCCAGCCACTCCAGTTAATCCATCCCTGGGCTGATCTCACCCATAAATTATGGTGCAGGGAGAAGTGCAGTCTTCTGTTTCCATGTGACAGTTTCATAGAGCACCAAATCACAAAATGCAGGGCAGGCAGAAGTAGAATCAGAGAATCACAGAGCCACTGAGGTTGGAAAAGCCCTCTAAGATCACAAACTCCAACCATTCCAAGTGCCACATCCACATGGCTTTTAAATCCCTCCAAGGGTGGGAATTCACCACTGCTCAGGCAGCCTTTGCAGGTGTTTGACAACCTTTTCCATGAAGGAATTCTTCCTAAACATCATCCTAATCAGTGAACAAAGCTGATTCACTAGAATCATAGAATCAATACAGCAAGTTATCCCATGAGAAATGATGGAAATAAATCTCCTGCTTTGTACCTGCAAGGATAGAGACCCCAAGAACCAAACTCTGTGTTCTGCCCGTCATCTTTCACAGGTTTGTCCATCTCATGTTGTCTCACATTTGGCAGAACAAACTCAGCTTGTTACAGAGACACAGAATGGAAAAATTCACCTGATAATGTTTGACACCAGATAATGTTTGTCTGGGACTTTATCCCAGAAGGGTCCCATAATATCAAAAGGTGCTATCAGCCCTACCTAGAATATAGCACAGTAATCACAGCAGGTAAAACTCCTATTGATCCATCAGAAGATAATTCAGGTTGCTTTCCCAAGGAAATACACTTATTTTTTCAAATATAATAAAGCCATCAAACCCAGCTTAATATAGATGAATTTACTGTTATGTGGTATATTCTGGTATCGGTTCCAAAACTCCTGTTGAGAGATTTTGTAACATTTTACTCACTGAATCCCAGTAGTTTCAAGTTTTTCAGGGTCTATTTTTTCCCTGTTTGTGGTACACTCCTTATAGCAACAGCCTCCAGATGCGTCAGGACTCTGCCATATAAAAATGGACATTTGGCTTTAAATAGCTTCATTTGATGGTGTAGAGGGTGGACTGGAAGCAGAATAATCCCTTGTACAAATCATGGAATATCAGGGTCCTACTCCCAATCACAGCATTGCTTTGGCCAGGCAGAAGCAGAGCAGACGTTGAAATCTGAGTGTCCAAATCATTAACTGAGGTCCAGAATGAGGCATCTGCAATAACAGCAAAAACTGCATGGAGCCCCTCTGTCCACCTCTGCCTGCCCACACAGGGAATGGGTAGGAAACACTTGGGCTCCAAATAATTGTCTTTGGCAGATTATTGCCAAACAAATATGGAGTGTTTCCTTGTTTTCCTGCACCCTGGTGTCTTCTGCACTCAGGCACGTGGAAGGAACCAACACTAATGCTTTGGCTGCATAATTTACTCATAGGCTTGTTACCCATGTGCCTACTTGTAATTCCCTCCTGTGCCCTCCTGCAGGATGGGAATGTGTTTTCCCTGGAGGGAAACCCAGCTCTCCCAGGTTGTTTCTCTGCTGAGTTTCTCCAGACAGACACAATCCCTGCAGGTCAATCCACTGCTCCCCCCGTGCTATTCCAGTGGGATGCACATCCCCACGTGTCCCTGTGCCTTTCCCACTGCACACATCCCTGCTATCATGCCTCAGGAATGACACTGGTAGGCTGCTACACAGCCCTGATGCTACTGCAGGCACTCCGAGTGGGAAAAAGAGAAGCAGAAATCACAACTGGGGGCTGCAGAGCCAAAAGCGGAATTTATCAGGGAAAGCAATGGATTTCCCCTCACTTTAATGCTTTAAGAACAGTCTTGAAATGGTTCAGGAATGTTTTTAGGCCAAGTGTTCTCTTCTTGAGAAAGGGAGATGGGCTGGAATATCCATCCATCCATCCATCCATCCATCCATCCATCCATCCATCCATCCATCCCTCCATCCATCCATCCCTCCCTCCATCCATCCCTCCCTCCCTCCATCCATCCCTCTATCCCTCCATCCCTCCATCCATCCATCCCTCCATCCATCCATCCATCC
>JANPWX010000392.1:79795-120972 GCA_024734555.1 Trochalopteron elliotii
CGGGGGAGGAGGAGGAGGAGGAGGCGGCAGCGGCAACGGCAACGCTGCTTTGCAGGACGCGGCGAGACCGGAGTAGAGTGATGCCGGCAGCAGAACAGGCGGGGAGAGGAGAGATGATGGAGGGGGTCCAGGCGAGATGATGATGGAGGAGGTCCAGGCACGCTCTGGGAGGAGGCAGCCCCCGGGAGGGTCTCGCAGCACTGGGGTGCACACCCAGGAGTGTCACTCAGCACTGGGGTGCAGCCCCAGGAGGGTCCCTCAGTACTGGAGTGCAGTTTTCGGGGGTCTGCCAGCAGTGGGGTGTAGCCCCCAAGAGAGGTCCCGCAAAACTGGGGTGCAGCCCTAGGAAGAACACTCAGAAGTGGGGTTCAGCCCCCAGGAGGATCACTCAGAAGTGGCGTGCAGCCCCAGAAAGGATCACTCAGAAATGGGGTGCAGCCCCAGGAGGATCACTCAGCCCTGAGGTGCATTCCCAGGAGGATCACTCAACACTGGGGATCAGCCCCAGAAAGGATCACTCAGCAGTGCGGCGCAGCCCCAGGAGGGTCACTCGGAAACGGGGTTCAGCCCCAGAAGGGGTCACTCAGCAGAGGGGTTCAGCCCCAGGAGGGGTCACTCAGCAGAGGGGTTCAGCCCCAGGAGGATCCCTCAGTACCGGGGTGCAGTCCCGGGGGTGCGGCGCTCCCGCCCGTCACCGCCGGAGGGCAGCAGAGCGCAGGGTTTGCCCGCGGCGCGGGGTCCCGGGGCTGGGGGACAGCGCGGGATGTCCCGTCCCACTGGAGACCGCCCGTGCCGGACCCCCGCGACAGCATCCCACCCGGCGGGTGCCCTGCCAGCCTGGCATGGCCTCCCTTAGCGCCAGCATCCCACCCGGAAGGTGCCCTGCCAGTCTGACATGTCCCTCTCCCAGCATCCCACCACCACAAGGATGTCCTGTATGGCTGGCATGTCCCCCCTAGCCTCAACATCCCACCAGGAGGATGCCGTGCACAGCTATCCTGTCCCCCCCAGCCCCAGAACCCCACCAGGAGAATGCCCTGCTAGTCTGACAGTTCACCCCCAGCATCCCACCACAAGGCTGCCTTGCCAGGTTTCCTTTATGGTCCTGCATCCAGGGCTTCCATCGAGCATCCTTCCTGTGCCAAACTCTGTTTTCCCAATGCTGACCCCCCAGCCCAGGCATCCTGCTCAGGGTGCAGGCAATTCCCTCATGAGATCCTTCCCAAAGCAGAAGGGACAGTCAGGGTGTTGCATTTGGGGACAGCTCCATGCTCAATGACTGAACCCTGCAACTTGGACACGGCAGCTTTTTACTATAACATATAGGCACATATTTCTGACTAAGTTAAACAGGGCTGGGTTTTTTTCCCACTGATAAAAGCAGATCCTGTTTACACTGGTTTCTTCCCAATGACCTGCCTCCATACATTGCAATGGGGACTGACCCCACTGCTCAACAAGGGCTTTCCCTCAGCTTCTTTCTACTGCACACAGGAAATATTTCCTCAGAATGTGTTTATCCATGATTTTTAAACTTTTTTTTTTTCTTAAAAAAGTAGTTATTTTAAAGGGCAGGTCAAGTGGACAGTGGGATGATTGAACTGGTGCTGTCAGAGCATGGGAGGTCTGTAGATTCACTGGATATGAGAGTGGACAAAAAATATTATAGCTTATTTATTCCTTTATTTCCCTTGATAATCATTGCAGGAAATGACACATTTTTGATTTTCCTCATTTCTTTCATGCACTTTTTTCTTCCTTAAGATTTCACCCAACTTCCTTAAGCTGGGTTTTGGGCCCTACTGAGAACAAGAAAACTTGAAAATACAAGAAAATAGGAACACATACTGCACAAGGAAAATGTTCATAAGGATGGTTTTGCTTAAAATAACCCACCCAACAAACACTTAACAGCTTTTTTAATGTGAATAAAAAAAAAGGAAACAAAAAAACCCACAAGCCCAAACACCCAACACTTGAGGTCAAATTCATTTTCCTTATGTTTTGATGAAAACATGTCAGCCACCAAAATGAAGGATTGTTTCTTACTGGGATGCTAAACTCAGCATGGGAAGATCTCATCCCATGGAATTTTGTAGCCCTATCTTTGCAGCAACACAGATTGCTGTGGAGATAAATATATCTCCTCTAATCTATCCAGTGACACCCAGAGATAAAGAAAACATGTGCCTCTCTCCAAAGTGAAGGCTTGACTGAAGCTTCTCATGTACAGAGGGATTTTAACCACGTAGGAAGGAAAGAGAGTTCCACTGGGATGAAGATTTTGCATCTGCCCTGATCCTGCCCTCCCTGGGTGAGCTCTCCTCCTCTCCTGATGTCTCCAAACACAACCTGTCCCTGTTGCTGAGAGGTTTGAGCTGGCATGGACTGCAGGGTTTGAATGGGGTGGGAGGATGGGATGGGGGAGCTAAAGGGGCAATTTTTGGTGGGGGTAAGATCCTGGGGGCTGCCACATCTGCCCCAAACACACAGGAAACCCTTGAGGTTGCACTGATGCCTTTGCCCTCCCCACCAGGGCAGGGAGAGATCACATCCCGTGCTGTCACTGCAGCTCAGCTAAAACACATCAGAGCTCACTGCCATCCTGCCAGTCACCTCCTTGCTTTTCACCTTGTTTCTCTCCAAATCAGGGCCATTATGGTTAATTTGAACTAATGAGGAACAGGTTTGTACTGATGCACTTAAACCCAAATAAAATGTTGGGGTAGGTCTGCATGGAGGAATTTGAAGTAAACACACAGAGAGATGTCTGAGCACCTGGAATATTGCCAGTCTGGAGGTACAGCTCTTGCCTCTTGATGCCTTTCATCCCTTTCCTCCCTCTTTTTTTTACCCTTTTGGGGCAGAGGTTATCCTGGGATTTAGGTGGTGCCATTTGGTGATGTGAACAGATAGATAAAAAGACACAGTCACACCAGGTGGACAGTGTTTGTCACGCTGTAATTACATGTTATGTCCAAGTCTTGGAAAGGAAAGGCAATTTTTTGGTTCAAAGCACCAGAGCTTAAAGGATTTTGATCAACGTTTGCTAACAGTCTGGGGTTTATACCAAGGAGAGTGGTACTCGGGGTGGGAGGTGTCCCTGCCCATGGCAGGGGCTTGGAAATAAATTATCTTTAAGGTCCTTTCCAACCCAAACCATGATTCTGTGACTCTACCCTTGCTCTGCAAAGGAAAATTATCCACGGTGCATCTGTCTGCAGCATCCCCTGGATCCAGAGCTGGGAGAAATGCATCCTGCTCACAGCCAATGCAGAACAGTGGCAAATTCATAATATTTAATTGATTTTAGAAGTGGGTTTGCCTTGCCTTGGCCAGGGCACCCAAAAATCCTCTGGAAAGTCAAGATCAGTCTTCACTGCTTGTCCCTCTGAGGTCATGTCCACCTCTGCTTGGCTCCTGTGCTGCTCCCAGGTCTTCAAGCATATTAAAAATGAGCTAAAAGTGAGTGGAAGGGATGGTTCAAACCTGTTCTGCTGCACGTTTTGTTTCCAAACGTGGGGGCTCTGGAGAAATTGGAGATCAGGACAACAACTGGGAGATGTAATGGGCAAAACCTGGACTGGGCAATTGCTGGAGGGCATTAGAAACATGAGGAGTTTTGATTTTGATTGTGAATGAGGGGTGGGGTGAACTGTTCACCTTTGTTGGTGTTGTGATGTTATTCTTTTTCAACCTAAATCATTCTAAGAAGTTATTTTGACTTTGTTGGGGTGAATTCTTTTTGTTGATGGAAGTGAAGTTTTTTGTGATGAATGCATGTTTTGTTGATGTTTTTGTATTCTTGCAATTTTATTTAAGTCTGGAAAGAGTCAGGCTATGCTGTGGATGTTTATGGCTTAATAAATGAGGCGAGAAAGAAAAGGAAATAGCTTTTTTTTTACTGAATGATAAAGGTGGGGGAAAAGAAACTTTGAGCATGCTCTAATGGTATCTACCTAAACCTGCTCAGACATGGATTACAATTCCCTTTTCCTTTGCCTTCCTGCTCCCAAAAACCATCCCAGCCACTATCACATCTTACTACATTTACTACTTTTTCCTGATTTTCTCCTTTTCATGTGAATGTGGCTGCTCTGGGTATGGTTTGTTTTTTAACTGTCTGCTCCCCTACTCTAGTGCTGTGATCCCAGAGCACACAAGGGAAGCACCATGGAGATCTGGTCCAAGCCCCTTTCCTGAAGATGGATTTGTCTTTTCCAAAACCTCCCTTCATGGTGGCTCTCTCCTCCTTCAGTGGAGTCCCTGTCCTCTTGGTTGGAAGGTTTCTGGTCTAGTCTAAACTTGCTTTGCTCCCTGCCAGCTGATGCAGAGAGCAATTTATTACCTTCCTCTTACAGGTTTTTAATTTAATTTTGGAGCAATTGACTGAAAAAAAAAAGGAAAAAATAATAACAGAATGGTTTAGGTTGGAAGAGACCTGAAAATCATCTTGTTCCAAACCCCCTGCCATGGGCAGGGACACCTTCCACTGTCCCAGGTTGCCCCAAGCCCCATCCAATCTGACCTTGGACATTTCCAGGGACCCAGGGGCAGCCACAGCTTCTCTGGGCACCCTGTGCCGGGGCCTCTTCACCCTCACAGGGAATAATTTCTTCCTAATATCCCATCCAACCCTGCCCTCTGGCAGTGGGAAGCCCTTCCCCTTGTCCTGTCCCTCCATCCCTTGTCCAAAGTCCCTCTCCAGCTCTCCTGGAGCCCCTCGAGGTACTGGAAGGGGCTCTAAGCCTCTCCAGGCTGAACAATCCCAAATCTCTCAGGCTGTTTCCATAGCATGGGTGGTCCAGCCCTTGGAGAATCTCTGTGGCCTCCTTTAGACCCCCTACAACAAGTCCACATCTTTCCTGTGCAGAGGAACCCAGAGCTGGATGCAGCAGTGCAGGTGGGCTCTCAATGCCCTCCCCTGGGAAAAGAATTACCAAACACATGAATCCCTTCCTGATCATGCTCTTAGTGCAGGGAAGGTGCTTTGGCAGATTCCCTGCTGTGGTTTTCAGTGAACTCTCTGAGGACCAGAAATTATTTTGGCTTTCTGGATGCAAGGGCTGGCACAGCAAGTGGAGGAGTGAGGCTGAGGCAAATTGGAGCCCCTCCAAACTCCAAAAGAAAGGGGGATAAAATGAAGTGGCAAAGCACCTTTCAGGGCATAAAGTGAGGTGGTAAAGCATCTTCCAGACCATCAGCCATGAGTGCCTGTGGACACACAAGGAATGTGGGCATTCAGGAGGTGCAGGCCTCCACCCCATGTCTCAGTCCCAGTCTGATCCAGTAGGCAGGAGCCAAGGAGTGGCTGGAATTGTTGTGTAGAGGGGAAGAGCTCTGAGAGCCATGCTGCTGTCTGGGAGGCCGTGGCAGGTGGGATGGGTAGATAGAACAAGCAGATAAAGTGTGGTTTATAGGGCTGGTGGGACGTGTTTGTTATTTCAGTGGGAATGTTGATGTGTTCAAAATGAAGCATTCCTCAGGGATGTTCTTTCTTTTGCCTTTTGCTCTGTTAAAAGCCATATAATAAAACACTCCAATACCAGGCAGAGCATTTTAGATCCACATTGCAAAACACATTTTTTTTTTTGTTCAGGGAGGAATGAGCAAAACATAAGGCAAATTACTCCAGAATTACTAGAAGAATTAGCAATTAGCAGAAAAAATGCTAATGACGATGTAAAAAGGGCAGTCACTGATGTATAGAATGAAATAAATAACAGCATAAAAGATAAATCACAGCAGAACCAAATATATAAATAAAAATGCTCCAAAAGGTCAAAATTGCAACAAAGAATTGCTCTGTTATCACACAAAAATATTTCTGTTGGCAGTTCTGTTTCTTTGCAAAATTTCACTTCACCGAAATGTCAGTGTTTATTTGCCATTACTGTATATTTTCCTACCAGTTAGAAATCCAGACCATCAGCTGCTTAAAATGGCAGGTATGGAATGAGCCCTGAACCAAAGCCCCTCTGATTTGTCACGGTCTGCCTCTCATGGTTGATTCTTTGGCTCATAAATAAAAGCCTGAGAAATGGTTTTTGTAAAAGGACACCAAACTAGGACTTCATGGAGTCAGAGAATACCCTGAGCTGGAAGAGACACACGAGGATCATTCAGTCCAACCCCTGTTCCTGCACAGACACCCCAACAATCCCACCCTGTCCCTGGGAACATTGTCCAAACTCTCCTGGAGCTCTGGCAGATTTGGGGCCATGCCCATTCCCTGGGGAAGCCTGGGCAATGCCCAGCACCCTCTGGGAGAAGAACCTTTTCCTCAAATCCAACATAAACCTTCCCTGGGACAGCTCCAGCCATTCCCTTGGGTCCTGTCACTGTCACAGAGAGCAGGGATTGGAGCTGTCCCTCAGGAGGAGCTGCAGACCCCAGTGAGTGTCCCCTCAGTCTCCTCCAGGCTAAACCAACCAAGAGACCTCAACCATCATGGTCTGGCCCCTCCAGACCATTCACCATCTTCATAGACCTCTTTTGCACACTCTCTAATAGCTTTGGATCCTTCTTGCATGACCCACAAAGAAGTTGCCATGACATGGTTCCATCCTGTCAGTCATGAAATAACCAGAAAAATGGAAAAAGTCATTGTCCCAACAGCTGATCTTTTGATGGACAGGGAGCTGGGTGGGGAAATGGAGATGTTGGGAGGAGAGGAGGATTTGCAAAGAGGATCCTGAGTGTTTGGTTTGGCGACTTGCTTTTAGCCATCAGGAGCAGGGGACACTTGCAGGGCATAAGGGTGATGCTGGGTGCCCAAGGGGGTTGCTCTGTTGGCAGAGGTGGGGCAAGAAGGTGAATTGGCCACGTGTTTTAGTCTAGGCCAGGAGGGTGCTTTAGAACAAAGGTAATGATTTCGATTCTGATAAAGCTCAACAGACTTAAATCTTTTTGTAATTCTCTTTTTATGATGCATAAAGATAAATAAATATGTACTATTTCTATAAGTTCATGTTACATTGTAATTTTTCCCAGGAGCTTGTTTGCTTTCTTGAGGGAACACGGGGCTTGCAGGCTTCCACACTTCAGTTTAACACAAGTAAGTACAAGCAAATATTAAAACATGGCACAAAAATGAGTGGCGTAGGCTCAGACTAAAATTAGACTGCAAACTGGGTGGTGTTCCTCAACTTTGCCTTCAGCTGGAATTAACCAGAGTTACTTGAGGAGCTACCTTGTGACAGATTAAAAAGATCTGGGTTCAACGTGTGTGAGGCTTTGGGTTGCTTTTAATAAGCCACCTAAAACAGTAAAGGATGAGGAATAAATCTCAGACATTTATTTCTGTGGCATTAAGGAAGTTGACCCCTGACTGGGCTGCTCAGCTCATGTCCACTCTCGGGGTTAGGAGTCAATAAAAATAAAATGTGTGCTTGGAGCTGATGACCTGAGGGCAAGGACACATGGTGGAGGTGCAGCCATGACATGAGGGTGGGTGGCTCCCTGTGAAAACTTCACCTGGAAGACAATTTCTCCTGCACTGATGTCTTCAGTCACCAGCTTTGTGTGTCTCTTACTCCCTGGTGGTGGTTTCTCTCTTTTCTTTTCAAAGCAAAGTTTGGACCAAGCTCAGCCATTTCTCTGCCTCGGAATCTTCAGGGCCTCTTTGGCTCTATAACTTGGGCAGTCAGGGGTTGAGAGAGTTACGTCTCTTCTGTAATGCCTGGATTTTTTCTTCTGATCAAATGGAATCCATTGCAAAGTGGAATCCTGTGGCAGCACTGACAGCAGGAGGAGAATATCTCCTTATCCCTGTTTCAGCACCTTGTTGATCAGCTTACCCTCCCCTGACATTCCCATGGAAGTCAGAAATGCATTTGTGTTCTTTTTTTTTTTTACTTGAACCCTGATGTTCTGAAAATCTCCCTATTAATCCAACAATAAATGTCCCCTTGAGTGATGTTAATGGGAATACGATTTCCAATGTTAATGGGAATATTATTTCCAATAAAGAGATCACACCTGAGCAAATACCCAGATTTGAGATGTATTTGAATAATGTCTCCAGCTGCTGGTCCGAGTATTGAATCTGCTGCAACCCACAGAGCTAAAAGAATAATGAGTTTAACCACAGGCATAGCAATGGCCATGTGAAAGCATTAGCCAGATGTTTGCTTTTAGCAGGACACATGTGGGATTGCCTTGTTCTCTTCCCCCTGGCTCTCGAGTGACTGCAGGGCTGCATTTCAGCTTTAGAAGCCAGAAGGGCACAACAGATTTGTCCTGGCCAGTAAGAGCAAAACCTCATTACAGAGAGCTCTCTAGTCTGGAGGTGAACGGGTCAGAGAAGGCCCATTAGGAGACGTTTTGCTAAAGGAATGACCTTGTTGCAATGGCTCTGGTATTTGGATGGCAGCATCAGTTTCTTATTAGCTGTTCCCAAGTGATCCTGGGCTGCTCTGTCATTGCAGCCAGTGAACTTGGCCTTCCAGGGCAGGGCTTTCTGCTGGCAAGAGGAGAAGGGGCAGTGGAAAGAGAAAAACATGCCTGAGGCTCCAGAGCTTGGCAGAGCAGCTGCTTTGGGAGCCAGGGGCTGTGTGCAGATGTATTTTCCAGGTGAATGCCCATCCAAGGATGTAGCAAGGATGCCCTTGCAAAGCTCAAGTGAGATGCCTTGAGTCAGACTTCCCAGTTTTAGGATGGCTCTTCAGGTGGGAAGCATTACGGAGCTGCAGCTTCCAAATTCCTTCCCTGGTGGTTTTGCATTTTGGTACAAGTCCTGTTTCTGCAAATGAACTTTGACAGGGTTTGGGAATCACCCATGTGGTTCCCAGATGCCATGGAAGTTCACCAACCTTACTAATGGCTGCTGAGAAGGGGAGATGGTCACCTCCTCCTCTTTTTTGCTGTTCCAAGGCAAAAAAGTGCTGTTCCAAGTGCTGCTTGGGCAGCACTGTTGGGTGAACTTTTTAACACAATGCTGAAACTTTTCAAGCAACCACCCAGTGATTGTAGCATACACCTTATTTTCTGGGTTACCAGGTAGATCCAAACCCCAAAAGTGGGGGTTTGGATCACCAGCTCTCCCACTAGTGAGGAGGTAACCTCATTTACTGAGTATGCCTTTCAAGTTATACATTCCAT
The DNA here is from genome assembly GCA_024734555.1 of Trochalopteron elliotii. Lineage (NCBI taxonomy): Eukaryota > Metazoa > Chordata > Aves > Passeriformes > Leiothrichidae > Trochalopteron > Trochalopteron elliotii. The sequence goes on from JANPWX010000392.1 coordinate 88,898, forward strand.
GTGGAAGGAGGGGGGTTGAAAAGAAATTTCAGAAATATTTTGCATATTTTCCCACAGTTAAAGACAGAGAAACAAAGGTATTAACCAAGATCCTTCAAGGAAAGGAGCCAAATTTTCTGTCTCTGCATTTAGATTTCCTGGACCACTATGGTCCCTGTTGAGCCAGGCTCAGTTGCCCCTCAAGGCTGCAGGTTGTGAAGTCTGAGAGAACTGAACTTTGGTCTGAGGATATTTTCACAACACCAATATTTAAAGAGCCACCATTTAACAGAGACCATCTTTGCCTGGGGGTATCCCATGTACCTCCCTCTTTTTCCTTTTCAAGCATTCCCTTGGAAGTCATCAGGGCCTATGTCATAGACATATTCAAGCATTTCCTTGGAAGTCACAGAGGTTTGGGTTGGAAGGGACCTTAAAAAAGAGGTTTGGGTTTGGGTTTGGGAAGGGACCTTAAAAAAATCATCTCAGGGCATTTGGTAAGGCCATGATTTCTTCTGGAGATTAATCCATGGGGTTTCTTGAGAGAAATCCAGGTCTGCCATGCTGATCAGGAGCAAAATCCCAGAAGGACCTATCCAAATGAATCCTTCTGATCTTGGTGATCAGGGATCTTGAGATCTAATGAGTCAATCAGACAAAAGATGTGACTCCCAAAAACTCATGGAAAATGCTTTGGAGAAGAAAATGAATTATCTGCTTGCATCAACTACATAAAGAGCTGAATCAGGTCAAAGAATCAGTCATCATTAAAAATATCATCATTATTTTTAGTAGGGACTAGAATAAAAATATACAGAGAGGAAAAGAATTAAAATACATTTCTAGAAAAGTGTGTGTTAGCAGCAGCTTGACAGCCAGTGGGAGAAAATGGTACAGATTAGAGGCAGAAATCTGGAAAGTGAGGCAGGGAAAAATTAGTAAGAGTACACTGGAAAACAGTAGGAACCCAACACATCTTTTTCCAGCTTCTGGCTTGGAGCAGCAGCTGATTGCAGGCCACGATGCAGGAGCAAACAGGGAAGTGCAGTAATCTGATACAGATGTCCCAGCAGTGAGTGAATCCTTGGTTTTGACAGCAGTTCTCTGGAATTCAGGAAATTGCTGTGGTTAGATGCTAATGCTTTCTCCTGCTTTGCTTTGCTTCCAGGATGAGGGAAAATAAAACATGAAAAATGAACACAGATGTTGTGGAAAGCTGAGAGGCTGGTCATGGAGTTTGTTTTTCCCTCCTGATGTTTGAAGCCATGTTTGCTGGAGAAAGTGTGAGGAGCAAATGTTTGCCTTAAGTTCTATTTGTTTATGGAGAAAATAACAGCCAATTCCTAGAGCCAACACAGACCAGAATTCAGGTCCTCACCATCCAGGAATGCTTCCTCATTCCAGGTAATTCCATGTATATTGGGGTTACATTAGCAGAGTGCTGAGAGGTCAGGAGAGAGGGTGAACATGAGTGAAATTAGCATGAATCATTAGCTTATTGAATCTTAGGAAAATCATTTGTTTAGGAGTAATACCCAGTTGTGTATTTTCAGCACAACAATATATGAAAATCTCTTTGTAGAACACTGGCCCACCTCTGATCACTTCTTATTTTATGAAGCAGTTTGGTGCAGTACTGTACTAGTGAGAAATTCTGGATTTTCCTGCACAGTGGTCACATCTTGACAGTGATGGCTGTGGCACAGCTGCCAAATTATGATTATCTGAGGTTGGGTATTCTTTTGGCTGCAGATTAGCTGTTAAAGCACAATTCGGCCAGAATTGCCAAGAAATGCATTAAAGGAGAGCAGAAGGGCTGGTGAGGATACCAAAGACAGAGATAAATAGCAGGAGATGTTGTAGATGATCCATCCTTGGAAGCGTTCTAGGCCAGGTTGGGCTTTGGAACAACCTGGTCTAGTGGAAAGTTTCCCTGCCCATGGCAGGGGTGTGGAATGAGATGGTCTTTAAGGATCCTTCCAAACCAAACTTTTCTATGATTCTGTGATACCAACTCCAGCTGCAAGAGGAGAATGCACCTGCATACTCTAGTGAGAGTTTAGGTGGCAAATACTCAGCAGAGGATACAGGTGTGTGACCACCTACCTGCTCTGCTTTTAGGTTCTTTCCTAGGCTGTTGCCACTGCCAGAGAAAATTCCCCAGACTTTTTTTTTGTCATCCCAGCAAGGCCAGTCTTCATGTTCATTCTGGGGAAAGAGGAGGATTGAGGCTGTTGCATGAGATTATTCACTAATCTTGTCCCCCCAGAATTTCCCTTGAAAATGGACTCATGAAATTGTTGGAGGAAAGCCAGAGATACAACAGCTTGCTACAGACCAAGCAGCAGGACTCAGATAACATGCAGAGCAGACTTCTGGTCTCCTGTGTTTCCACCAGGCTTCATAGAATCCTAAGGGGTGGAAAAGGTCTCCATAATTGAGTCCAACCTTTGAGCAAACACCACCCTGCCAACCAGACTGGAGCACTGGGTGCTACTGCTCATTTCTCAAACACTTCCATGGATGTTGAAAGCAGCCACCACCTTCCTGGGCACCGTGTTCTACCCTTTCTGGGAAGAAATTCTTCCTGAATTTATCTTCTTTTAATGGCATTGATGTAATGGATCTTAAAAACATATGGAAAAAAGGGACCTGATGGCAAAAATCAGTGTAAAAACCCCTTCATGTTCGTAGTCCAGGTAACTGGTTTTGAATAGTTCCATGGGCATTGGCTAATTCTGAAAAAGCAATGAGCTGGATTCATGAAGGAAAAACTAATTTGATTCTTTTTTTATAGCAGCTTGAAGCTGAAGCTGAATGTAGTGAGAACAGTGTGATACATCCAGCTGGTGCAATGGCTTCAGGTGTGTCAGTTCAGGGACTGAAGGAATTATCTCCTGTCACACAAGACACCCCAAAATGCCATAAGCTCTTGGCTCTATAATGGGCAATCCCATAAATGTCTTGGATTTCTGTGAACCAGCCCAGAGCTCAATAGGGTAAAACAACAAGCACCATGAAAATCAGCAGTGGAAAAGAAAGCACAGACCATTGTGGCACTCCATAAATCAGGAAATTCTGAGTCAAAAGCAGTGGTAGACTGAGGGAATGGTCTGAAGGATGTGTCATGTTTTCATGCCATGTTCTGGCTCTCCCTGACTCTGTACAAGGCAGACAATTTTGAAGTCAGCTCCAGGAACATCACCAGTGGAGAGCCTTTCTCAACAAAATGCACAACTTTGATGCCTCCCTGCCACGTGGGTGACCCACACTGTCACCTCAGCAGTGCCCTGTCAGGACTGATGTGTGTCACTGCCTTGTGCTGCCCCTTCCATCCCCTGATCTACTCCAAATAATAGTCTAGGACAAGAGTGATGGGCTGAGTGGGTGCCAGGAGTGGCAGGAAGGGAGGTGGCCCTGCCATCGTCCTGGTGTCACTCCTGACCCCATGGCAGGCTCAGCAGGGGCTCAGCTCTATAAGCCAGGCTGAAAGAGGGGAGGGGAATCTGGGACAGTTTTTTGGGAAGCAGACTGACAGATCTGTCCCAAGACTAAGATGAAGGGTCTAAAGCTCTTATCTGAAACCTGCTTTAGTCCTCTTCACATTTCTGGCTGTTGTATTTTCCCATCATGGCTGGTTCAGGATCACCAGACTGGGTCGTTAATGACCTGGAATAATTTCCTAAGAGATGAACCCGGACAGGGATTCAGCCAAGACACATAAACGGTTCAATTACCTGATTAGGGGATGAGCTTAAGCCAATTTGCAAGCAAAAACAAGGTCTGTGGGATTTAAGTCAGTTCTTATCGTGGTCATCATCTCAGGACAAGAAATGTAAGAGAGATGAATCTCCCTGCGGTTGGCAGAGATTAGAAAATGTGTTGTTTCCTCCTCATATGACATGCTTAATTCCAAAGTATCTGCTGGACAGCTTGGGTGGATTCTTGCACTGCTGACTTTCCCAAAGCAAGGTTATATCCTTCCAAACAGTGTGCTCAAAGCAGTGTGCTCCTATTTGGGAAAACTACACAGCTGAGGGATTTGCTTAACTGGAGCTTCTCTCCAGAAACTGGGTTGGCTTTTCAGATTGTGGTGATGGCCATGGAATTGAGATGTGTAGCCAAGGCAGGACATGCCAGGGTGTGATACAAACTCAGATTATTGGGATCTTCATCCAAATACTCTTGCACAAGCTGACCAGTGCTGGCTTATTAATTTTGTACATTTGTATTGTATTCTTGCCTCTAAGTCTTGGCAATCACTGTGAATCATTATGAACACCCCCCTCAAAGGATATTATTTCAGCTAGATGCATTCAAATCAAGGAGAAGAAAGGAGTGTGGTTCACCTAAAACACTCAGAAAACTGCGGGATTTTATCAAAATTCACAGGCAGAGACTCTTTGATTAACAAAAGTGGTGGTGAGGCCCTGGCACAGGTTGCCCAGAGAAGCTGTGGCTGTGGATCCCTGGAAGTGTCCAAGGCCAGGCTGGACAGGGCTTGTAGCAACCTGGGATAGTGGAAGGTGTCCCTGCCCATGGCAGGGGGTGGGACTGGATGATTTTTAAAGTCTCCTCCAACCCAAACCTTTCTGTGTTTTGGGTTTTATGTTTTATGTGTTTCTATGACATCTTCATCAAATGCCAAAACCATCCTCCAGTTCTGAGTGTGAAATGCAGCTTTGAATCCATTTCTGAAAAATTAGCTGAATTAATCACAGTGGTACCTGTTGGTAATGAAAGGAATTCTTTGACATGTCTGGAAAGGAGAGTGCAGCAGGGTGAGTAAAGAATCTGGAAAACTCTGGATGTTAATAAGACCTAATTTTTGATGGGTAGCTAGAAAAATAAACCCAAGCAACCAAACAAATCTAAGCAAAGAAAAAAAGATGTTATAACTTTTAATAGAATGGGTAGAAACAAACTGAGAACATGAAGAAAGAGGAGAGTCTGCATGAGACTAAATCAGCATGGATAAGCATTAGGAAAAAAGGGCAAGATATTGATGATGGTCTTCAGAAAAATGCATTTGATCAAATAGAAGAAGTTAAGACCCAGAAGGGAACTTTTTAAGCTGAAAAATTGTGGAGAACTGGCAGTGCCTTAGGAAATTTCTGTTAAAGGAAGATGTACAGACTATTGCAACATGGAAAATGGCTCAAAGAAGGTGTAAGAAATTTACTTGTCAGAATTAACATTACTGAAAAGAAACAATAATTCAGACTAAAATGGGAGGAAAAAATAATCTGTATCAAGGTGTTTCAAAGCATCTGGACTTGACAACATTCACCTGTGTGTGTTACTGGAGGTAACTGGAATAGCCCAAAGATTTATGGAAATGACTCTGGGAACATAGGGTGGGGCTGGGGTGGGAAAAGAATTACAGGGTGCCAGTCTTTGGAAAGAAGAATACAGTGAGTCAGCATCATTCCAGTTTTCAGAATAATCTTGAAATAAATCATCAGTCTGTAAGTGTGACGAAGACAACAGAGGGATGAATAAGAGCCAAAATTTTTTTTACGGACAACCTATGCTAAAGAATTTGAATTTTGTTTTTTTGTTGTTTTTTTTTTTGACAAAACAGTAGGCCTGGAGGATTGGAAAAAAACCCCATAGATATCAGATATGACTTAAGGTCTGGACATTATTTACTAAATAGTGTCCTAAGCAATTTTGAGAATTAAAGATTAGATAATGCTGCTATTTATTGTACTGGAATTTGACTGAAAAATAGCAAAGCTTCATAACTATTCTCTGAGAAGTATCAGACCACAATGATGTGTTAAGAAACAAAAGCATAAATCTACACAGGGCAGGTACCAGTCAGCATTTTTCATTAATGAGTTAGAAATTCTACAGACTGATCACATTTGCTATCCATGTGCACAGGCAGAAGGACAAGACTGAAATCCAAAATTGTCTGGATTGGGAAAATGATTTGGAAAAAAATAAAGTCATGTTCAATAAGTCCAAATGTAAAATTGTAGCCCCAGAAGGAACAATCAGCTGGGTGATGCAGGAGAATGGATGAATGACAGCAGCACATGAGGAACATTTGTCAGGAATTCTCACTGCTGTGAAAGAGGAAAGTGCCCTGCAGAGATGGGAATGTACCAGGCTGTAAATAAAAATCAATCAAGTCCCATAACAACAATTTTTCTCTCTTAAACAATTTTAATATGACATAACACCCTTAAAATATGTGTAATCATATTGCTGTGAATCTACTGGAAATTATTTTAATATCTCCACATTCTATGATTTTTCAGGGTTTGGTGTGTTCTTGTTACCTCTTATTACACTTTTAATTTGGATAGCAACAAAAAAAGGTGCCAAGAGAGGCAATGGGAAGGTTTTCTAATGATATGGTTGATTTTTGCACAGAACTCCTGGTGACTTTGGTCTACAGAAAATTTCTGGTTTGTGGTGAGCTCTTCTGTTAATTCAGAGAGGAGATGACAGAGATGTTGATGGTAATGGGTAACACATGAGCAACTTTTGGCTGGTCAGCTGCTCTCCCAAATTCTGGGGGTGCCACGTTTCTACAAAAGGGATCACCAGCAGCTCAAAGTGGACAAGGATTTAGAATTTAGGCACTGTGGAAAATTCACTTGACCATATTTCTTAGGTCACTCTACTGGGAATGAGGATATCTGGCCAACACACTGGTATTGGCTGTGAGGGTTCAACTGGAATTTCATAGAACAATAACATCAAATTTTAGGTTGGAAGGGGCCTGCAGAGACCACCCAATCCCACACCTTGCTCAAAACAGGTTTCACTAGGCCAGGTTGCTCAGGGCCATGCCCAGATGGCTCTGGAACACCTCCTTGGAAAGATTATTGCTTTTATCAACCCTGTTTTTCCAGTGTTTTTTAGAGGGGGTGAAGGGATGAATATTGAGATCGCTTCAAACCTGTGATAACCCTCAAAGCCAAAAATTCAAATGATGCAAGCTAAAGATGCTGGAAAGAAAGAATTGCAAGTGCAGAAAAATAAAAGAAAATTGAGGAAAAAAAAAAAAAAAAAGGATGGGAAGCAAGAGGGAAAGAGTTAATTCCCCTTTTGTACAGATTCAATATGTACAGACAAAGAGATAACAGGGTGCTAATGTCCCAAGTCCTTGACTGTTTTGATTGGCACGCAGAGCAGAACTAAGTCAGCTATAGTTAGATCTTGTTCCTACATGTCCAGACAGCTCCGTAAAAACGCAGGAATTTAAGGAGGGGTGAATCCTGCCAGCTCTTACCCAGACGTGTGAAACTGCTGAGTCCAGCACCGCTACCTCGGTGAGGAAAAGCTTTCAAGACACTGTGCCAGGCATGTCCCTTAAACAGATTTGTCTGTGATCCTTGCTCAGCAGCCTTTCCAAAGCCTATCCGATTCCCAGGCCCTTTGGAAACCTCACCTGGCATTAATTCCATTTGTATTTACAAACGCTGTGAATTATAGGTGTCACATGGACTGATAGCTGCAAAAAGGGCTGTTATTTTTTCATACTCTATGGTCAGAAATAACGAGTCTGCTTGTGGGCCAGAAAGCATGATTTCCCATTTGGAAGAATTTAAAGAATTAATTGTTTGGCAGAACAAATGTACTTGTAAAATTAAGCGTCAGAACACATTTTGCCCTTTGATTCCCTCTAAAATTCTCAGATAAACCAACTTAACCCAGATACTCAAATCACACACATCAGCTGTCTAGCAGGGAAAAAGGAATGCTATGCCTAAAGGAATAAATACTCTGGATTTTAAAGGAGATGAAGCAACCTGAGTTGTCTGAAATAGTTTTTCATCCACAAACAATTTAAAAGTATTTTAAACTATTTTTTTCTTGATTTTCTTACAGCTTTCACCATGGTTATTGAAAACTTTGTGCCTGGGATTCAGGGCGAGTTGGTCAAGAATCACATCCACCCATCCATCCATTTCTAATCCAGGAATCCAGAAAATATCATGAAAACTTGGCAGAACCTGAATTCAATAAGAATCATTCCTGCTCTCCACCACTGTGCTGAAAATCCCAGCAAAGCATATAAGGAGGATTTCTGTACATACCTATATGTATTTATGTATGCATTGAAAAGAAATTAAAAAACGGTTTGGGTTGATTGATTTACAGTAGATTGCTTCAAGCAAAATATTTTTTTGAGAAACTCTGAACCAAAAAGGCAGAAGAGGAACTGGAATTCACTGAAATCAAGAACTCTGGCAGCCACATCCCATTTTGGGAACATTAAATATTCCCAAGACAAAGAGCAGCTTTTTTCTGGGATGTGTCACCCAGTTTACAGCTGCAGCAGATGTATCTATACATACATGGAAAGGGACTTTTTACAAGAGCATGGAGTGACAGAACAAGGAGGAATGGGTTCAATCTGAAAGAGAGTAGGTTTAGATGGGATGTTAGGAAGAAGAAGAAATTCATCCCTGTGGGGGTGGTGAAGCCCTGGCACAGGGTGCCCAGAGAAGCTGTGGCTGCCCCTGGATTCCTGGAAGTGTCCAAGTCCAGGTTGGATGGGGCTTGGAGCAACCTGGGCTAGTGGAAGGTGTCCCTGCCCATGGCAGGGGGGTGGAATTGAATGATTTTTCGGGTCCTTTCCAACCAAAACTGTTCCATAATTCATTGATTCTATGATATCTGAGAGTAGAGAAAACTTCCAAATGTGGCAGTGATAACAAAAGCTCTCTCAGGCTGTTCATTTGCTGATGTATCTCTAACCTGGCTAATGCTGCAGGAGGTGACACGCTGCTTATTAAGGTTCCAAATACCTCTGAGGGTCCAGCCCTTGCAGAGAAGTGGCTAAAACCAATTAGCGACATGGCACAATTGTGTGTGTCTTGAAAAATCAAAAACATTTTAATAAGGAAAGAAAACAATACAAACACAAAGGCAAAGCTGAACACTGTATAGGGACAGATCCTCATATACCTGCTACAACCCCTCGAAAACACCCCGAGCTTCTTTATTCTCTCTCTTTAGTACTCAGTAGTTCAGGTGGGCTATTTGGCTCCTGGCCCAATGAATCAGCAACAGGCTTTGAGTTACACTCTCGGAGCCCAATCCACACTCCTGTGCTGGCACTGAGCCAATTACAATGAGAAAGGCACAGAACTTTCTATTTAAACTTCCTAAAATGTCTAAAGATGAACTGAAACTCTTTCCTTATACAGAGATGCCCACTTTGGGGGTGGGGGATGTTTTACTACAGCTGCCTTTTGGTTTTACTTGTGAAATAATTGCTTGATCCGTGTGGCTCCAGTATGGAAGCACCACAGTGATGGCTGTGTTTAGAAACAGATCAGAGGGTTTTCTCACAGCTCACACCAATCAGAGTGGTTAATAAGGTAGTGACGGATGAATCAGGTGCTAACAGCACTCACACCGTGATTGCAATTTGGACATTCGGGATTTTATTTGCATAATCACCCAGTGCCAGCCCTGCTGCACTGACACTGACAGAGCTTGCAGCAGCACCAGGGGAAAGCTGGTGGAGTTACTGCAGTAAAACATTTGTGTTGGGTAAAACAGACATGGGGCATGCTGCAAACTCCAGAGCACTGAGTCAGGACACACAGAAAAGTGAAATACATTCCTTTGAGGGCTCTCTGCTTTACCCCAGGGCTGGTCATGGGGGGCATTTTTAGTGCCGATGGAGATGTTGATTTTTGTGGCCTGCTGAAAGCAGAGGGAGTGAAGTCAAAGAAAAATAAAAGATGATGACCTGGGTTTCTGTCGTGGCAATGAAGCTTTTAAGAATATGAGGAGTTAAAAAAGCACTCTATAAGCATCCAGAAATTTCAGCAGCTCCTAGAGCTGGATAGAGGGACATAGGGAAAGGCAGAGGGTATGGAAAACAAACACAAAACATAATTCTATGCTTGCACTGGTGTAGCTGAAGACATGGGTGGAGGGAGAAGATGAGACCAACTTCTTGTCTGGCAGGTGAAGAACAAGGTGAGAACAGCCAGAGTGTCTCTCTTACACTTGACCTCCCATTTTTGCACAATTTTGGATATTTTCTGTGAGGGGGACGAAAAAACGTCTTTGTACATGTAAAAGGACTTATAGTGGAGTTTTACAAAGAAGTTACAAGGCTCACTCAGAAAATAAAACTGTGGGCAGTTAACAGTCTGGAAAATTCAAAAGAGCTGCAAAAACATGTTTGATTGTTCAGCAAACAAAAGGATAGAGAACAAAAAGTGGGAACAAGCTGCTTCTTTTAGTGCAGTCTGCCTGGCATTGTTGGGTCCCTTATAAGCTATAAATAAACTGCACATCTTTGTAGAGATCATTACGTGTAACTGATAACCAAGAGAGGTGGTAAAAATACACGTAATTGGAATTACAGCAACAGGAATGGGACCCGTGGTGGTCAGGGCACAGATGGTCTGGAGCACTGGGGCTGTGATTAATGAACCTGACCCACAGAAACTCCGAGGCTGTGGATGGCAGAAGTGCCTGTAAGGTGCCAACAGGCTGGATTATGTCCACTAATTCTTTTCAGTTTCTAAACTGGGGTCCACCAGAGTGGAAACTGAGGTACAGGTTGATTCAAAGGCTTTTTTCTCAGAATCAAATCATAGACTCACAGACTCATAAAATCGTTAAGGCTGTAAAAACCTGAAGATCATTAAGTCCAGCCTTCAACCCAGCACCACCACTTTTTTCACCACTAAGCCATATCCTCCAGTGGCACATCCACACCTTGTTCAGCAATTCCAGGGATGGTGACTCCATCAAACCTGTGACTATTTCTTATATTGCCACCACACTTTGTTGCCAATTCCTCTGGCACATAGAGTAGAACAGGAATATTATTAATAAAAATGAAATGCTAATAATTATATTTTTTTTTTTAAGAATAATAACTCTGCAGAGGATTTCTGGATCTACAAGAGCTGGTGAAGTTTCACCCAGCATCTCTCACCCTGAGAGCACTTGTGGCATCCTACAGCTTCCAGAAAGGGATTAATTCCTGTGCTGATTGGTGGCTTTGGCAAGGACCAACAGGAGAGATCTCAATACCACTTAACTATTAAACCTTACAAAAATTTAATGGATTTTATGGTCTGGAGGCTGTAGCAGGTAGAAGGAAGTCACCAAGGTTTCCTACATCCCTCCTGCTTGCAAAGAACTTCTGTGGATCTGTTATTACCCCATGGGCATATCGTTTAATCTGGCAAACTGTAATCACACCAGTATTAATTATACATAACGATTCAGTCAGGCAAAGTGAAACCTGGCCACGAGGGAGATATTAGAGGTGATGTACTTATTTTTGATGTGCATATTAATCTGCTAACTTTAAATCTGAGGAACATTGTTTGACTGGAAAAACACTCATTACTAAAATTAGGCTGAAAGTTATAAGGCAGAAGAGATGCTGAATGATCTCATGTGGCAACACTGATTTACAAACATTCATTATTAAAAACAGAAGGAGGTTGTGTTTCAATACTTTAATTATTCTGCAGGCAGTAGCTGATTCAGTTGTATTAATCTTCTGTTTGCTTGTTTTCTTGACCTGTGTGAATGGAACAGGAATTTATTAGCATTTGTCATTTACACCCATTTATCAAGGATGTCAAAGTGACAGAGCAACTGAGGTAACAGTGCTGGGAGGGGAAGAGAGAATAATCAGTGTCTACTTCAGCAGAGCATACTTAACCAAGTGACAGAACCAAAGCATCCCAAAGTTTTTCAATTGTGTTAAACTTGTCCAAAGCTGCAGCATTTCTCAGACTTCTGTGTGACATCAAGCCAACGACTCTCCTAGTGCTGAAAACAGGTTTATGTCAATGAGAAATTGAGCAAAATAAACCATATATTTGCTTACTTCAAGTTTTGCAAAGTCCCCCCTAAGACAAATAAGATAAGGGTGTAATCCTAAATATTTTATGAATCCTGTGGCATCGTGCTTGGCTTAGTCCAGAGGGATGTAACCATGCTCCTTATCTGAGCATCCTTTCCTGGGCAGGTTTGAGATAACCCTCATGGCTCTGCTCTCCAAGGAGAAAGTTGTGCCTAATCCACTGGAAAATCTGTGCCTTTTGCTAATAATCCAATAGGCTGAGCCAGCTCTGGAACTTGGAGTGCCATTAATATTCACCCGTGGATTTATGGCTGTTAACAGAAGATGAAAGTGTGCCATGTCACAGAGGCCACGGAGTCAGGGGGCAGAGAGTGTCACAGTCCAGCAGAGAACAATTGAGGTCCTGTCTGAGCACTTCAGTGTCACCCAATCACTGTTAAATAGCCAAATCCACGGGAGCAATTTGCAGGAAAAACACTGCTTTGTGTGTAATGATAGCCTGGAGATGGGGCTGAAGATGCAGAAGGTCACAGATCACTTGGAGAGCCCAATGTCAGCAACTCAGATGCCTTCAAAAACGCATAATTTATTCATCAGATTGACAGGGAAAGACTGTAAGAAAAAGGGCACAGAGGCAATGCAGAGCAACAACAAGATGCCAGCCAGCATATTAGTTATAGAATTTTAATAGGACTTTTCCTCAAAAACTTGAAAGATTGTGAAAGTTAAAAAGATCTAAAGGGCTGCTGGCAAAAGCCACATGCCTGGAAGGTGGGTGGCTGACTTTTAACTCCCTCTGTGTCAGCCAATTCTTCAGGCAGCTCTTTAAAGGGCACAGCAGAAGGAATTCAGTGGAGTGTGCATTGACCTGTTTATAGAGCCACACAATGACAGGATGGTTTGGGTTGGATGGGAACATAAATATAATCTCATTCCAACCCTCTGCCATGGGCAGGGACACCTTCCACTAGCCCAGGTTGCTCCAAGCCCTGTCCAGCCTGGCCTTGGACACTTGCAGGGATCCAGGGGCAGCCACAGCTTCTCTGGGCACCCTGTGCCAGGGCCTCACCACCCCCACAGGGAATAAATTCTTCCTGTTATCTAATATAAACCTGCTCTCTTTCAGTGAAGTGGAAGTTTCAGTGAAAATGAAGCCACTTAAAACATAGGTTGGAGATGCAGAACTTTTCATGAGCTCTTTTAGTAAATCCAGACTTAATTTAAAAATGAGAATTCTCCTACCCTTTGTGGAGTGGAAGGGGAGTCAGGGCTCTTGCTGGGCTTCCAGCTGGGAAGACACACAGGAGTCTCATATTCCCCATAAGGTGGGGCTCATGGAAGAAATACCATCACTCAGGCGTGCTGTGCTCTGTTTTCAAGTTATCCTCTTGATGCTGATGAGCCTGGCAACAATTTTCATTAGCAGCCGTGCAGATGAGCTTTGAATAAATCAAGTTCACTTCCCTGAGGAACTCCAGAGTAAATATTGGAACCAATATAATGGAGCAGCTGAGCACCAGGATATGTTATTCACACTGGAACCTGTTTTGGAGTAGTTCACCCATGTAGCACGTCCAGAAGATTCCAAAACAGTGAGATTTGATGGAACTGTCTGGGCTGCAACAGCTCTGAGCAGACCCCTGTAGGGACAATGACTGGTTACATTAAAAAGCTGGGAGAATGGCAGTGTGCCACAAAGCACTGAGCTGTACTTAGCAGCTCTTTTCCTCTGGAAAATGAGGCTGATTATTCAGATACACTGATAATCAATACCCTTGGATACCCCTGAAATCATTTCAATCAACCAGTCCTGTGAAAGCTTCGATGGGGATCCAAAGCTTTTATCTCTTCCATCAGCCATCCCAGTTAGTCATCACAACTGTCCCTCCAGCAGTTTAAACTTTCACAGCAAAATGGGGAAATGACCAGGCAAAAATGCCCCCAAAACAGAGCTAAACTTATAAACTTTTCCACATAAACTTGGAAAGCCATTATGCTAAACTTCATTTAAGAAAAATCCTAACAGTATTTCAGTATGCATTTGGGTAAATTCTGGAAGGGGTAAATAAAGGGTAGAACCTCCAGAAAACCAATCTGAAGTCTGTGTTTCACCATGCCAGAGAAAGCAGGTAGGGGTCATGGAAGTCCACACTGGGATCCTTACATATGATGGGACTGACACTTCCAGGGGGGCAGTGCTTCCACCCCAGTTCAGCTTCAGCCTCTCCTGCTGGGCAAGAGCCTCCTCACTCCTAAAGGAGAAAAATAAGGAGGAAAAAACGTCAGACAGGTCAAAGAGCTTCATTGCTTCAGGTCTTCAATGCCCACCCTTGTGCAGGGAGGTGGCACTTTGGGATGGGCATTACCTCACCTGGGCTGAGGGGGCTGAGGAGGGCACTGAGCTGGCTGTGTTGACAGGTCTGGAAGATGTGGTGGGATTTCAGACTCCATCACCCCAGAGGTCCCTTCCTTCCTGGAGTTCCTAAGAAACCATTCTGGGCTCCTTCTCCCTTTTCTCCCCCATCACCTTCCACCTCCACCACCGTCTGCACAGGCAGAGTTGCCCAAAATTCAGCCCATCCCAGGTCTGCTCTCACCTGAACATGCAGAAATGGGATCCACCAAGGTTTTTGGGAGGCTGTGCTTCACCTTCTGCTTCCAGCACCTCTCTCCTTCAGTACAAGAATGTAGAGAGATCATTTCTCATTTATTTCTTTGTTTGATTCTCTGCAAAAGTCTTGTGTTTGCTTTTCCAAGAGTCAGAATCATTCCCAACCCGAGTTTCAAATAAATATGTCTGATCGTGGGCAAAGTCACACCTTGGGAGTTTTCTCTGTGAAAAGCGGAAATTTAGGGAATGACTGAGGAGGGAAAGCAGGACAAAAGATAGAAATGACATTTATAGAGTCACCACTGACTCTTTTGCTCTTTCTTGCTGCCTCTGAGTAACAGTCATCTGCAGAATGCTGTAAAGCAGCTTGCTTTAGTAATGCTGGTTTTTATTTTTTATATTGATTTGTTGTGGGTTTTTTAATATTAGTGGTTCTCAAAACATTTTTTTAAGTAAGTAAGGCAAGATTCCTTACCTCATTTAACAGCTGGTGAAATGAATTGCCCCCCTCATGTATCCATTGTGAGAGCTAGAAATAGAACTAAGTCTCTTGTGCACTCTGCCCACTCTGCTCCACTGTCTGAGAAAGGAAAAAATGTATTTTAATCCCCCAAAACGCTTTATAAATAAATTCTCCATAATGCATTGGCATAAAAATGATTATTTTCCATGCTGGAAAAGCCCTTCTGGCACCTGGTGATTACCAATGCCATAGTCCCATGTAAAAAACCTTTGCCTCATGCAATGATCTCCATGTTCTACCATGGCAGGGACTCATCCAGCAGAGCTGCAGCCCTGGAAGTGGCAGCAGAATTTGGGCAGGGCAGCTTGAAAATGAGCTTATTTTTGTACATCTGCTGAGAGCCTGTGGGAGATGGCTGCTGGCCAAAGTGGTCACAGGGAACATTTCACAGACCATAAAAATTGTGAGGGATCATTGAACATCTCCAACATGAGCTCCTCTGCAGCACAGGCTGAGGAGCAGTTTTTGGCACTGGGATGTTCACTGCTCTTGGGCTGTGTGGCATGGCAGTGCAGTGGCCCAGTTTATTGTATTTTTAGCCTGCTGCTGACAGATGTCTGAGGGAGGTTTTCCTGCTGATTTCACACTTGATAATGCCTGACCAACTCAACTGGCCATGCAGGAAGCAGCGAAGAAAATCAGCCTGAAATTTTGGTGTAAAAGGTGGCTTTGCTTCCCTTCAGAGAAGGGCTCAGGGGCAGTTAAAGCAGGGCATGGGACACAGCCCATCCCCATCCTAAACACTCTTGGGTTTGCTTTAAAACTCCAGTTGCCTCCTGTTTAATCTGCCTCCAGCCCCAGCACTGTCAATGGTTATAAACAGCTTGAACAAAACTACGCTTTCAGTGCTTCCAGTTTTCTGTCAACATCCTCTTCCAAACTCAAAAGCATTTTCTCCCAGCAGAGCCATTGGGTTTATTGGTGTTTGCATTATTCCTCCTCTCTTGGACACGACGAGAAAATAAAGACAATATGTGGTTTTGCTTTGCTTTTTTGCCTCTCTTGCCTCAGTGGTCTCCAGAGGTACAAATGAGATGTGTAAAATCCCCAGGACAAGTTCTGCTCTCTGCCAGCACCTCATCAATCCTGAATGGCAAATCCTGCCTTTGTCACTTGGGGCTGACCATGTTTTTACAACAGAGGTTTTGGGGACAGAACTGGAGTTAATTAATAAAAAACTCCTCGTTGAAGGGCCAGCACAGGCTGCAGACAGCCAGGACTTGTTCCAGCCTCCAGGACATGGCTAATCTATGTCTGTGCATCCCTAAACTGGTTCAGGAGTGCCATCCTGCAGAATGATTCCCATCTGATGTCCCCAGACAGCCCCAGGAGGAGCCTTCAGCCCTGGTTCACCATCCTGTGGGTGTGATTTCACCCTGTGCTGGTGCTTTCCTAGACAGCACAGTTTCAGGGGATGCCATCTGCCAAGGACCATTCCCCAAAGGCAGGACAACAGAAAAGGCAATCCTGTTTGGGGAGAAAAAAAAGGTGTGAACGCAATGTGTGCCTTGCAGCTAGAAAACAAGCTCTGAGCCTTTTTATTCTTCACTGTGTATGTCGAAAAGTAGAGAATTAATGTGTGAAATCTCTGTTTGTTCCTTGTTTACTACTGAGGCAGCAATTGGCACCTGTGGGCAAGTGGGTGCTCAGCAGTGGCTGGTCACATTTTGGCTGGAAATTTATTGGGCTTCATGACTCTCAGCACATCCCCTGGCAGCTCCAAGCTGGGATGTGCAGGACAGAGCACAGAAATGGCAAAAAAGCCTCACAACTCAATTCTGGAAAAGGGCAGACCATCCACTGGGGCAGTTACAGCTGCACTTAATATTTTAAGAGTATTGGCTTATTCTACAATAAATTCATAGGGTGCTTCTGCATCTCAGTTCACCCAGAAGGAAACTGGGCTGGTCCCAGGGTGTAAGGACTGTGCATGTAGACCAGAATTGTTCTGCTTTGGGAGTCCTCCAGAATGGTATTATTGATTTTCTGCATCGTGTGGCAAATATTTAGCACAGCTCTTGAGTGTTTGAAGTCCTTTCATGCTTGGAGGAAAGTGTGACTGCAGGAGTCCCATCCACAGCAGAACAGAAAGGGCTTGAAAACCATTCACAAAACAAAACAAAAAAAAGGACACCAGTTTTGGAAATGAAACCTTTTATTTTATCTCCTTGTGTCTTTAATTTGCCAGACAAGTGGGAGAGAAGTGCTGAGAAAGACAGCAGCATGAATAACAAGGCAAAGATAAAAGCCACACTCTTTGCCCACTTGTGTTTTAATTTTTCTTAGCCTTTAGCTGACATTACACTGTCTGCAGCATTTTGCCATTTCTGGGATGAAAAGCATCAGCAGAAAATAAAAGCTCTTTTTTTTCCTTTAGGAGCCATACTGGTCATGGGGTTGGAGAGCATCAAAAGGGAGAGGTACACATAGAGGGAGCCCAGATATTGTCCATGTCTTTTGAGTGTAGAATATCTGAAGTGAAACAAGCTGCAGACTCCCCCAGTCTCATCACAGAGGCACTGGGGATCATTCCCAACAGGTATTTTAATATAAATTTTATCTTTAATGTGACATAATATCTTTCAGGCTTTCCCCTGCTTGTCAAATTTGGTTAATGCTTTAAAAATGGCTAAAATTTCTTTAGGGCTGACACAGGAAGGCAGGTAACACACACAGCATGACTGTACAGCCTGATTTCCTGAGAAAAAGAGGCTTAAAGGGAAGAGACCTGCTCAGAGTGCTTTATTCCTCAGTTTCCCTACTCCACAGGAATGCTGCAAGTTTTCTATTTTCTAGAGCAGTGAACAGAAACTCCCACGTCACTACAAACCAATACCATTAAAACTGACTGGATTTTATTTGTTCATTTGGCAGATGAGTGGTGTCCTCACCGGAGCTATTCTGCTTCATATGTCTGCAAGATGTTTTTATAATTACTGAACATCTGGCCTGCCACAGGTCTGGGGACTTCACAGAGCCCTGAAAAAGTTTTGCCACTGTGTCTGAGGCTCCAAAAAACCACACTTTGAACATGCCATTCTTCTAACTTTCAGTGGTGTTTGTGAGAATTTGTTTTAAGGCTCTGGTCCTTATAATTTCTGGAGTTATCACAGCAAGTGGGTGGATAATGGGTGTGATGAGCTCAATTTTAGCTGAGATCTGCTGGTGTCCTTCTTTCCCTTTCCTCTGCAGAAAGCCCCTCACTCCTTGCATGCTGTCAGACATGTGGGAACTTTCAATTCCCTCCTAATATGAACAATTAATCACTGTTAGTGGTGCTTTAGAGATGGTGAAAAACAGAAGCAAGACCAGGGGGAATGGCCTCACACTGGCACAGATTTTGGAATAGATTTTGGGAAGAAACTCCTCCCTGTGAGGGCAGTGAGACCCTGGCACAGGTTGTCAAGACAAGCTGTGGCTGCTGATGGACTGAAAGCACATCAAAAATTGTGTTTCCATGGAGTTAAATGAGATGAGGTGAAGATACTCATGCCCCCAAAGCAGTTTCCAAAACTAGAGCCTCATACAAAAGTGAAGAAGATTCCTGCTGGAGGTTGTGAAGAGGTAACCTGGGAAGTAGGACTCTTAGAAAGGCATACTGGTTTTGTGCTGCTAAAACTTTTCTTACCTGGATGGGGAGAAAAATCCTCTCACTGTGTCCAGAGCTGGGTGAGGAACCAGAAAGCAGGAATGGGGAGAGGGAAGAACCTGGACTTTGGAAGAGAGAGAAAGAGAAACTGAAGATGATGTTTTTTCCAAGCCATTTTGGGAAAGATTGATAGAAAATCTGAGGTGTCACTATCAAACACTGGTGATCCTCTGGATGCAGCTGGGAGGGCAGGAATGATGAGGCCAGGCAGACTGGGAACTGGAAGTAGACAGGAAATCTGTCCATCTCTCCAGGTGGGGTCTCTGACCCAGTCCTGGGGATTCCCACATGCCCCAGCCCATGGATGCTTTACAGTTAGAAAGATTCGCTTTATTTCTAACCAAAATCTGCTTTCCTGCACAGGAAATGAATTAATTTCTGCCCTGCCCCAAAAGATATTTCCTCAACACAAATAAATTGTCTTTTTACATCCAGTTTTGTTTTCAGTTTGTTTTTTATTTTTTAGCCAGGCTGACCATTATATCCTCCCTTCAATCTTCTTATTTTTAGACTAAAAAAGCTTTCATTTCTTTCTCAGCAATTCATTAAAGTCACTTTTAAACACACCTGCCACT
Source organism: Trochalopteron elliotii (assembly GCA_024734555.1). Taxonomy (NCBI): domain Eukaryota; kingdom Metazoa; phylum Chordata; class Aves; order Passeriformes; family Leiothrichidae; genus Trochalopteron; species Trochalopteron elliotii. The sequence continues at coordinate 108,050 of JANPWX010000392.1, forward strand.
CTTGCTGCACCCTGGTGTTCCTCCAATTCATTTCTGACTTGAAGAGAAGTCTCCTGGCTGGATGTGAGATTTCAGATGAAACTTCACTCATTTCTAAGAAATGAGAATTAATTTCTTTTCATATCTAACTCAAAGAATTTTTTAAAAGACCAAATTTTTTTTTCCTTTTCTCTCTCTCTTTTTTTTTTTTTTTTTTTTTTTTTTTTTTTTTTTTTTTTTTTTTTTTGGCAACATTGTGCAAAGTAATGGAAAGGAGACATAGAAAAGAAGAATTCTTTTCACAAGTCATCCTGTCACCTGTGGCACCTCTCACTGCAAGATGGTGTGGATGCCCAATATTTACACAGCTTCAGAAAGAAAGGGAATAGAATTATGGAAGAAAAAATTAACTGGAGAAATGTTCACTCAGGGTTATCCAAGCATGACACTTGTTCTTCCTGAGGAAGCTGCATCCTCACATGCTTGACCCATTCTCAGTCAGGTCCCTTCCTCCACTGACTGAGAAATTGTGATTCCATGTTTTGAAGATAAATTCAATGCTCCATCAGGGATGGTTCCCTTTTTGAGGGATGATATCTTGATGCAGAGGAACTCTGGTTTAGTTGGACTATTTTCAGGGTAATGAAGCTGAGCTGGGAACAGGGGTAGAATGAAAAGCAGGATGGATTTCCTGTACCACAGAGTGTCTGCTGCTCTCTGCCTGCAGCCCAGCTTCTTTTTAATTTAGGAATTCTCTTGCACAGAGGTGAGCAGTGACTATTAGTCCTCAAAAATCCACCCACCATAGGAATTCAGGTGGTGATGAATGGTCTCTTATTCCAGCTGCTTACAGAGGAGCTGTAAGTAAGGCAGCATCTGCTTGCCAGAAAGGCTCAGTTTGGATTGGATTGTTTGGATTTGTCAGTCCAGCATGTGCAGTGTTGCCCTTCTCACTAATTGCTCACTTTTCTGTCCCCAGGTACTTCAAGGGGCTCAAAGAGGGCTGGAAAGGGAGTTTTGAACCACACATGGAGTGACAGGACAAGGGGGAATGTCTTCAAACTGGGAGAGGGAAGATTTAGATTAAGGAAAGAAATTCTTCCCTGTGAGGGTGCTGAGCCCTGGCACAGGGTGCCCAAAGAAGCTGTGGCTGCCCCTGGATCCCTGCAAGTGTCCAAGGCCAGGTTGGACAGGGCTTGGAGCCACTTTGGATAGTGGAAAGTGTCCCTGCCCATGGCAGGAGGCTGTGAGACTGGATGATCTTTCTGATCTTTCAGGTCCTTTCCAACCCAAACCATTCCATGATTCTGTGACCTTTAAGGTGGTTCCTTCTCTGGGTCTGTGCTTCTCATGGGGTGCTGTGGCACAGGCAAAGGGCACCAAGCAGCAGCAGCATTTTCCCCGTTCTGAGTTTGCAATGTGCATTTTTGTTCCCATACAGCCTCACACCCCAGCTCTGATGGGTTGTGGCCTCTCCTTTGCAGCTCAAATAAAAGTGGTTCCTGTTGGCCTTTTAGGAATGGGGATTATTTTAATACATTACAGACACTCCAACTTTACATTGAGCAGACACAACTTATGGCACTGAAGGGAAATTCACTGTTCCAGCAGCAAAATATCTGATGTAGAGGGAGCAAGAAAAGCACTTCTTTATGAAAGGAGATGGCATTTTGGTTACAAGGTAAAGATGAAACTGTAACAGGGAGAGCAAGAAGCAAACACACATCTGATAGCAGGTAGCCCGTGAAAATCAGCACAGGCTGTAAATGACAGTGAAAAATCTCCCAACAGAAATTGGAATCTGAGTCCCAGACCTGTTATTTCTGCTGGAGGTTTTTCACACCACCAAGGGAAAAGCAAAGTGCTTGGTGCTTCTCACGAAAGGTCACAGTGTGTAAAATCCAGAGCTTGTCCATTGAGGGCAAGAGATGCAGGAGCACAGCTGCTCCATAGGGCTTGTGGTGCTGTAGGAGGAAGAAATGCACTATCCCCTTGTCCTGGTTTAGGGCGAATTTGGGAGGAAATCTCCGAGTGGGGTTCCTCTGAAAAGCAAATCCAAACAGCCCCTCCCCCCAGCCGGTCCGGGGAAATAATTCCCTCAGAGATAGAGTGGAAAAAAAAGCCTTATTTATTTAACAAACAAAATGCCCACAAGCATAAAGAATGAATAATAATAATAACAATAATAATAATATGGAACAATAAAACCTCTCGCTGCTCCGAAGAGACATGGCAAAACTGAGAGTCCGTGTCAGGAGTCTGTTTATCAGTCCCTTCAGTGCTGGAAAATGCCGAGCCCCGGCCCGGTGGGCCACGGGTGCAAGATCCCGGTGCTCCTCTGGGTTTTTCAGTCCTGAGCAGATTTAAACAGTCCCAAAGAAAAATAAAATAATAAAAAAAAAACAGTCCAGGAAAGCTTCTTTGCCTCAGCTAGCTAGACTAACAAGAGGAAAAAAAAACTCTCTCTGGCTGCCCTCTGTGTATCCGACGAAGAAAAAAAAAAAAAAAAAGAAACCCCACAGTCCCAAGGACGAGAGCAGATTCCGAGGAGTGAGTTTGTTTCTCAAAACAAACTGCGCGCTTCTTCTTTCCCTGCTCACTCTCAGAACCAGTCTTAAAGGTACAGAACACAGAACAGACGATTTGGGGATACATAGTCACCCTAGGACATTCCACCCCTTATCACCATATCGTCAACTTATCAAAACTAATTGAATTTTAACTCTACAAACACACATTATGCATGCATATATCTATATAAAAACAATATACAGCTATATACAGACAATGGCAGTGACATTCAACAAAAGTGATATGTACACATGGTTTTCATCCAACAATCAGATCTCCCTGAGGTACACATCTTGTTGTTCCATCTTTCTGCATTATCCACCATGTACAACCTGGTCCCTGAGCAAAGACAATCCCACGGATGGGTTTGTCCGTACTTGAGGTGGATTTGATCCAAACTGTCTTCCCTAGCAAACCTCTTGCATGTACTACAGGGACTTTATCTCCATCTACTGTATGCAGGAGCTCAGACTGGGCAGGGCCTGCTCTGTTGGTGGAACCTCGGGTGTTAACTAACCAGGTGGCCTTTGCCAGATGCTGCTCCCAGTTCTTGAAAGATCCCCCACCCAATGCTCTCAAGGTGGTCTTTAACAGTCCATTGAATCTTTCCACTTTCCCAGCAGCTGGTGCATGGTAGGGGATATGGTACACCCACTCAATGCCATGTTCCCTAGCCCAGGTATTGATAAGGCTGTTCTTGAAATGAGTCCCGTTGTCTGACTCAATCCTCTCAGGGGTACCATGCCTCCAGAGAACCTGCTTTTCAAGGCCTAGAATGGTGTTACGGGCTGTAGCATGAGGCACAGGGTAGGTCTCCAGCCACCCCGTGGTGGCTTCCACCATTGTGAGCACGTAGCGCTTACCTTGACGTGTCTGGGGTAATGTGATATAATCAATCTGCCAGGCCTCCCCATACTTGTATTTGGACCACCGTCCACCATACCATAGGGGCTTCACCCGCTTGGCCTGCTTGATTGCAGCACATGTGTCACAGTCATGAATAACCTGAGAAATACTGTCCATGGTGAGATCCACCCCTCGGTCTCGTGCCCACTTATAGGTGGCATCTCTGCCCTGATGACCTGAGGCATCATGAGCCCATCGAGCCAGGAACAACTCTCCCTTGTGTTGCCAATCTAAGTCTATTTTTGACACCTCTATCTTTGCAGCCTGATCTACCTGCTCATTGTTTCTGTGCTCCTCATCAGCTCTACTCTTGGGGACATGGGCATCTACATGACGGATTTTTACAGGTAGCTTCTCTATCCGAGTGGCAATGTCTTTCCACTCTTCGGCAGCCCAAATTGGTTTTCCTCTACGCTGCCAGTTAGCCTTTTTCCACTTCTTCAACCATCCCCATAAAGCATTGGCTACCATCCATGAATCAGTATAGAGGTAGAGCTTTGGCCACTTCTCTCTCTCAGCAATGTCCAGGGCCAACTGAACAGCTTTGAGTTCAGCAAGTTGGCTCGATCCACCATCTCCTTCCGTGGACTCAGCGACTTGTCGTGTGGGGCTCCACACAGCTGCTTTCCACTTTCGGTTCATTCCCACTATGCGACAGGAACCGTCAGTGAAAAGAGCGTAGGGTGTTTCTTCTGCTGGCAGTTGGTTGTATGGTGGAGCTTCTTCAGCACGTGTCACTGGTTCTTGCTCCTCTTCATCTGTGAGACTAAAGTCTTCACCTTCAGGCCAATTTGTAATTATCTCCAAAATCCCAGGGCGATTCAGTTTTCCAATACGGGCGCGCTGTGTGATGACAGCAATCCACTTACTCCATGTAGCATTGGTGGCATGGTGGGTAGACGGAACCTCTGCTTTAAACATCCACCCCAGCACTGGTAGTCGGGGTGCCAGGAGGAGTTGTGTTTCAGTGCCTATTACCTCTGAGGCAGCTTGGACTCCTTCATAGGCTGCTAAAATTTCCTTCTCTGTGGGAGTATAATTGGCCTCAGACCCTCTGTAGCTTCGACTCCAGAATCCCAGCGGTCGTCCTCGAGTCTCCCCAGGCACCTTCTGCCAAAGACTCCAGGACAGACCATGGCTCCCGGCTGCAGAGTAGAGCACGTTCTTCACATCTGGTCCTGTCCTGACTGGGCCAAGGGCCACTGCATGGGCAATCTCCTGCTTGATCTGGGCAAAGGCGTGTTGCTGTTCAGGGCCCCAGTGGAAAGTGTTCTTCTTGCGGGTAACCAGGTAGAGAGGACTCACAATCTGGCTGTACTCAGGGATATGCATTCTCCAAAAACCTATGGCACCTAGGAAAGCTTGTGTTTCCTTCTTGTTGGTAGGTGGAGACATTGCTGTGATCTTGTTGATGACATCAGTAGGAATCTGACGCCGTCCATCTTCCCACTTAATTCCCAGGAACTGGATCTCTCGAGCAGGTCCCTTAACTTTGCTCTTCTTGATAGCGAATCCAGCTTTCAGCAGAATCTGGATGATCTTCTCTCCTTTCTCAAACACTTCAGCTGCAGTATTCCCCCACACAATGATGTCATCGATGTACTGCAGATGTTCTGGAGCCTCACCCTTTTCCAGTGCAGCCTGGATCAGTCCATGGCAGATGGTAGGACTGTGCTTCCACCCCTGGGGCAGTCGGTTCCAGGTGTATTGCACTCCCCTCCATGTGAAGGCAAACTGAGGCCTGCACTCTGCTGCCAGAGGAATGGAGAAAAATGCATTGGCAATGTCAATAGTGGCATACCACCTTGCTGCCTTGGACTCCAGCTCNTTAAAGGTACAGAACACAGAACAGACGATTTGGGGATACATAGTCACCCTAGGACACCCCTGCAGTATTCTGGTTGAGTGAAGGTGTTAGAATTAACAGTTCAGTTGGGGGTTTTGCTGATTTGGGTAATTCTCTTTTGTAAGTTCTAATTTTTTGTAAGTTCCAATTTTTTCTAAGTTCCAATTTCTGTAAGTTCTCAACATTTTTCTTGGTTTGTAGACACCTCTGCAGAGCTTTCTGCTGAGTAGCACATCCCCAAATAGCAAACTTCAGCTCGCTGACAATAGTTTTGATTTCTTAATTACTTTTCACGGGCTGTGAGGCCGTCCAAGGACCACGCTTCCCTCTGGGATTTGTAGACAACAGCCTGAAGGCAGCTGATAAGTTTATTAAAGACTCTGCTGTTACTTTGAAGCCCTGGAGCCTCTATTAATATCCCAACGACACTGTGTATGTGCTCAGGGGGAGGAAATTGTCCCCCCCTTGTCATCTACTCCTGAATAAATCCAGGGGGACTCTGGTGCTGCTCGTGTCCCTGTGGAGGATGGGGCACTGCAGCAGGAGCATCAGCTCGTACTGGTGCAGCTGGGCAGTTTTGGGATGACACAACTCCTCAGCCTCATCAGCCTGGCTGGTGGCAGAGGAAGCATGCGATTGTTGACCCCACACACACAACAAATTTTGTGGTGTTTAATCCCACCAGGCAACATCACATCTACCTTAACCTCCAGCTAACAGCAGAGAAAGGACTTCCTCTGTTGATTCTTGAACCAAATCCAGCCATTTCTTGTCTTAAACTAGTACCTTCGACCACACCACTCTGGCTGGATCACGAGACTTCAGGGATGAAGAGGATATTTACCACAAAACTAACCTCTATAAAAAAGAAGCCAAACCTTAGTTCTCACTCAAAGGCTCTCGTTCTAACTCCAGACCCTAATTATGCACCTTCAGAGAGTTAATGGGCAGGGTTGGTGTCTTCTCTCTGCTAATGGAAGAACACATTCAGCGCTCTCGTTTTCATCTCCATTTAGATTAAGGAGCACTTTCATATCCAGGGGGTGAATTGTTCACTCCCTGCAATGGAGTGAATGATTTTTCTCTATTGCAAGGGAACTCACTTCTCTCAGGAGCACCTGATCCTGCCTTTTTAACATTTTCAATATTTTCTGGCTTAGGGCATGAACCAGCACAGGCCACAGAGGGTAAAAGTTACAAGGAGCACACATGGAGGAAGAAAAGGAAAGAATGTCCCTGGCTGTGCTGTGTCAGATTTTCCAGTGCTTTGCAGCTGGAGCAAGTCCCAATCCTGTTTGCACCACTGCAAACCAAGTGCATTTGTGGGGCTGATGTTACTCTGCCCTATTATGAAGAAGAAGCATCCCTGCCTCCCTGCCACAAGCATAACCAGGAGGGAGATAAAAAAACCAAGCATGATGGGCCTGGTTGTTTAGGATTTCAGGACCAACATCTCTTTGGGGAAGATCTTCCTAGTAGTGGCAAAAAAAAAGAAAAAAACCATACTTGTGGATTTCTACCCCAGTAAGTTTGATAACAGAATTTAATAAATGAAGAGAACAGGAGCTATGGTTGAAAGGAGGTCAGATTAGCAAGCCCTAAACAAAGAATCTTATTTCCGTAGGCTGCGTCTCGTGTGAGAGATAACATCTTTCCTCAGCCTCAGCTCTTACTGGATGGTTTAATGAGAAAGAAGTTTTCAGGACCTGGAAAAAGGACTATTGGCCATAAACATGGGAGTTTGTGTGATTCTTTTTTAGCTGACCTAAAAAAACAAGCACAAGCCTTATCTTTTCTATGCCCTGTGGCCATTGCCTGCACTCCAACCATCACTTTGCCAAAAATACCACCACCCCCACCATCCTGTGGAGGACCCCCAAGCAGTGCCCAGCAGTGTGGATCTCCCAGTTTGGACTTTGTAAGCAGGTGGGAGAAGAAAAACAACTTCCCATCCCTGTGCTAGTTCAGATTGTGCTTGTTAAGAAGCCTTTTGCCCAAGAAGCAGGATGCTGTCTCTTTCTCCCATCCATTCCCCCCTGTGCAGGTTGAAAGCACAAGCCTTTGTCTAGCATGGAAATGGATTCAGGAAAAAGTGTCGCTGAGAGCAATTTCGCAGTGCAGGAGGGAGGGGAATGTCAGTAAGAGATCAGCTCTTTTCTGTCTATATATTCTATTATTCAGCATCACAGGTTTGATTTTTCTAAAGCTTTCAGCCAAACGCTCACCTGCTCGTCACCGACCATCAAAGCAAGGTTTTCAGAAGAGTTCTTCTGCTATTTAGAGTCTGAAACAAATTTTAGAAAAAAACCTCTTTGCCTCCCTACTTCTGAGCCAAATCCTTTGTAAGCCAGCACTAGTGCTGAGTGGGAGGCAAGGTGAGCTGGAGAGGTTTTTGGAAGCCAAGGTGGGCATATTTTTGGCTGCATACCAGCAAATGTGCAGGGATGGTTTTCCACACAGTGCCTGAGCCACTCCCTTGCAGGTGGAGTGGCAGAACTTCTATTCCATCACCCCTCTGCTTTTTCCTCCAGGAATTACCACATCCTTGCATGTTTGGGGGGACAGAGGTGGGAAGAGGTGGGTTTCTCTCAGGATGAGATAATCTCAGGTAATGTAGGAGTTCTGAGGACTCCATGACCCAAAACCTCCCTCTATCACCTCAGAATAAATTCTCACTCGTAAGTTTTCCAACTGAAAAGGAAAACCAGTCTATTACTCACAAAGCAGGAGCACAAGTGCTTGCTTTTCAAGAGAGTTGAAACAGTAGAAAGCACTGCTGGGGCATTGATAAGCCCACATCTGTTTACACCTAATAGGTCCCAGAACATGTAACAGCATCATTAATGGGTAAAAAATAGAAGCCAAAAACTCATCAAACCCCAAATCTTACTGCAATTACAAGCAAAACAGTGAACTACTTCAAAACTGCTTTGTCCACACAGTGTCCTCCCACGGGCTGAGGGGGAAATGCACAATTTCTTCTATGTTTTCCAAGAAATATGTAGCAATTCCCAGAATGGGGACAGAGTTATGTTTTCTGGGGTCATTTTTTTGTTGTTGTTGTTGTACCTGGGATGGAATATCACCAGAGGTGACCTTCCCCCTTACATCTGCTGGTCTTTAGTACATGCAAGAAGAATGTCAGCAGATTGGTCAAGGAAATCCTTAATCATGCTTGGTGGTCTGAATTGGGCCTGGATCCTTTGAACTCTGAGCATTAAACTTCAAGGCAGTTTTATTATTCAAAGGGAAATTCTTGTGAATGGGCTGAAATTGTTGTGGTTTTCCTTGCTCTGCCACCACTGTGTATTCTCTCATGCAAAATAAAAATGAGGACTATCATCCTGAGGTTGTTTTGGGGATGATACAGGCTTTGAACTGTTCTCTATCAGAACACTTTGGTTTACATATTAGGTTTACATATATTATTTACACATTACATTTACATATTTCTACATATTAGAAACCAAATATGTAAACATTTGGTTTACATATTTGTGTGGTGGCTTCAGTACCCTTCGGTGTCCACAGAAACTGTTCCAGGTCCTCCCAGGAGCCTTTATTCAGGTTCATCTCATTGCAATTCCTTGGTTTTCTGGCCTCATGATCAAACTACATCTCCTGTGATACCCTTTGAAGTCACAGGGCAAAAATTCTTTTGGAAGGGTCGGGTGGAGAAACAGAGGGAAAATTTTTGTTTTGGAAAGCAAAGGGCCACCAGAGATCATTGACTATTGAGAAAAATATTCATAAGAGGTGTTCAAATGCAAGACTTGGGTGCATTTGCCAAATGTTCAAAAACAAAATAAAGTTATTTCCTTTTAAAACTTGTCAGTGTTGTCTACATGGGGTATTCTGTGTGTGATTATTGGGAGTTGGTTCAGCCTAGAGTTGAAATCAGGCCAGCATTTGCCTAACAGTGCATCTAATCACAAATCCATGTCACTCCTGTCTGCTGAAATTTTCCATTTGTTACTTCCTTTCCCCTGAGCCAGAGGGGTTCCTGTTGCAATCCTTTCCTAAAATGGGGACTGCAGCGATCCCTGCTCATCTGAGTGAATTCCTGATAAAGGCAGCTGACATCCTTTGTGCAGAACCACCCTTTGCCACCTCTTGCTTTGCTTTATTTTGAAGTGTTTTCCTAGTCACTTCTTCCATTTGTGCTGCTGGTTATGCCCCAGAACTCCATAAATTAAATGTTTTATGTATTCCTTGTAAGATTAGGGCCAGTTTGGTTTTCAATAGAGAAAAGAAAAAAGCACAAACAACTTACTAATTAAATCCTGAAGCCATCTGGATTTAAAGGCAAGGATCAGCCTAACTTTAATACCTGCAGTGCTTTCCCGTGGGGACAAGGAATAGCTCTGATTTCCCCTCCACCCTTCCGAGGCCAGCCTGAAAACTCACCCTGAATCCTGGGGACTTGGAAAATGAGGGAGGATGTGAGGAACAGACTTCCCACAAAGCCAATCCTCTGCTCAGCCATGCTCACTCTGCCATCCAGTACAGATCCTGCGAGCTGTGATCCATCCCACAATGGGGTGGGAGGTAATTAGCAGAGGTAATTAGCAGAGATAATCCTCTGGCCAGGGTGGCCAGGCTGCACAAACTGTGATTCCCAGGAAGGGAGGGATCCAAAGCCTCATCAATCATTGCAAATTCCCAGAGAGAACACTGCAGGCTGAAGGGATGATGTGAAGTTTTAATCTATGCTGTACAAGCTGGTCAGGTTTTGGGGTTTTTTTGGTGGTTCCATGGAGAGAAATGGGGATTATTCCACCCAAACCATTCTGTGGTGGACTATCCACAACATCATTTGCTTCTGACAAAAATGACTGCAAAAAAACCAGCCCAAAAGTAGGATTTTCTGCCTTCGTTTATGAATTACCTGCAGTGGCTTTAGAAATACTTCTTCCTTTGATTTTAAGTATCAATTTTATTTTCACTAACATTTTATATCCATGCCAGAATAGCATATATATTCTCCCTAGCACAGTTTTATTGCATTGTTATTTTATTTATCTCCTGCCTTGTGGGGTATGTTGATAGGTAAACCTTTTATTTCTTAGTGCAAATGCCTGATCTCTGATGGATGTTTCTTGAACCCTCTTTGTTTGCAAACAGTGCTTGGGATTCAAAAAATATGACCAACCAAACCAATGAAACTGTAAAAACTGTAAAGAGCCTCACACCACTGTCAGTCCCACATCCCATACAGGGAGTTGTCATTTGTTTCGTTTGTTAGTCCTTTTGTCATTGTTTTGTGATTAGTTTGTTTTCAGTTGTGGGTTTGTTTTTTTTTTTTTAACTCAGTTTTTCAGGACCTGCAGGTTGAGAAGATGTCAGTGCACTGTGGAGATAAACGAGTGATGACAATGTGAAAATGCTGCCACTCTGGAATGAATGTGGACACATGTGGAGATAATCACGAATCACTTTTAATCACACACTACTTAATTTTGTGCTAATTTCCAGATTTGCACAAGCCATTAGTTATTGGGCAACCAGGTGGGTCTTGTCTGTGTTGGTTTCCTGTTCCTCTCTTTGACCTGTGCTAAGTCTTCTCTGTGTGGTCTGTGCTAAATTCTCTTGGTCATTTTTCAGATGGAGCATTTTATTGAAGTTTTGCTGCTTCTTTTGTTTTCATGTCATCAATGAATTCCAGAGTGCTTGATCGTCACCAGAAAATAAAAACCATGGAAAAGCAGGGCTGAAAACCTGTTGGTGTTTGGGGTGTGCTTGGTCAGGAAGCACCCCAGATCCTGAGGGTGGGATTACTGGTTCTCTAATTACTGTAATTACTGGTTTAGTAATCCCTAATTACTGCTTCTGTCCTGGACTGGGCTCTGGGGTTGGAGAGCCACTGTTTTAACACCAATGGATCAATTTCTGATGTAATAAGAGCAGCTCTGCTACAACAAAAATGGACTTGCAGGGCCACAGAACATCCCTGGAACAACTCTGAGCAAGTGAGGGTCTCTTTCTTCTATCCAGCCCTGAGGACCCCCATGTTTGGGGAGATCCTTTGCCTCTGGCATGCAGAAACCACCTGGCAGGAGGGCATTTTGGCAACCATTTTTGGCTACCAGAGAACGAGCTGTTCCCTGAGCACTGACTAGGCAGGACAGGTATTCCTGCCTGGAGTTTGATTTCTCCACGTGTGACAGACCCTGAGGGAGCGTGCCTTTGATTTTTTCAGCCCTGATTGCTTGGAGGAGGCTGCTTAAGGAGCAATTTCCTATTCAAAGTGGGAAGCAGGATGGAATCTGGCCATTTAGCCTTTTCTTCTATGAGGGGGAAAAAAGGTGCAATTTTGAGCACATTAAGCAGCATAGCTGAATTACAGAGCAGGGAGTTATAAAAAGATATGGAAAAGTTCTCCCTGCTTGTTTAGGTGGGCAGGTCTGGCTCTTCAGAGCTTCATGGAGCAGTAAAAGGTTAACACTTAAATTATTTTTGCACAATGGGCATGCAAGGCAAGGTTTTGTGGTTTTCGGGTCCTTTTCTATGGAAATCTGGAGTTCCAGCAGAGGTCACAGGATCCCAGGATGAGCAGCAGGGGAAGCAGGTCCTGCAGAGGGTGAGGAACAAGGAGCAAAGTCTCTTTGCCTCCATGTGTCAAAAGAGAAAGAGTGAGGACGTGGAGCAGTTGGGCAGCCAAGAGAGGTAGAAAAGGTGATTACACGGAAGTTATCCACACTTTGGGAATGATAATGGCTAAAAGTCTCAGCAAAGGCCAATATGAACATGGTCAGGGAACAGGATGATGAAAGGGAATGAGAAAGTCCAAAGAGAGGCAAAGCTCAGAGGTTTTATGGATCAGCAAGGAAGAAAAGTCAATTATATCCACCCCGGAGATGTGGAAGGACTCCCACAGGGAACTGAAAATGGAAAATTACCATGAACACAAACCTGACTTGTGTAGGGAGATTTGGTAGGACAAGGGACCTTCATGTGGTGCTGCTTGTATTGCCCTGCTGTGCTCTGCAGTATCAAAATCCCGAGATATCCAGAGGCAAAGGAAAAAAGATAAGTGCCAGTGCCTTACGTTTGCTGGTGTGGGCTGGGAAAGGAGAGGATTAGGGAAACCATCCGTGCTCAGCTGATGACTGAGTTTGTAACTGAAACTTCCATTTACAAGCCAGTTTATTGACAAAAAGAGCTGATTTCTTTTAAAAAAATCAGTTTAGAGAAACTCAGAAAGTCTTGCCTAAACTTAGTGCTGCATCTCTACTAATAAACCAGAGCCAGAGAACATGACATTATTGATCAGTCTAATTTTTAATGTTTCCCCACATGTCTTTAGTCTATGGAAGACTAAGAGTCTTCCATGTAATATCAGGGAAAGCATAAACGTAAACTGTTTTGGGACACGAGGTTCTCAGACTAGTCTGGCTCTAGTTTTTATTATAAAAGGTGAACTATCAAGGTGTTCGCAAGTGTCTCGTGGTTACTCAACTACTCTGGTATGATGCTGCTGTGTGAAATCTAAAACACACAGTCAGAAAAGACTGATTGTCCCAGAAAGTTGCTGACCTGCAGGAGGAGGAGCTGCTGTTGTCCTGGAGGCTTGGAATCCCTTCCCTTCCCTTCCCTTCCCTTCCCTTCCCTTCCCTTCCAT